>OX608082.1:72395459-72790459 GCA_951509765.1 Sphenella marginata
AACTTTGGTTGTTATGTAAAAAAAAAAAAAAAAAAAATTTGAAAAGTTTTTGCATAACTTAAGCTAATTTGGGCAACAATAAAATTACATTTTTTGATATTCGATTTTAGTATGATGAATATTAAGGTCGTTCCAAGTCTGACTTTGCCGTATGAATTAAATCTCCTCTTCACTACAACCGATTTAATTTAAATAAATCACATCGCATTCAACTTAAACAATACATCCAGTCAGCATTGCACATTTGTGAGCTCGCCCTGTAGCATTTCAACATAAATTCCAGCGAAAAATGTCAAGTCTTATCATTTCATGCCATGCAATTGTTGTTAATGTGCAAACTTGTCCCGCACAAAAGTATGCTTTCAATTAATACTTAAGCATTTGGCAGCTTTAAGTACAGACTGATGACAGCACAGATGCGTAACCCATTCGAGCGCGATACGCAAATCAACGCAATGCTGTTGACACTCATTAAATGTATCATGGAAGGTGTTGACTAGTGTAGGCAGGCATTTATTTCAATTAATTTGGATTTGACATTAGGGTGCGTGGAAATATTTTTTTTTCTGGTTTCGCTCAGAATGGGAGTTTCTAAAAGGGAATAGGGGTTATTTTAAATTAAATAACCTTAAAATATTGTATTTGTAATGTAAACAACATAAAAAAAAAAGTTTCTGTTGAAGCTATTATTATTATTAAAAAAATTGGATTTTTTTTAAGTAAAAATTTTAACTATCCAAAAAAATTTTTTATTCAGTAATTATTCTAAACATACCAAGAACAAAATATTTTTTTGGAGCTTCTTTTGGTAAAAATTTTAATCATCCAAAAAAAATTGTATTCTAAACATACCAAAAAGAAAAACCTTTACTGGGATGTTTTTTTGGTAAAAATTCTAACCATATTTTTTTTTATTTCGTAAATATTTTAAAAATACCAAGAAAAATTTTTTTGGTTTTTTTTTATTTTGTAAATATTTTAAACATACCAATTTTTATTTGTAATTTTTTTTCCTTACCATATTATTTGGGGGTTTTTTTAGTGAATATTTTAAACATAACAAGAAAAAAAATTTTTATGCATTTTAATTTTTAGTGAAAATTCTAACCTTCTTTATAGTAAATATTTAAACCATATCAAGATAAAATAAAAAAAATTTTTTTTTTAGTTATAATTCTAACCGAAACAAGGAAAAACAATTTTTTCTGGATTTTTTTTTATTTAGTAAATATTTTAACCATACCAAGAAAAAAATTTTGTAAGCTACCCTATTGTATGTACATTGTTTTTGTTTTTGTTCTCACTTTAAGTCCACCAACAAAAGTACTCGGCTTTAATTATTTCATTTTGCGTTTTCGCTAACAAATACCAACTGTGTGTTGTATTAATGGCATTATACGCCTTAAGGTATGCCACGAAATTGTGGTCGTTAAGTTTGTGGTTGTTCAGTTTTGTGATCGCTTAGCTTAGCTTGGTTTTGTTTGTTTGTTGTTGAAATTCTCTTTTATAATTTAAATGCCTATTTCTAAAGTTTTTAAACGTATTTTCTACTAATGCGCAAGGATATGTTTGCCTTATTGTCTTTTTTGACCTCTCCAGCATAAAAGTTTGTATGTTTTTCAGAATTTGCATTGAAAATCCGCAAACAAATAACAAAGTTTTCCTATTCAATTAAACTACAAAAAGAATCTCCAACAGAGTGAGTTAGGAAGTATTTAGTATAATTGCAGGTATGCTGGAATTTTAACAAAGCCAAGCAAGGATGTACACAGAAAAACTTTTTGCCACTAGAAACAATAACTCTTGTTAGCAAGGTGAGAAAAATCACGTTTGATAAAGCGTAGCTGTGATTCAAAACTTGCCATATCAGGCACTTGAGTTATATTCGGACAACATAGTTATTGATAGGCAGTGTTATATAGAGGACTAGCTTTAATTTCTCAGTTCTATATGCGAAATGTATGTGGGGAGCCTAAAAGTATGCAACATTTATTACTCAGTAGTAGTATAGTTCTAGTTCTGACACTTTGTATGCCAAGTCTATTATTCTCTCTCTGAAAAACCAAAATTTCCTTGCATACTTTCAGGCGCTTCCCAAACTCTTTTCAAGAATGAACCATCTCATCTGCAAGTTTTAAAATATACCGATTTTGAAAACTATTTTCCAAAGATTATCTTCAAATCAGTGGTTGATATATGGCTCTTTCTAGCGTCAAATTGACTTGAGCGAAGATGCAGATCAAGTATTTCTACTATCGCGCATCAAGTTGATGCTTTACCTGGGTTTGTAATTAAGCTCATTTAAAGCACAGGACGACGATTTATTGTTTGATTTTTTAAATTAAGAAGTATATTCCCGATCAAAAAAGATCATAAGTGGAAGAGTCGAGAACAACTTAATGCTGAGCTTTTCGAGCTTTTTCAGCTATAAAAGCACAGTGAAATGAATTAAAGCTCTAAAGCTTCGATAGTAAGCTCATTTAACGCGAGGAAATAGACATGCTTCGGCTTTTATTATAGTTTAGTGCAAGATTTTTATCCCACGGATTTTAGCGGATTTATTTTAAGGTGAAACTGTTAGTAACTGTAATTTTTCAGGGTGGTATGACTTTTTTTATTTAAAAGCTTTTTTAGTGCTTTCAAAATTTAAGCATACTTTAAAAGTTCTTTAATATATTTCTGCCTTTAAGTAATTTACCACTACTGCGGGTAGTCCTCTTATAGTCCACCTGCCGATTGTGGTTTGTCCCTTAACAATTCATGCCTTAGATTTATAATCACCACACTTTTTATTACATTTTTTTCTTTTTCTTTTTCTTCTTGCAAATGCTCGTGTTCGATTGTCTAGTCTATTTCCTCACCTGTGCTACATGTGTATTTGTAGTAGTAAATATGTGTCTATGTATGCAAATGAAGGAAGTGCTTCAAGTTATCTGTTGCAAAAGTTTTCATTTAGTTTTTTCTATTTTCTATTTTCATTATTCATTTCATTTTCTTTTCTTTTAATTTTCGTACTTTTCTTAAGTTTCATTGTTATGCAAAACATGCCCGGGCGAGCCTATATAGACCCCTTCTTACTGCCGGCGTCAGCATTTGTAAGTGATACTCGTTTGTCTGTCTTTGTTTCCTGCATAGGCTGAGTTCAAAGAGTATTCGCGTGGCATGCAAATGGGGTGCAAAAGAAAATAGAAAATGTTTGCAACTAACAAAGTCATCTCAAGAGATCGCCAAGTTAGCGCAGATAAATCCATTATGAACGCACGTTTGCGCACATAACAGACAAAGACACAGCTCAAGCGAGAGGCCAAAGTAGTCATGCAGCTAGCAATTTGATAGTACTTGTTGTTTTTGTAGTTGTTGTTGCTTTGCTACAGAAGTGCATGAGTTAAGAAAATTAACCAATGTTTTGGAAGTATTTAATAAGGGAGAAAATTGAAGAAGAGGAATAGTAAAAGCAGACAACTGTATTTGCAAAGAAAGGCAAGAGAGAAGTAGAAAGAGAAGCAGGAATAGTGAGAGAGTGACCACAGAATTAATTCCCCTACTGGAGCCATGTCATGAACCTTCTCTGAATACTTTTACAGAATGCCTCAACTGGCGAGGCATGGATGATATACCCCACATCTTGGTTGGATTCGAACAAGTCGAAGTCAAATAAATTAAGTCTGATTTTATTGAATTGAAATCAACTATCTAATATGAGTTAAGTTATAATTTTACTGAAGTCAAATGATTGCAGTCTTTGAATTTGTTGAAGCCAAATGAGTTAGGTCTGAATTTATAGCAAAGAATTCAAAAAGATGAAATCTCTGTATTTGTTGAAATCCAATGAATGAAGTTTCTGCTGTTATTACAATTAAGTTATGAAATCACCGAATTTTCGAAAATCAAATGATTAATTAATTCAATAAAATAAATGAAGTCTGAATTGATTGCAGTCCATTGAATGAAGTCAAATTAATAAAATCTTTAAATTTCGTTATGAAATCACCGAATGTTCGAAAATCAAATGATTAATTAATTCAATAAAATAAATGAAGTCTAAATTGATTGCAGTCCATTGAATGAAGTCAAATTAATTAAATAAAAATTTACTGAAGTCAAATTAATAAAATCTTTAAATTCAGTGAAGGCAAAATAATTCAGAAAGGACTTGAAACCCTAATCAAATACGCACTTCCATGAAAACCAAATTGAAATAAAGCTTATGGTTGCCTTTCACCCTTCTCGCTCACACACTTCCATCTCTTCCACATAAATTCTGCACCACATATGTTTATGGCAAATTATTTTTTATTTATTTATTTTACACTTTGTAACACATTTTCTGCACTACTAAATAAATAAAAGGCTTGACTAAGCGGCAGTTGGTACTCACTAGAAAATTATTTCGGTACACCAAACATTAACGCTAGGGCAGCTTTCACTATTAAGGGCACAAAACAACAACAAACAAAGTAGAAAAAAATCGCTAAAGCGGTAATGCAAATTTGCGTTAATGCGACACTACACATTAGTGACATAAACAAAAAAAGGGGGTAAAATAGAAATAGCCAACAACAACAACAACAACAAAAGTCACGTAATTATTTTGCACATTTCGCCCAAAAGGATTAAAATGTTTGGAAGGCTATACAAATGGCTAACGGTTATAAGCAAATGAGTACAACTGGCCAGTGGCGTTAAGTAACCCACAACCAAATGAACGCAAATAGCGCAACATAAAAGCGTGCAGGGCCAACACAGTGTGTGTGGTGTGCGGGGGGATAATACAGTTAAACTCATATGCTAGTTAGCAAAAAACCAAAAATAGGACCAAACAAAACTTTCAACTTTAAAAGTGCGTCCAGTGTGCGCCAAATGTGCTACCCAAATTGCTTTATAGTGATTTTGTACACACACACACACGCACGCATACTAAGCGGTGTATGTGGCTTTGTTGTTTTGTTACGTTATTGTGCCATATGTTTGTGTGTATTTTTTGTGTGAGAAAAGGAGTGAAGGCTATTTCGTCGAGCAATTATAAACGAAATTAGTAATAATTACGCTAATGCTTTTGTGTGTGTTTGTAATGAGAAACCCTTTTTCTTTTGCTGCCTGGTTTTGTTTTTGTTTTCTCTTTTTTTTTTGTTTTTATTTTTATTTTATGTATGTTTGTTGCTTTGTTGTGTAAGTTAATGTCGTATTTAGAGCGTGAATTTGGTATGTGCGCTCAGGCAAAAGTCAAAAGGGTTATGGAACATTAAGCCTTTAAGTTTGCAGTGGATGTGTGGTTGCGTTTTTATTGCGAATATTTCTTCAGAGTATTTGAATCTGTGACACAGGTGCTCAATTGTAAGGTTAAATATCAAAGCTTGGAATTAATTGAAATGAAATAATTTCACCTCTCTTTTGAAAACAAAAAAAGTCCAAGCTCTAATTCGCTTCTGTTCAATAAAGCTTTTAAGATATAAATTTTAAAATGTATTTAAAACTCATACTTTTGAACTTTGACAGCTTATACGATCAACAGAAATAGCTACGATTTTCGTAGCAATAAATTGGGGTTTCGAGTTCGAGGCCGCCTGGGCAGAAAGTGTGGAAAATTATGTGGAGGGCTTGGCTATATTTTCTCTTTTAAAATCATGAACCTGCCAAGAAAAGCAGCCACTAACAAATTTCGTAAAGCTTTTTAAGACATGGAATGGATAGTTATGTCTATCTTGACCCTGCCTTACAACTCCAAAGTAATGACAGTTATTAAAAAAATCTACTACCCTGAGGCGTCAGCAAACCAAGGCACTTCCATCACAATCGACTTCTCTATCCATTGCGCTTTTACAATGGAAGAAACATTTTCTACACTCGAATAACTTGAATAAAATCCATACAAATTTAATAATCGCCCAAAAACTAGGCAGGCTCTGGAGTAAAAAACTAAGCAGGCACCCGCTAGGAAAATCTAGGCTGGACCTATACTGCGAAGAATATCGGCCACATTAAACAATAGTGGAAAAACTGCGCATGCTTCTCAGAGCTCACTGCTTAATTTTCCAATCAAATTGTAAACTAAGAAAACCCACCCACTTGCTGAGTATACAAAAAATTTTCCGTAAATTGGGAAGTACACAATTTCTATGCCACAACTTTGTCAGACTCTAGGTAGAGTTGTTAATTGACTGGAAAATCTATCCACTGCCTGGATTGGGTGCAGATTTATTAAGATTATTTTCTACCCAGATGGTCATAGATGCGAAATCAGTTTAAATGTTCTTATTTAAACTTTTCAGCCAGCTTTGTTCTGTGCCAACTAAAAAATTCCCTTCCACATTCCTCCAACTAAAGAGATCCTGCGTTTTGTGCTCAGAAGTCAACAACTTATCGGCTCTTAAGTCAGCTTTGACTATCCTTTAGTTCATTTGCCATATCATGTCCTATTAACTTTGATGTTGCGTCTCCATAGTTGGCTGACTTCAACCGTTTATCCTGGGCTGCCTTCTTATCGAGAATCTTATTCCTAGATAAGCTATCTAGAAAGATTTTTCGTTTCAAGGGAAATGAGACTCTGCAGATTGAGCAGATTGAAAAGTTAAGTTTAGGACGAGTTGCTTAAGGAAGGATTCAACTGTGAACAATTTAAGTGAAAAATAATTTTTTTCGCTGACAGATTTCATATAAATTTTGAGTAAAAAATTTTTTTTTCTTTTCAATCTCTTTCGTGAAAACGGCAGTTAGGTGGAACAAAAATTAAAAAAAACTAGTAAGGAAGTCTAAGTTCGGGTGTAACCGAACATTAAATACCTAGTAGTGATCTGTTGCGTTATCCCAATTAACTCAGGTCTATTTTAATACCTGAAAAGGTGGTATAAAACAACTGATTGTTTTCGATTAAAAACACTTCTGTTGTAAGTGGTAAATTAAATTATCACTAAATAACAAAATATAAATAGTTTTGCATGGGGCTTATGAAAGGTATGAAAATAAAAAAAATTAATAAAAAAAAAGGCAATAGGGAGTTAACTACTTTCCCGTAAATCTTGCTTGTTTGTCATGCGATTTGCATAATTTTTGGCAGGAGTATACTACATAATATTGGGAAGCATCTCACTAACTGTCATTGAAATACCTTCTTGAAATTTCAAGCAATCGCTTTTGAAAATAACAGACCTTTTTTTCTGAAAAGTGGGCGGCGCCACGCCTACTTCAACAAAATGCACAAAATTTGTTTGCAGTTTAGTTGTTCTTAAAAAGCTTATTAAGTGTGTAAAATCTTATATATATAACTTATACAGTTATGAAAATATCGCGATTTTAATTTTACAAAGAAACTTTTCAAAACTGTGTTCAAAAAGTGGGCGTGTCCGTTCACCGATTTTGTTTATTTTTACAGCAAAGAGTTACCTTTATATGTTGAACACTTTCTGTAAATATCGTTTCAATAAGTCAATTTTTACCGGAGTTATGGCATGGAAAGTTTTATGGAATAATCCCCCATAAAGGGGCGGGGCCACGCCCATTTTCCAAAAATTTTGTGTTTTCTACTTTCTTTGCCCACGAACACTTTAGAGGTGAAATAGAAATGATATACAGCTAGTTTAAGCAAAGTTATAGCATATTCAATATATCTATGATCCTTTTCAAAATCTTTCGTATAAAATTGGGCGTGGACCTAACCCGATTTCGATAATTTTTTTTCGAAATATTGCCTGTATTAATATAAATATGTGTGCTGAATTTCACTTTGCTATCTTGAGCGGTTTTTGATTTATGATTAATAATATTTCCAAATTTGACTTAATCAAAAGTGGGCGGTACCACGCCCTTTTTTAAAAATTTCTTGAAAAATTATCTTTTTGGCTTAACGCTAAAGTGCACACCAAATTTTATCCTTATAGGTTTATTATGTACTGAATAATCACTCTTTTTGTATTTTCGAAAATATTATATATATAGAAAGTGGGCGTGGCTTTTAACCGATTTGGCCTATTTTCATAAGCGTTCAGAGATAAGTAAAAAGGAACCTGCATACCAAGTTTCATTGAGATATCTCAAGATTTACTCAAGTTATCGTGTTTACAGACGGACGGACGGACGGACGGACGAACGGACGGACATGGCTCAATCAATTTCTCTTTTCCTCCTGAACATTTTGATATACATAAGTCAATATCTATCTCGATTCGTTTATGCCGTTACATACTACCGTTAGGCGAATGAAGTTAATATACCTTGTGTGCGAAGCACTACTAGGTATAAAAATATTATTTGTCTTAGGAATAATAATGACTATAGAGGCTGCGATTTAAATCATGCTCTAACCATTTACCCAAACTTAAAAGGGCCCTCTAACTCCTCTTTTTAGTTTCATCATCTTAAGAAATTTCTTCTTCAAACGTTTACGACTAGTCTTAAAATTTTAATATTTACAACACTGCCCATATTAACCCACTAAATTTCTGCCATAAAAAAAATGCATTCAAAATGAAACTGCAGCAACCTTAAAAGCTGCTAATATAACCCAATGACTGACTGCTCTTATTTAAAATGCTCATTTCCTGCTTTCAACAAATACTCACTTAAGGTAATTTTCGTACAAAAACCTTACCTTCCTTAACAGCCACACAAAAAGCTCAAATCATCATTGCTACACACACACACAAACACACACAAATGCATAAGAAGTTATAAGGTAAACGTGAACTTTCAACACAAACACAAACATAACTTGACTTATAAGTAAATACATATTGGCAGTGGTATGTATGTATGTATGTATATGTGTGTGTGTGTGTGTGTGTGTAGCTGGACGTTATGTTTGTATTCTAGTTTAGTTCTGTTGGGGTTTTTGACGAACTTTACACGTTCTCAAGCAGTTAAACCGATTTTTGTGTGTAAAAATAAATAACTTTACCTACTTAGCTACCAACACACACATATAAACACGCACACACACACATATTTACACTAAAACCTTACCTTTTGCGGTATAACCAACTACTTGCAAGCATACTCTTGCTTCCCGCTTTTAACTGAGCTCTGACAAGAAATAAGCACTCACTCAATGTTAGCCGCCACCACCACCAACCACCGACCACCGACCACCATTTCCGTTGTGACCTGCATATTTGCGCTTCCGCTTAAAGTTTTACACAAACTGTAAATGGACGAAAAAGCTACAGCATCCATAACAGCAAACAAAGATTGTAACTTCTACGTACAACAACAATCACATTTAACTGAACAATAATCTGTATGGCAACAAGAAGTAAAAGCAGAGTAAAAGTGTATAGCAACTCAGCTCAATGTCCGCAAGGTTAGCCTAACAACAGGGCGTGCAAAACTTAGCCCGCTTACATTTATGTGCGTGTACTTTAGAGAATATTTAGTTTTTGTTTCTCTTGTCGTTGTTGGTGTTTAATTTTAGTTTTAACAAAAGGAAGGAGCTGTTGGTATTTTGGACGTTGGCGCGTTGAAGAAATAAAGTCTTAAGGGATTATAAAGTTGTTGAGTAAAAACGAAGTATGAGTGTGTAAGTGCAGTGACCTTGAAGTGTGTGTGAAGTGCGAAATGCTTATACGGTAGTGGTGAAGAGCTGAAAACTAACAAATGGAATAGTCTATAATGAGGGCTGTTGGTTCATGCTGACTTGTGATTTGGTTTAGTGAAAATTAATAAAAAGAGAGTTTGATATTTTTCTTTCGCATTTATTCCAGAATCAACCCATTTTGTCTACAGTGGTTAAGTTCCTTATGGGTTAGTTGGGTTAAATCAATTTCAATTAGTGTAGCATACTTATAGGGGTAAATGATTGATTTGCACGGTAGTATTAGTCCAATTAAAAAAATTGCACAATAAGTATCTTCACAGGAAAAAGGGTTCAGTCCTATACATTTGAAAATATAAAAGCTGTCATAAGTCTTCTTCTCCTACTCTGCTATACTACCCTAGACTAACCGCATATTCCAGGGCACCATTGGAACCCAGCACACGCCCTTACATTCTCCGTAGAAGCTCTCTCTTAAAACTTCAAAGACCTTCAATTTCATATTGACGTAGTCCATGCCTATGTGTCAAATGTATGTGCACATAAAGTCAGCTGCAAAATTTTGAGCGCCTAAAAGTATGCCTGTTTTATGCACTTGAGTGTAACAAGCTTAATATGCAGTCGACTGAGTATTCGACTTGCTTACTCGGAATTAATTTGAGAATTGAATTAATTGTCCCTAAATCTAGAGGCTTAAATTAAATAGATTTTTTTATGCTTTTAGGCGCAATTTATACTACTAGGTCGATTTTTGGCGATATTATTTTAGTGATAGTGGCATTCAGTTTGAATGAAAAAGTTTATTGAAGCTGTTAAATTTGCCGAAATATAATAAATATTAGAGATTTGAGAATAAGTAGAGCCAACATCAAAGCCACGGACTTTTTATAAAAACAAAAAAAATTCTTAAAAAAAGTTACACGCTCCACATCGGTATTGACCTGCTTAGAATAACTTATGTACGTGAGCTTTAACAACGAAAAAAATTTACAAAATCACCTTAAATTCTAAATATATTATTCGACCTAGTTTTTGAAAACAAGTTTGTTTAAAAAATTTCTTTTTTGTAGTTTCTTCACTTGCCGCCCTTAACTGCTTCGTTACAGCTTTTCTCGCCTTAATTACACTTCACTGGCAATCAGTAGGCGATAGGGCTTTAATATTTGCACTGCTGTAAGTCGCTTTTGAAAAACAAATATACATACAAACACACATAGGTACATATCTACACAAATAAATATCCGCCCACTTTGTTGACTTTGCTGATTTTGCATATTTTGTAGCATAGTTTTAGGCATTTCATTTTTCTCTCTAAGCAATATGAATACAGTTGCTCTGTTGCTACTACAGCATCTCGTTGATTGTCTGCTAGCGACCAAAAGCCCGGATTACAATCAAAAGCGAAAATTAATGAAATATTTACATGCAGCTTATAACGAACTTACATAAACGGCAAAATGCCAGCAAGTAAACAAAACTTTGAAGGGAAAAAACAAATAATATCAAATGAAAACAAAGACTTAGGTAAATAAGACAAAGACAAATTGCCAATAAGTCCAGAAATAGGACACTTTGTGCTACAGATGGACTGCATAGAGTGGGATATCATTACGGTTTAAAATTTTTGACAGAATTGAGGGATATTGCTTTAAATTGGTGTGCATGTAATTTAAGCTTAAAAGTATGCTAGTTATTTTGCAAAGTTTTAATGTAAATATGTTGTAGGAGAATAATTTATTTTAGAAGCCCATATAGTTTGTTCACTTTTACAAATATTTAGGTATGTGAATTTTGTCCATTGTGAATACCCTCAGCGAGTGCTAAATAGCCGGATAGCAAAATATTGCATACTTTTAGGCGGAAGCGGTACTCATTGGGTTTTTAGCTTTCACAATTTATATTAAGAAGGGGGTTGGGGGGATAATTTGCTCCCAAAAATGTGGTTTAGGTCGCAGACTGAAAGATTTGGATATATAAGCAATTATAGAAGTCTTTTATTCCAAAATTCTTCAACCACCTCCATCACTCCATAAAATTTAAAGAAATAATAATAAAAAAAAAAATTTAAAAGTAAAAAATTTTCAATATAAAAATAAAAAAAATTAAAGGGACCAAAATAATACCAAAAGTTAACTAGTAAAAAAAATAATGAAAAATAAACAAAAACTAAAATTAAATAATATAAAAAAAAAATAATATAAAAAATAAATGAAAAAAATTGTAACAAAAAATTATAACAAAAATAAAATTGTGGACAAAAATATACAAAAAAAAAGGTTGAATAAAACAAACAAATAAGGTCGTAATAAAAAGAAATAATAGAAAAAAGGAATAGTAAAAAAAAATTAAAAAATTAAAAAAATTTAATATAATAAAAAAAATTTAAGTGTTATTAAGAAAAATAATACAGAAAAATGAAATAGTCATTAAAAAAAAAAAAAAATATAACAACTGAAATTAAATAATATTAAGAGAAAAAAATTAAGTAAATAAAAAACCAATAATAAAAATATAATTTTAATTAAAAAAAATGAATAACATAAAAAAAGTTTAATTAATGAAAACATTTATAACAAAAAAAAATACAAAAAAATTAAATTGTAAAAAAAATTAAAAACTGAAATTAAATAATATTAAAAAAAAAATTAGAATAAAAAATAATAATGAAAATAAAGTGGTAATAAATAAAATAAAACAAAAAATTTAGCTATCAAAAAAAAAGTCTAAATAAATAATATTACAAAAAGTATAAAAAAATATTATAAAAAAAAATTTAATTAAACAGTAAACATTTTTTTATCTGAGTAAAGCAGCTGCCATCTTCTCTACCAAATCTAAGATGTACTCTTACACTAAACTTAGTATTTAAAATAAATGGCAAATATAAATGCAGTAATGAAATACAATTTACGCATACTTATACGATACATCAGCTCATTGAAAGTATAACTCTTTTTTGCACCGCACAAGCACCATGGCGTATGAGCAACATGCAACATTTACAAAAGAAGAAGTAAAAAAGAACTTAATAAGTAAAGAGCCATCATCAATATATTGCAACAAGCAATAAACTTGAAAGTGTACTTGAATTGTAATTCATATTTTCAATTAAATCACTCACACTTGCACTGAAGTGCATACACTCCCATGAAGTACTTCAAACATTTGCATTGAGCGCTGGAATAATGAAAAAACAGGCTGCCCGCCTGGCAAAGCACTATAAAAGCATTCAATACATTGAATGGCAAGCGAGAGTTAAAAGTATACAAATTGTTGAGCCACAATGAAGAGGCTGCATATTGATTGCATTTAATTATGGCTTGTGGAGAGTGATGATGTTTTGTTTTTGTAAGGCATGTTTTTGTTTTTTTAATATTGTGCTGCATTGAAGAAGTTATGTATTGCTGAGTGTGGGGATGTGAGGATAGTCAGTGATAAAAAAAAAACAACAAGCAAAAAAATAAAAAAAAAAATAAGAAAAAAATTTTAATTTTTTTGTTTAATAAAAATTTAAATCAACAAAATATTGCAATGAATGTCGAAGAAGTGTTTGGTCTGTTAATTTTTTTCTATGACGCGGGTTGGCGGATTTTTTATTCAGCTACGTCTGTGTGTGTGTCTCTCACTTTTGGTATGTGTCTGCTTATAACAACTTGTTATTGATATCGCCCACTTGTCGGCAATTTTATTTATCAACGATTTCATCAATGAAATGCAAGCGCTGATCAATTTGTGTGCGGGTGATGAGTGTCAAAAAAATTAATTTTCGCTTTTGATGGAATTAAAAAAAAAACAAAGAGATAAGAGGTAAAGGATGTGTTAAATGGATATGTGCACTGACGATGAAGTACAAAAAATTGCTAAAAAGGCTTTGGAAAAATATTCGGCAAATGATGAGGTTATAAATTTATTTATGGATATATGCGCCATTCCGTCATGCTACAGATCTGATACCAGCTTTGACACCCATTTTTTTTGCATTTTATTTTTTTAAAATATGTAGTTAGTGTTTAGGTTTCGATACTAAGATCGGCTAAATTTTCTGCTCTTTGATGGATCCGGTTTCGGTCCTAGTTTCGCTTCAGGGCTTACATTTTGATTTCCGTTCTAGTCTGCTTTCGGTATCAATTTATATATTTCGTCAAATCAAGGTTCAGTGAAAGCTTTCATAAATGTTTCGATTCCAATTTCGTTTCAGCTTTGGATCCCATGTAAGCTCTATTTTTGATCAAGGGTTCGGTTTAGTTACCGCTTTCGGTACTATTTTCTGTTTCTGTTTCGTCTTCTGTTCGGTTCTGCTTTCGATTTCAGTTTCCCGTTTTGGTTTCAGTTCCGGTTTCGGTTTAGACTATGGTTTCTTTCAAGTTTTACTTCAGTTCCAACTTCAGCTGAAACTTAAATTTCAGTTTCGATTTCGATTTGTCTCGGTATTGGTCCATTGGTTCTATTTCCTGTTCCATTATCGGTTTGGTTGTTTTTACTTTGACTTCCTCTTGGACTTAAATTTTTTTTTTCAGTTTCGATTTCGTTTTGTCTCGATATTGGTCCACTGGTTCCATTTCTTCCATTTTCGGTTTGGTTCTGCTTTCGATGTCGCTTTCAGTGTTCTCTTCATTTCCAATTAAAGGTTATACTATTTCTTAGACTCAGTTTCCGACTTCCATTTCTTTTCTCGATTTCTGGTATTGTTTCGATTTCAACCTTGATTTAATTACATATTTTCCGTTCCATTTCCTGTTTCATTTTCAGTCCGGTTGAACCTTTGGTATCCGTTTTTAGTTTTTGTTTCGTTTACGTTTTCGAATCCAATTTCTGTTTCTTTTCTTGCTTCGGTTGTTCTTTCAGTTTTACATGGGTTCGTGTTCCAATTTCATTTCATCTCCATTCGCAAAATCCGCTGCCACTTTTCGCTAGACTCCGATTTTGATTCCTCTTGCAGTTTCGGGTTTGGTTACTTTTAAAACTTTCGTTTCGCAGCCAATTTCTATTCCTGTACTTTCCTTCATTTTCAGTCCATTCCATTCCGTTCCATTCCGTTTATGTAACGTTAGAGCAAAGTCTTCCGATTCCCCACCTTACCCAATTCGGCATGGAATAACCCATACGCCGAGCAAGTATTTATTCAAAATCCCTCAGTGCAATCAAGCTGCGAGTTGATAGCTTCCGCGTACACATCGAAAAACGAAATTAATTGATATTTTATGTGAATATTATTTAAAAGTACTCGTTAATACCCTGGCACAAAGGCAATTGGCGGTTGTAGCGCAAGAGTATGAGAGTTGTACGTATGACTAAAAGCAGCTAACGTTTACATATCAAATTAATAGGCTTACGCCAAACCACATATTCAATTCATTTACTTTTCATATGCCATAAAGAAGTTAAAACGAAGCCATAAAAAAAAATTTTACTCAACCAAACTTTGCAAAAAAAAAAAAAAACAAAAAAAAAAAAATCCAAAAAAAAGTGAAATCTGTGAACAGCATTCACACGGGCTCGTGTGCGGCTCACAGCCAATGCTATTATCCTTGTGCGGTAGAAGCTTAAATGCGCTACGCTGCCTGCCACTTCACGAATTTATAACGCATATAAATTTTACAAACCGCCCACAAAACAGAGCAACTCACAGTGCAGTTTATGAAGCAATATATTTTTGCGAAAAGACACAAGCGAACGTAACTACACACACACATATATACACACATATTTGTAGTCGAAAATATACAACTACAAAGTTGTGGTATTAGCTGTAAGAAGAAGCAGCAAAAGTAGATATCTCAAAGGAAAGTTAAAAGTAATAAAAAACGTGAGTTGACTTTGACGCGCGCTGCCTGTTTTGCATGCGAGTTTTTCGTTGACTTGAATGTATTTGTGAATATGCACCCTGTGGGGAAAAGCAGGCTTCAATTTTTGTGGCTTACTTTTAGGCGTTGGAAGTAAATTTGCTCGATCGTGGGGGTTTTGGTGTCCACCTTTGCGACTCATCCCAGATTCTTCCTAGAATAAACGATTTTTTTGCTGGTAATTAATTTTCTTACAGGGCATGTTTACAGTTACACCCCCACATACACACACATATGTAAATACGCTCACAATTTGTAACCATTTAAATGCATTGCTATTTTACTTCAATTGCTTGCGCTGTCTCTCTGTAGTAGTTGTTGTTGTTGTTGTTGTTCTTAGCTATATTTTATATAACCAACTATCATTTTGCTTGGCATAAAATTTCAATTCTTTTCTTCTTCCTCAGCTGTAGCAAGTCATTTTGGCAACTCGCGCACGGGCGCTACAAAATAGCAATTGAAAGTCTCATTGCAATAAACTTTATGCTGAAGTGGCTGCAATTGCGCTGAGACAACAAAAGCTTTACACACACACTCACGTATACTCGTATATGCATGTATGAGCTGGGAGTTTTGCTGCACGCTTAAGCATTGAAAGCTTAATAAATATTTTGTATTTGTGATTGTCACATTGGCGTATGGAAAGTAGTAAAATTTTTGAAAAAAATCTAAGTATGCAAATGAAGTGGGAAGGGGGGGTTTTTGAAAATTTAAGAAGTTTAGGAAAATTTCTTGGCATTTTTGAAGCTTCGAGGCTGAGCTTAAAAGACTTGGCGCTACTCTTAATACAACGTTAGTAAAATTTAAATTAAATTTCCTCAGTGCTTCCTACATTGAGCTGATCACGTGAAGCTGCAAACTAAATCAAAGGGTAAGCTTTCGTTCCTACCAAATTCTGATAAGTTCAGAGCAAAGCCCTGACTATTTTAAAAATTTTAGAGTGCCCATAATCCCAAGTTTTAAGTGAATTTAAAATACTTTTATTTTTATTTATGTAATTATTTTTAATATCTTTTTAAAATTGATTTAAAAATAAATATGAAAACTCCAAAAGCTCACACAAAAATTGGCTTAAATATCTTACAAACGCAATTCAATTAAACTCATTCATCCTACACAATCCATATAATAAAGAAGGATAATACAAAATTGAAAATTGGAATTAAAACAATTGCAAATTTTGCAAAATTTTCTTCACCATTTCCGACATTTCATAAGCCACTACACAAAAGCCAAATCACTTCAACTTCAAACTGCATTCATTCAAGTTGTACAGACTATTGTGTGTGTAACAACATGAGTTTTGTCTCCGCAATATTTTTTGTGAAACAAAAGAAATCAAAGTAGGCATGAGAGTGTGTAAGTAGCTGAGTATGCGTGTGTGTGTGTGTGTGTGTGTGAAGAATGCAACAGAGCAAAGCTAAGACACAATAGCCGAAAACACTTCAATTTCATTGGAATCCCTTGTTTACCCATTTGCGCTTGGCTGCATTTGGAAAATAAAACACATTAAACACACACACACACACACACATACATGCATACACACATAGACAGCAAAACAATCAACATAGCTGGCATACTCATATGGCACGTAAGTCAGTAAGCTCAAGGCACTTTCAGAACATACTAGGCACTACACTTAGCAGGACAAAAGGCCTAAACACAAAAGCAACAAAAAAAAAAACAAAATTACAAAAACAAAATCAAAATATGCTTAGACCAAAAATATAAATCGGCACGAGCTATAAGTTAAGAGACGCTTATGGTGGTGGCTGTAGAATGCGGTGGGCAGGGTAGTTAAAAAACTAGAAAACTTGTGGTTAAATTGTATTTGTGCTACACACACACACACACACACATATGCATACTTACAAAAAGCAGTCAAGCATTGCAAGCAGCCTACAAAATCTTTGTTGGTGGCAATAATTTGAGTGAGAGCGGCATTAGAGGCGCAGTGAACTGAGGGCAGTCCATGCAAACACACACATACACATACACTCCGAGTTGTGTGAGGCTCGTAATAATATTTGATAGTACACATCGGACTATGAAGCGTAAGCAAAGTCATATAAACATACAACACACATACATACATACTTACATTAGATTGAACCACATATGCCTATATTCATGGCGTTATTAAAGTGTGTGTGTGTGAATTGTCAAGGCGCTTGTGACAACTGCCTATAAATGCCAAGCAACAGACGTCGGCACATGTGCAAAATGTGAGTGTGTGTGTGTTTACCGCTTAGATGCTAACGGCAATTTCTTATTACCCACCGCTACACCTAAACCCACACATAGCGCACTCACACACATTTGAGCGCATTAATCGCAGGATATTTTGTATTTTATTCTCAGTTTGGTAGAAAATTTAGTTGGCCCGAGGCCAAATTTGGCACGAGGGGATAGGTAACAAGGACGTACAGGCACAGTGTATAAATATACAGTGGTGGTGAAAATAATAGAATCACGGAGCAGAATTATTTGAAACGAAAATTTCGAAAAATTTATAAATGTGTGGAATTTCGCCATAAGATAAAAATAGATAAAAATGTTAAACTTTGTTCAAATTCAAAATATTTAAAAAATTACAAAACATAAAAAATTTTTAGAATTGTCCAAAATGTTGCATTTCAGGAATATTTTTCTAACAATTTTAATAACAAAGAAAAGTTTTAGGAATTTTGTCACTTTTTTGAATTTTTAAACTATATAAAATTTTTTGGAAATTTTGATTTACAAAATTTTTTTTCATAAAGAGTTATTGCTGTTTCTAAGATTTCAAATACTTACACCAAACAATTAAATTTTTTTTAAATATTTTAATGGATTTCGAATATTTTTTTTTAACTATTTCACTTTTTATTATGGGTTTTATGAAACGAAACGGAGTTTTAGTTTTAAGGCATTTGGAAAATATTATTCTATAAAAAACTTAGTCTCAATATCAACAAAAAAAAAAATTAAATTTTCCAGTATTTTTATTTTTCAGATGATAAAATAAAATAATTTTAAACAAAAAAAAAAATTCAAAAAATTTTAAACTCTTTTGAAAATTTCAATGTTTTTTTTTTTTTTGATTTTTCAGCACTCAAACGAAAAAAGGAAACATTTTTTTAGCGACGTTTTAATTTCTTCTAGTATTTTGTTGGAGGAAAGAATTGAACAATTTTTTTAAAAACTAAATTGAATTTCTAATTTTTTACTGTTTTGGGAACTTGTTGAAAAAACTTGTAAACCTAACCTTAAACTATTACCTTAATATTACGGATTTTTTAAAACATAAATAAAAGCATTTTTTTTGCAAATTTTTGGAGTGCTATTTTTTTAAATTTTAAAGGTCCTCAAATAATGTTTAAAAAAATTTATAATTTATTTTTTTATATAAATTTTGAATGTTATAACTTTTTTTTAATTTTGAAACTAAAAATTTTTTAAAATTTAAGTTGATGTTTAAGTTTTTTAGTATACTTAAGGCTTATAAAATATAAGAAGAACAAATTAACTGGACTTCAGCCCTCAATGTTTAAAAATGTATGTTTTTTTTTTAATTTTGAATCATAAAAAATAATTCATTAAAACAAAAAAAAAAGAAAAATAAACAGGAAAAATATTAAAAAATTTCTTTTAAATATTTTTTTTTTTAATTTTCTAAATTTTATGTTTTTTGGACACAGATTGAGAATAACAAGAGAAATTTTTATTTGTTTGTGAAATTAGTTTTAAAATTAAGACAAGTGTTTCTGATGCCTAAGAAACTTTTCGAAATTTAAGAAAATTTTTTAATATATTTTTTTTTTATAAAATGTGAGAATAAAAAATAGTTATAAAGAATTTATAAGATTTTAAGATATTTTAATTATTAATTTGTTTTGTAATTAAGTCAGATAAGGAAAATATGTTGTTTAGACATGTTCCTATATATTTTGCCACTAGCGTACATTGAATAATGTGCACCTCCCACGCTCGAGCGCTAACTACTAACCACATTAGTTTTCTGCTTCATATATATGTAGATATGTATGCAGTCACATTGTTGTCGGGACATGCTTGACAACCTGTGTACATATATGTATATGTGCATGAAAGCGTCAGTGTGAGTAGTCATTGCATGTGTTTGCTTACTGCTGCTCAGACATAAGATTTGTGCCACCGAACGACCGTAGCACCAACTCAGCCTAGCCTGTGCATGCTTTTATGCATGAGAATTTTTGTGAAACCATTGCCGACGGAAAGGACATGCGACATTTGTATGACAGTTACACTGAGTTGACTGCACATATTTGCGAACACACACACACACACACATACAACATATACAAATAAAATCGCACAAGCAGACTGACAGTTATACTCATAGATTAGACGTCTGGGATAAGGCGAAAAGAAATTTCAGCTACCAACTTGCGCTCAAGCACATGCTCGTGTGTACATAACTCGTAGTAGTGTTTGTTGTTGGAGATTGTAGAGGCTTTTACGAAAAATTGTAGGCGGTTTTCTAATATATGACCCTAAAATGCTTGAGGCTATGCCACACACTTTGAGTTTGTGTGTGTGTGGTGCAGTCGCTTGCATTGATGTCGCCGCTTGAGGCATGTAGTTACTGAAGGAGTCTTGTAGGGCTCAATCCACGTCGATTTAAGGCTCACAACGTCAATTTCGATTTGCTTTCACTATAAAGCCACGATTGGTTTGACAGTTCGAATGCGCTGCTGCTCATTGTTATGAATGAGGGGCGCAAAGAAAGTCAAATCGAATGCAAAAAAGCAATGTATGGTGTGGCTTAGAAGTCAATTGTGGTGTGAGAAAGGCAAACTAGTTTTATACAAAGAATAGTTTGAAAAAGTTTTGAAGCGCCAAGTTGCGGTAAATCAAACGTTTTGTTAGGAAAAAAAAGAATTTTTTTATGTTTGGGATACATGCCGACTCTAGAGAGGTTGAGCGTTTAAAGCTTACAAAAAATTTGTAATATTAAACAGAAGTGGTAGTGTGTTGGTTGCAGCTTAATAATGCAGTTGATGCTGAGCTCTCACTGTAAAAATTGCATACAATTACTTTTGCAAATAAATAAAAAAAAATGATTTCAAAACCCAATCAGCAACACCCAAAGCTTTTCTGCACACAAATCTTTATTATTTATGCAATTTCTCTTCTTCTATTTCAAAAAAAAAGAATAAAAAATAAAGCAAGAAAACATTCATTCATTCCACAAATACTTTTAGCAACATTTTTGCCAAAATTTATAACAAAATAATATTTTAATTTTAATCAAGCTTACCCAAGAGTTTATTTAAATCGACAACACAAGCAAAATGTTGCGTATACGCAGTGGCTGCCCATGCTGCTGTGGCATGAAAAATGCAATCATTGCAATTCGGAATGATGTGCGGTATGTGTGTATTTGAATAATTGTCTTAGCCACTAGAGATTTGTTTTCTTTGGAATTTTCATATGCAACATATTTCAATGGTTTTGTCACAAAATTGGCTGAAGATATCGTATGTGAAGCATATTTGAGTTAGGCTTAGATGAAATACTCTAAAGCATGTTGTGCCTATGTGTTAATTTACTGACTTAAAAGAAATAGATAGATATGTATATATTGTGTACAAGAAAAATATGCATATTTTACAAGCTCAGTTGAATTTTTGGTATATTCCATGAGCTTTTGATTTTATATGAACTAAATTGATAAGTGCTTTCTAATCCCACAAAGATATGTTCGTGCATAAGCATACATACATACATATTGTATATATTTAGGTGTGCATAAATAACAACAAATAAAACCAACTATGCAGAGTGCAGAATGCCATTTAAAGAGATTTTGAACCACATTTCAAAGCTTAAAATCTTACCTAACACAGACAGAGAGAGGGAAAGAGGTAGTGAATAAACGGCAAAGAGGAGGAAACATAGTGTAGAAAATAGGACAGATCACTGCAGGCGAAGATGCAGAGTACTTGGTAAATATACATCTTCAGGAACAAATAGATCTATAGAGGGGTTGTGTAAATATTAAAAAAACTTGTATCATGTTAAAAATTTAAAAAAATTTGCGCGTTTTAAAAATATTTGACTGTGTGCGCAAGTACTCCAAAATTTAATGCCATGCAAAACATTGAAAGCAAGAAAAAATGTAAATAATAAATTTTATTGTTAAAAAATTAGATGATTTTAAAATATTATAACAATAAAGAGTATCTTAATATTGCATAAATTTTCGCAGAATTTTTATATATTTCCATTTTTTTTCTCAAAAATCTATATTTACGAACCAGTTTAAAGTGTCATTTCTTTTAAATTTGCATTTTTGTGTAAAAAAAAATCTTTTTTAATCTTTGTTTGATTTTTTTTTTTAGAAATTTTAATACATTTTTTTAAATTTTTCTGTGAAGGAAAAAATAGTTTTTAAAATTTTGGTAATTTAAAAATATTATTACATCGGTCATTATTTATAATTTAGTGAACACGCAGAACAAATTTTGAAAGAAAAATCAAAAGTTTTTTTTTTTAAGTTAAAGCTTTTTTAAATTTTTCCACACCAAACGTTTAAAGTTAGTTTGAAAAAATTAATCTCTTTTTCTGATTTTGCTTCAATTTTTAACCATTTCAAAATACTAAAACATTTGTAGGCATAGCAAAATTTAATACAGTTAAAATCGTAAAACTAAAAAAAAAAACAAGGAAAAATTGTTTTAAATAAATATTTTTTTTTTGTATAAAGATGGAAGGCATCTTTCACAAAATAATGTTTAGTGCACTGCAAATAATGAAAGTTTATAAAAGAAAATTTTTAATTAAAAATGTATTTAAAAATTTTTTTTGTTAAAATTTTTTTTGCCTGATTTCCTTATTAATTAAGATATTTAGTTTCTATTAACAAATTTTTCATGTCTAGGAACACATTCATAAACACTTTTGGGGCTTATAATTGAGAAAAAAAAGGTGAAATTTTTTGATAAAAGTATTTTGAACAATATAAGATTCGAATTTTTAGAACGTTATGTCTTTCGGTAATTATTTTCTATATAAAAGTTCAGGTTCCTTATCAAAGTTTTCCACAAAAATAACCCATAAAATATCATGCTGATATACACCAATACTACGCTTAGATATTTCATAAACGTCAGTAGAAAATGAATTAAAAATTTTGAAAAGTGAAAACAATTTTAACAAAGCAAGCAAAATTTTAATATTTGTGTCATAATTATTTGAAAAAAAAAACCTTTCTACACAAGTTCGCATCAAAACTTTGCACACTACCAAAAAAATAATTTCAGCCATTATCATATTTTCAAATAAAATTTATGAAATGCCTTCCTTATGAAATTAAAACATATGCAGTGAAAACTTTTTTTTTTTAATTTTTTAATATACAACAAAAGAATATGCTTACACATGCAAAAAGAACTTGGTGTCAGTGTCACTCAATGGCATGGCTCTACACAGCTCAGCTCAGCTTCATTTCAGCACAGCAAACTCAAAAGCATGCATGCGTGTTAAAGCAGAAGTTTTTAAATGAAAAAATTCCATTTAATTTTCATAACAAAACGATGGAAGAAAAAGGAGTAGAAGAATACAAAGAAGAAAAAGAAAAACGTCAAATGAATCGGTACTGTTGGTGAGGGTGGGGCGCATGCGCAGATGCTTCTTTTTTCCGAAGTACTTAGTTAAACTTGCTTTCGATAATAACCAACAGCGCATATTAAGTGTAAGAGCATAGAAAAGTTTTAAAGCTAAGCAAAGGAAGGAATAATTTTAATAAAAGAAAAAAATTTTAAAAGAAACAGTTAAAAGACGAGACAGATGCAGACTGAAAGGAAATGCGTGACAGCCAAAAAGGAAGTGTCATGCCGTCGCAGTAAATGAAATCTACTCATGCACTGCCACGCTTCCCAACTACCACAACAATAATGCATTGTATGTTGCTTTGTATGTGTGTATGTGTGTGTGTGTGTGTGTGTGTTAACACTTAAGCTGTGAGTAGTTGCTCAGTCGGCGCTATTTATCATAATAACTTGAAGTAGTTAGCTTGAGTAGAAAGAGAAGCGAGAGATGGTGATGCATAAAAAACGAGTGTTGTTATGAAAGTGAGCAGCGTAACTTTGTTAATGGGTGTTACACACACACACACACAAAGGGTTGACATGTGTGTGTGTGTAAAAGACTTTGAGTTTGTTTGATTGTGTGCGCATTCACGTGCTCGCTAATATGCAAAGTAATGTCATAATTAAGGATTTACAAGTTGAGTACCAGCAGTCTGTGGTAGAGTTACGATGCGGACAGCACGGGAAGTGACACTTAAGAGGAGAAAAAGAAGAAGAAGCAAATAAAATATTTTGAGTTGAAATACAGTTTACCCAGGCCACACAATTGAGGGTAATTTTATGTGATTGTCGCATTTCAGGTCTTTAGTTCCGAATAGACATTTATAAAAAAAAAAAAAATGCAGCAACAATTTGAAGATGGCATATTCTATTTAAAAAAAATAAAAAATTAAAAAAATTAAAACAAAAAAAAAAAATTTGAGCAAGAAAAAATTGTTTTTTTTGAATCAAACAATTTTTTTCGCATTTCTTTCGTACTTTTACAAAAAAGGAAAAAAAAATCTGTAATTTTAGAAAAAAAACTTAAAAATAAATTTTTAGATGGCTTATTCCATTTTTAAAAATAAATAAAACATGAAAAAAATTAAAAAAAAAAAATATTTGACCAAGAAAAAATTTTTTTCTAAGGAAACAAATTTTTTTCGCATTTCTTTCGTACTTTTAGAAAAAAAGTAAAAAAAAAAAATTCGTAATTTTAGAAAAAAATCTTAAAAATAAATTTCTAGATGGCTTATTCCATTTTTCAAAATAAATAAAAAATAAAAAAATAAAAAAAAATAAAAAAAAAAATTTGAGCAAGAAATTTTTTTTTTTTTAATCAAAAAATTTTTTTCGCATTTCTTTCGTACTTTTACAAAAAAGGAAAAAAAAAAATTTTAATTTTAGAAAAAAATCTTAAAAATAAATTTTTCTTCCTTGTTACTAAAATGAATAAGAATTTAAAAAGAGTAGCCTTTTTTAAAATATTCCAACGATTTTGAACCAAAAAATTTGTTTAGGTAACTATTTACAAAAAAAGAAAAATATTCAGCCTACCCTAATGTATGTATATGAAAACTTCAAAAGAAAGGTTCAAATATGAGATTCGGAAATCTATGCCATAAACTATAAAAATTTGTTAATTTAATGAACTATATAAACTTAAAATCAATTTTTTTTTTTAAATTTTTGTAAAATTATAGAAAATGGGCGTGGCACCGCCTACAAATGAAAAAAAAGAAATTTTGACAAGATTACACTGAAAAATCATAATATTTAGATATAAATATATTATAAAAGACACTGGATGAGCAGGCTTAAAATCACTTGACAGCCACGCCTATTTTTCAAGTCTGCTTAAAACTAATTTTTTTTTATAAATGATTCTCTCCTAGCTCATGCTGATAACCCCCGCTTTGACAGTCCTTTATTGCTCCCAAAAACTGGTGGCTCGCTGGGTTGGATTTCAGATCGCTTTGCTGTTGTTGTTAAAACTAAAATTTCGCTTTGCTTCAGTTGTGGTGCAAAGTTCATTTCACGCGTCGCGCGGTGACTATATCCGCTCCACTCTGACCCCGCATCATTTCCTTACCAAACACTTGGCCTATCAATCTTCAACTTGTTCCGCGTATTCGCACGCGAAAAGTTTGGCGCGGATATGCGATGCACTAGAAATGACACTGCAGGCATGAATACTAATTTTGCATTTTCCGGCAACAACAACAAACACTGGCACACACAAACAAATAACCAGAGGCAGTGTACGGGTATTGGCAAACTTTTTGTTGTTGCGGTAAGCGGGAACGTGGGGAGGAGCAGTTGCATTACAAGTGGTTTTGGTGAAGCTACAATTTGAGTTGCCTTCGTTGTTGTTGTTGTTGTTGGCGCTGCGTAATTGTGAGCGCCTTCAACTTCATTGCACTTTTTACTGCAATTCAACACTTGTTTAATGCTATGATTTGTTGTTGTTTTTTTTTTAATTTTTATATTTTTATTACTTACTGTCACTTGTTAGTCGTGTTATTTTTATTGTTATTGTTGTCATTTGCGGTTAGCGCACAACTTTATAGTTTGTTGCAGATTTGCATTAAAACTCTTGCTCGATTTGTGTGTGTTTGTGTTCTACTTGCGTGTGTGTGAGTGAATAACTGTCTGTGTGTACGTGTGCATGAATTCGCGCAAAATCCTTTGGCAATGCCTGCGGGTGTCTTTATTTTTGTGAATGTTGCACCCAAAATTTACCAGCAGCATTGTCACTTGCAGCCATTTGTTTGCTACTTTTGCGCGTTGGCTTCTGCGTAGGTGTGAAGAGGGGTGTTCGGGGGGTGATATTTACAAAATTTCTGTCAGCATCTTTTTAGCTCATCAACATTATGGCTTTCATCAGCGTAAATATCATTAGCATCGGCTTCATTAGCGGTGGCGTTGTTGGTAGCTGGTGGCTGGGTTGCCAGTAGCCTAGTGTCTGCAAATTATCTGACAGCAAATTTCATGGTTGTAATTTGCGTACATTTATAAGAAAGCCCCTTAGACTGCGCAAAAAATATTTAGTTTTTGATTTTTTTCAGCTTTCGATTCGCTTTAAGAATCTCTAACTATTTCTTTTCTCTATTGATTCTTTCGCTTTTAATAAATTTCCAAAGTATAATATACCCAATTAGTATTTACTATAGAGCATCAATAAGTGATCCCGAAAAGTAAAAAAAAAAAAAATCCCGAAAAGTTCGCGACAACAATCTGGACTTAATCTCGAAAAATACTCAAAAATCACACATAAAAGGCCCAAAAATAGTGTCAAAATGTTCCAGAAATGATCCCAAAAAAATCCCGAAATAATTCTGTAACTATTCTACAATGTTACCCAAAAATTGTCGAAAGGATTTCCAAAAGGTGTTGTAAGCAATCGAGAAATGATCTCGAAAAAATCCCGAAAATAATCCCGAAATAATCCTGTAACTAGTTATTCTGCAATGATACCTAAAAAGTATCGAAACAATCACAAAAACATGCATTCAAGATATTATTCTGTAATAATCCCGAAAAAGCTCCGAAAAGTTAATATAAACAATTCCAAATGATCTCGAAATTATCACGGAACCAATAACAAAAGTTGTGAAAATAATACATACCTAACTGTGCTGCATGAAAGTCCTGAAATGCAACAAAAACGTTATGAAATAATCCGTTGTGATCCAAAAAAGGCCCGCAGCAATACCGAAAAAGTCTTGAAATAATTACGAAAATAAAAAAAGCTTGTTAAATTCCATCCCAAAAAAAATCTCGATCTACGCCAAAAAATTTTAACTTTCATTTTTATAAAAAATGTTGCATCGTCGGCTCAGAAGTTAACTTGAAAGAATATTTTTTTCTGGTACAGTCTAGCGCCGCTCTACACAAAATTTGACGTCATTTTATGTCCCCTAACTTTTAATTCAAATTTAAATACTCGCAACCAAGTACCTAATTCGCAAATCTTTTACCGTCTCCTCCAACTTACTGCGTTTCTCTTGAGCCATATGCTTGCAAGATCTGCTCTACTTTTTCTCCCTCTCTTTCACACTTTTAAGTCGCCTTCATCCACTTTTGTTGATTTGCTGATTAGTAGCTAATTTTTGTGGCTGTTATTTTTGTTGTTGTTGGCGCTCGTAATTGCAGTGTCAAACTAGCGCATTAACTTTTGCTTACATAAAATTTATAGTTAAAAGTTTTACATTTAGATTTTGGATTTTCTTTTAAGGAGTTGCTTTATTTATTTTTAGTTGTTTGCACTCTTTAGGTTTTTGATTGCTTGAAAGTTGGAGATATTGGAGAAAGATGATGTGGGATGATCCGTCATATTTGAGGAGCTCTAAGTATAATTTCCGAGTGTTCTATCTTTAGGTATTCGAATATTTGGTGGTGATAAGAGCCCCTGCTGGTTTTCAATGGTTGCAAAGCTAATACCACGCTGGAGCAAGACTCTATAAGACGTGAGGGGTCTCGAACTGGATTCGTTGCCTTTTGTATCAAATCTCAAGGCCAAAAATCACAGTGCTCATTCTACAAATGACTGCAGCTCAAATCAAAATCAAACTCACCATGAACTCACCCACCAGCTTGACAACAAAAGAGCGCGAAGAAAAATCTGTATTCATTTCAAGTTACATGCCACATTCAATGCTAGATTTCCAACATTATCTATCTACCCCCACAAGTCAGTTCATTTATCTGTTAGGCTGTCATGCAGATGAGCAAATGATTTATACTTTTTGTGTTGTTGCTTTGATGTCAAGCATTGTAGTCAGTTCTAGCCACTTGCCACTCGCCACTCATCATTTGCTAACTGCCATTGTTTGCTGGTTAATGTTGGATTTGCGACTGTCTTGAAAGCTATAAAAATTTTGATTTTTTTGTCAGAGAAATAAAATATGACAGCGATGCTGGGTGGCTAGCGTGTTCTGTGACCTTTTGAATGAAATTTGACTTATTTTGCATGCTTGGTTGCTTGGCTGAATGACTGGTTGGCAGTAAATGAAAAGTGTTTGAATATAAAGTAGGCGTGGAAGTGATATTATTATGTTGTGGTTAATACAAGGCTTAAGGGATATATAAAAAAATTCTTAAAAATAATCATGAAAACTAAATATCGACCTGCTCACTCTGTCTAAATAATTGTCATTTTAGTGTGTATATTTATGCTAGCACACAGTAAATCCCTCTCAAAATTTTATCACACTAAACATTCAGCTGTGACTAATGCAACCCAAACACACAGCTTTCAAGTTCAAGGCGCTTCTCATTATGCGCATACAAAAATTATAAAATAAATTAAACTAAAAGCAAGATTAGTGGCACAAAGCTCATTTACCGTTTAGTTTTGCTTTTTTTGCCTTTTCACTTTCTATAATCAGCAATCATAAACGCAAATGTATAAATATATGTATGTGAACGCAGCCGCTGCTGTTTTATCGCTCACACTTGATATTAGTACTAGACAGCGCAAAATGGGAATTTCATTCATAAAATTCCAAAGTTGGATTATTGGGTTTTTTTTTTAAATAAAAGCATAGATGTAAATAAGAATATTTTTGGGGTTTTTAAGGGATGTATAATATACATTGTATATCCTGTCAAACATGCCAATAATAATAATTTGGAAAATCCCTCTCTTATTATTGCAATATAAAAAGTCAGGAATTTCTGACTAGTCTTAGTTTCAAGTCGATACGTGAATAAAATAAAATAAACTACAAGAAAATAAAATAAAATAAAATAAAGGAGGATAAAATAAATTAAAATAAAATAAAATAAAATAAAATAAAATAAAATAAAATAAAATAAAATAAAATAAAAAAAAATAAAATAAAAAAAAATAAAATAAAATGAAATAAAATAAAATAAAATAAAATAAAATAAAATAAAATAAAATAAAATAAAGTAAAATAAAATAAAATAAAATAAAATAAAATAAAATAAAATAAAATAAAATAAAATAAAATAAAATAAACTAAAATAAAATAAAATAAAATAAAATAAAATAAAATAAAATAAAATAAAATAAAATAAAACAAAACAAAATAAAATAAAATAAAATAAAATAAAATAAAATAAAATAAAATAAAATAAAATAAAATAAAATAAGATAAGATAAAATAAAATAAAATAAAATAAAATAAAATAAAATAAAATAAAATAAAATAAAATAAAATAAAATAAAATAAAATAAAATAAAATAAAATAAAATAAAATAAAATAAAATAAAATGAAATAAAATAAAATAAAATAAAATAAAATAAAATAAAATAAAATAAAATAAAATAAAATAAAATAAAATAAAATAAAATAAAATAAAATAAAATAAAATAAAATAAAATAAAATAAAATAAAATAAAATAAAATAAAATAAAATAAAATAAAATAAAATAAAATAAAATAAAATAAAATAAAATAAAATAAAAAAAAATAAAATGAAATGAAATGAAATGAAATAAAATAAAATGAAATAAAATACAATAAAATAAAAAAAAAAATAAAAAAAATAAAATAAAATAAAATAAAATAAAAAAAAATGAAATGAAATAAAATAAAATGAAATGAAATGAAATAAAATATAAAAAAAAAAATAAGGGTACGCTCATCATTATCATAAGGTGAATAATAAGTAGGAGGAAAAAAGAAGAAAGGAAGGGTAAGGCTTAAAGAAGGATAAGAAGTACCATTCCATAAAAATTCAATGTTTTACCCAGTCATTTCTCGTAGAAAATATTTTCAGCCGCATTTGCTAAGATAAATCGCTTCTCTTAAATTTCTGCATGTGTTCTTAAAATAAACTTTCGTTGATAGTGCTTCTGCAAGAAACAATTCCTGCTTAAGACCGCTCAAAAGAATCGTAATTATCGTCCGTGAAAGTGTGTCAAGAGCGCGCAATTTAATTTTTTTTTCCAAGCATATTATCCAATTTGCAAATGCAAACGTTTTTTTTAAAGCATTTTTCTTATCAAATAATTCTTATGCGTCTGCAAATGCTAAAAGCGGCTTGAATCGTTTTTTGCTTCCAAGAGCGTAAAAACAGCTGATGAATGATCAAAAGCTGAGGGCAGTTCGGAAATACTCACAGAGAGGAATTACTAAGTAACGCGTGAGAACAAAACTAAGATCGCGAGCAATTTAAGCTGAACTTAGGCAAGGCAGAGGCTCGTTTCGTTACTCCATTGAGACATTTTTACGCTCAACAAATCCTTGTGTATTGATGTTTGGACTCAATTTGCTTAGCATTTCAGCGATTAAATTGCTGAATTAAGAGAAGCTGTGATTTCAGTTGAAATGAGTAAATTTAGTTCCAGATTTATCTCAGATTTTTTAAAAAATATTTTTTCTTTTTATATCGCTTTGCGTCCTATATAAAGGGTTGCGCGCGATTGTAGTTCACAGTTTTCGTGCGCGCTGCGCTTGGTTCGGTACGTTTCTCGGTAAAGTGAAAATAAGTGAAAAAGTGAAAAATAGTGAAGAAGTGAAAAATAGTGAAAAACAGTGAAAAAAGTGCTAAAAAGGACATTTGGCGCACCCAAACTTGGTGCATAGTCCTTTGAAAAGGATAATAGTTATCCTTTGGTGATAATTGAAAAATTTATGAAGAGTGAATGAGTGCGCTGATGATCTCATAAATATTTATGTACACAGTTTTGTGTAATCGCCTGCAACATCCGGCGTATTGAATTTAGTACAAACTGTGCTGAGTGAAAAATTAAATATCGAATATTTAGAACTGAAGAAGGATACAAAAATGAAATTGTGTTTTGTGGTGATGTTGTTGCTTTTGCAGCATTGTGATATATCTATTGCTGAGGAGGAAAGTGATATTGTGGAAGAGACTGCACCAAAGTAAGTGACTGTGTTACAAAAAAAAAAATTAAAATCAACAAAAAAAATTCTTTTTCAAAATTTGAAGAATTATATCAATAAAAAAAAAATTAAAAAAAAAAAAATTTTACACTTTTATAAAATTTTGTGTTCAAAATAAGAAAATATTCTAGAATAAATTTTTTAAGTGGTAATTTATTATCTATTTTTTTCGATGTGCATCTGATAATCTTGAAGCTCATTATTATTAGTTAATCAAATTTAATTTAATTTCAGTACTAAGAAATTTTGTGCAAGAAATTAAATTCAATCAAAGCTCATTATAATTGATTAACCGAATTTTAATTAATCACAATACTAAGAAAATTTATTGAATTAATTTTTTGTTCATGCTTAATGGGGTTTTTAGGAGTAATTGAATTCAAATTAATAGCTGATTAATTGGAATTTTAATTAATCACTTATAAAATAAATTAATTTATCACTTGATTAGTGCATTCAAATAATAATATTATTTATCTTAACTTAACTTTAGAGTTAGTTGAAACAAAGTTTTGAAGAGCCATTAAAATTATTGTTATGAAAATATATACGAATTGAATAACCCAAAGCAAAGGAATTGATTAATAAAGTTGAAGTGAAATAGAAGTAAAATAAGTGATTAATCACATGACTACTTTGTAAATCACGCTTGTTCTAATTTTGGATTGAATAAAAAATATTTTAATTTGAGTGATTGAAAGGAAAGAAATCAATATCCATACAAATTTATTTATTGAATTTTAACTAGTCTTACTAGCAATAAGTGATTAATGACAATATCAATTCAATTTCTGCATACAGGACTATTTTCTAAAAATCTTTTGGTTAAAAAATTAATTTATTCAAATAGTTGAACGTGAACTAAGCAAAATAATTGTAGTCAATCACTAAAAAACGTCAATTGATTAATCACTAAAAGCAATAAATTACACAACTGACTTTAATTAAACCACAGTCAAAATATTGACTAATAAATAAGTTTAACGCTACTTAAATGGTTTTTTAATTTTTTAATTTTTAATCCAAACAGTGTCGAAAATGTTGAAATTCCTGAAAATAATCGTGAAGAGCGCGATCTACTAAATTTTTTTAAGCAAAAAACAGCAGCAAAGCCCTCACTTGGGTGAGTAAAAGAAATTCAAAATATTAATGTGATAAGAGATTTTTTTAAAAGTAGATAAAATGCTATTTTTGAAATACATTCTTTTAACAATTTAGTTCATTCAAAATTATAATAAAAATTTTTCTATAAAAATGCACACAAACATTCTATCACGTTTGTAAAAAATATTTGCACTAGAAATCTTTTATAAATTAATGCGAAATTAGAAACATACCTAAATATTTACACATGTACATATGTATATATTTGTGCGAATCTGTAAAAACGGAAGTCTACAAAAAAAAAAAAAAAACAATAAAATTTGATAAGCGTCACAAATATTTTATTTGAAACCTTCAATTTACAGCGCTGGATATGGTGGCAGCGTAGGCGGTTATGGCGCTGCTAATAATGGGGGCTACGGGGGAAGTGGGTGAGTATTTCTGAGAAAAATTATAATTTGTGAAGGTTTGCATATTTATAAAATCTGTTTATGTTTTTTTTTGTTGTACTTATAAGACATTATGGCATCAAAACAAATCGTCCCAGCTATGGACATGGTACTGGTGGCAGTGGAAATCCTAGTGGTTATGGTAGTGTTGGCTATGGTGGAGGTGGTGGTTATGGTGGCGGAGGCAGTTATGGATCTTTCGGTGGTTACAGAAGTGGTGGGGGATTGTAAGTATTTGTTTTTTTTTTTTTTTTCATTTAGATGTTAGAGTGGCAGGAGACAACCACTCAGATCGAGATATTTAGAAAGAGTGTTTGCTCAAGATTTCGAATTTTGAACTGAAAAATTGAGTAAAATTAGCAGCCAAATTTTAAACAGTTTTTAATTGGAAAATACTTTTAAAATTTTATATTTAGAAATTGTTGAGTTTTCTTTCATATTTATTTTTTTCATTTAATTTTTTATTTGCAGAACACCCAACACACCGCAAAGACTTTTCGGTGTCAAGACCAGGTAAGAAAATTTTCAAATTAATTAAATCACAAAGAATTAAATAAAATTTCAACTGTCGAAACGCTACTAAAAAAAAAAATTATTATTTTCATTTTCCATAGTTCCAGCGCGCAGTCAAACAACGATTTCTTGCTGCATGAACGCCCCCAAATCCCCGCCTATGCTAATTGTCCAGCTTACATTTTACCCTCGAATATGCACGTCAAATGTCGTGATAATCAATGTGAACTAAGTTGTCCAGCGCAATATACCTTCCCCGATGGCACATCCTTACTTAGAATGGTCTGCATGAGTGGTTCATGGATAATACGTGATTCGGATGTGACTACAGTGCCACCATGTCAGGGTGAGTGTCTGCGCGTAGAGTCGAAGTGTTATAAAACTAATAAACTCGCTCATTTCAGCTACCTGCATGCCACCCTGCGAGAATAATGGCATTTGCGTTGAGGCTGGCGTTTGTAAATGCGCTGAGAATTTCTATGGACCTTGGTGTCAGAATAAGAAAACTTTTTGTGGTGGCAAACCGCCAATACCAAAAAACTCGCGCGTTAGCTGCAGTAATAAGTGAGTGTTGGCATATTTATTAAAAATATATTTGAATAGCGAATTTTTATATAATTTTGTTTTATGCGCAGCATCTGTAATGCGCAGTGTATGACAGGCTTTCAATATCCCGATGGCAGCACAATCACAAATCTTGAATGCGTTGATGGCATTTGGTTGCATAAGAAAACAAAGTCACCAAAGCCACCAGATTGTGGACGTGAGTTTTGAAAATAATCAATTTTTTTCCCATTTTATTCATTCAAACATTTTTTCTCTGCAAAATTCTAGCAATTTGTCAGCCAGCTTGTGAGAATGGCGGTCAGTGCATCTCCTTCAATGTGTGTCAGTGCGCACCGCAATATCGTGGCGATAATTGTCAGTACAGTGAGTATTTCTCAATTAAGCTTGTTTATGATTTAAATATTTATTTTAAATCATTTTCTAGGCGTTCAAGCTTGTAATGTCACCAAAACTGGTTTCAATGGTAATTACAAATGCAATTACGATGGCTTGGAGGCGAAATGCAAATTCGCTTGTCCCTCGGTGCCGGGTCTGCAAGTGCAGGGCAGCTTGGACATTGATTATGCTTGCAAGTACAGTGCTGGCGAATTTTATCCAAAGCCATTGCCGAAGTGCATATACCGTAAGTTGATTAAGAAGTATTGCATAAAGAAATATTGAAAGAAGAAGAAAAAAAAATTTTATTAAAAAAAAAATTAAATTTTGAAAAAAAAAAAAAAATTATTCAAAAAAAAAAAAAAAGAAAAAAAAAAATTCGAGCTAGAAAGTTTTCACACAATTTCAAAAAATATGCTTAGTTTATTTTGAAATCAGTTTGAAAGGTATTTTGAAAACTCTCTTAATTCTTCCTTTCCTTTAGTGCTTTAATAATTTTCTGCTTTTTAAATAGTTTAATCTGATATTATTTTGATTTTTACATCAATTAGTCTTCTATCTACCAGTGAACTCTTAATCTTTAAGTCTCTTCAAATTATTAGTGTTATCTTTTTATAGCTTAGTCTTTATTAGTCTTAAAATCTTTTAAACTTCATTCTTTTATTATTGAATTCACTTCAATTTTAATCTTTTAGTCATTCAATACTTTTTTTGATTTTTATTCTTATACTCTTATAATATGTTTATACATTTGAATATCTCAATCTTTCATTATTTTGATTTTTGAATAGATTAGACTTCTTAATTTTTTATCTGAATATGATCTCTTAATCATTTAATTTCTTGTCCTTATTATTTTTATCATTTTACAGATTAGTCTTTACTAGTCTTTGCAATCTTTTACCACTCATTTTTTTAATCCTGAAATACAATGAAATTTTAATCCTTAGTCTTTCAGTCATTTTTTGATTTCCAAATCCTTTAATCTCTTACTTTTACAATCTAAAAAATTAGGTAAAATCAGAGAAATTCAAAAAAAATTTTCTTACTTTTACAATTTTTTCTGTTAATACTATGACCCCTAAAGATTTTAATTTAATAATCTATTTATTTTTAGAATTCTTAGTCTCCAATCTTTCAATTTAAGTTCCAATAGTCTTTTAATCGCTCAGTTCTTACCATCGAATTATTTAATTTAAATATTTGTTCTAGAAGTAATTTAATCTCTTAAGTCATTTAATACTAATCAAATCTTATGGTCACTTCATTTTTAATCTTTCAGAACTTAAGTCGTTTAACATTAATCTAATCTAACGCCCTCATAATTCTTTAATCTTCTACACTTTCAGTATTTGGATTTTAGTTTTAAAAGTCATTTAATCAATAAGTCACTAAACCTTAAATCACTAAATATTAATTAAGTCTAATAGTTATTTAATTTTTAATCTCTCAGTTCTTAAGTCACTTGATATTAATCTAATCGAATACTCTCATAATTCTTAAATGTGTAAGTCCTTCAGTAGTTAATTTTGAGTTCTGAAAGAATTTTAATCTCTTAGTCCTTAAGTCATTTAATATTAATTATATCTAATGGTCATTTAATTTTTAATCGAATCTATCTATGATATTAATCGAATCTAATGCCCTCTTAATTATTAAATCTTTAAGTCTTTTTGAGTTCTGAAAGACTTTTAATCTCTTAGTCGTCAAGTCCTTTAACCTCTTTTTTTGTTTCGATTATATTATTATCTTCTGATTTAAAAAAAAAAATTATTTGTTTCTAGCTCCCGGCTATATTGTACGTAAAGGCTCCCAGTCCATGCATTTTGCAAGTAGCTCTGATCACATCGTTGGCGGTGGCGGCATCACTTTTGGCAAGCAATGGAACACGGAACGTGAACGCATCTTAGCAATTTTGGCTAAATATAAGGATATTGATCGACATAGTGTAAGAAAATTTTAAAAACCATTTATTTTAATTGAAATTTTTTCATTTTTGAAAACTTTTAATTTAAAAAAAGATTTTTTTTTGGACTTTTAAAATTTTTTATATTTTTTTAATGTTTTTTTTTTTAATTTATATTTCATTTAAAAATAGGAATGGTGGTCTTCAGAAGAGTCTCCCATCTCACCAAGTCGCTACACACTCTATATGGATGGTGATGTAAATGTGATGATTGATCGTGCACCCAAGCCCGCTTTATGTACAACCTGGGGTGGCATAAATATGAAAACATTCGATGGTTTAGTTTTCAAGTAAGGTTTTTAGGTTTTGGGAATTTCAAATAAAACTTTAGCATTTTGCTACACTCACTTTTGCAGAGCGCCGCTCTCCTGTTCTCATACGCTTATCAACGACAAGATCGATGCCACGTTCGATATAATACTCAAGGCGTGTCCGTATGGCTCTGGTTATGGATGTGCACACTCACTCAAGATCTATTGGCAGTCCATACCATACACGTTGGACAACATAAGTAAGCGCACGCTTTAATAATTCTTATTCCACGAAATTTGAACACTAACCTTCCAACAATCTCATTTTCCACACAGACGGCTCAGTGCATCTCTCCACGCCGGATAAGAAGTTTGCCATACCCGTGCAAGTAATGGGCATGAAAATCATACCCGTTGCGCAGCATCTACAAATACATCTCGAGTCCGTTGGCTTACAAATTGATTGGGATCGTCATCAATATCTTGGTATACACGCTGGCCCCTTGTTGTGGTCCAAAGTTGGTGGACTATGTGGCTCGCTGGATGGCGATTATAAAAATGATTTGTTAGCTAAAAGTGGTGTAGTCGTGGAGACAGTGAAATCTTTTACCGACTCTTGGCGCGTGGATGACAAAACAGATTTATGCATAATGGAAAATAGTCATGAACTCGATTTTGGTACGGAGTCATGTGAGCCCGCAAAACAAAAGAAGTCGGTTGAAGTGTGTAGTCGTCTTTTGGCGAATGAAAAGCTGGAAGAGTGCGTGAAGGGTATCAATTTTGAGGCGCTACTGCGTGCTTGCGTGGACGATTATTGCAATTGCGCGAATCGTGAGCATCCAGAGACTTGCGCTTGTGATGCGGTCTCGATGTTGGCTAAGGAATGCAATTTTAAAGGCGTGCAGTTGGCGCATGGTTGGCGTGATTTGGAGATATGTCGTAAGTGTGTGGGTTTTAGGAGTTGAGAGCTGTAATAATTTATTTATTTATTAAACCCAGCCGTCAGCTGCAGCTATGGACGCGTTTATTTGCCTTGTGGGCCGGATGTCGAACCCACTTGTGACGTGGCAGTGACACCGATTAAAGGCAAATGCAATGAGGGTTGCTTCTGTCCCGAGGGCACTGTGCAGTATAAGGACGCTTGCATTACGCAAGAGCTCTGTCCATGCACCATGCGTGGTAAAGAGTTCAAACCGGAGTCCAGTATTAAGAAGAAATGTAACACATGGTGAGTATGAGTACAAAAAGAATGGGAGGTCTTTTATTAACTCACAAGTTCCTTTGTCTTCCTACCCCTCCACACAGCACTTGCAAAGCGGGCCAATGGAAATGCACAGACGAGCAATGTGGTGCGCGCTGTGGCGCTGTAGGTGATCCACATTATCAGACATTTGATGGCAAGCGTTATGACTTCATGGGCCAGTGTTCTTACTATTTGCTGAAGACACCGAAACTCGCGGTGGAGGCAGAGAATGTCGCATGCTCGGGCGCGATCTCAGAAAATTTGAATTTGGTAGCTACAGCAGAGAATCCGTCATGCACGAAATCGGTCACGTTGCGTTTGACTTTGAAGAACGGTGTGCCCACCACTGTGCGCCTCAATCAGGGCATGGTTGTGCATGTGAACGAAAAGGAGATCACAAAGTTCCCCAAAGTAATTGGTGCAGGTGAAGTGTTGATACGTCAAGCGAGTTCGAGTTTCATGACTGTAGAGTTCCCTGATGGCGTACGCATTTGGTGGGATGGCATATCGCGCGTTTATATCGATGCGCCGCCTAGTTATCGCAATCAGACTGCCGGGCTCTGTGGCACATTCAATTCGAATACGCAAGATGACTTTCTCACGCCAGAGGGTGATATCGAGACAGCGGTGGAACCATTCGCCGACAAGTGGCGCACAAAAGATAGTTGCGATTTCCCTACCGACACTGTGTCCGGACCACATCCATGCAGCGCGAACCCAGACAAGCGCGCCGATGCAGAGAAATATTGCAATTGGATAATGGATGATATATTCGAAGATTGTCATTGGACTGTGGAGCCGGAACAATATTACGAGGATTGTTTGTATGATGTGTGCGCGTGTAAAGATCAGCCGGACAAGTGCTTTTGTCCGATATTGGCGGCCTATGGCACGGAGTGTATGCGTCAAGGCATCAAGACGGGTTGGCGTATGGCGGTGAAGGAGTGCGGTGAGTAGACCATGCAATGAGCTAGGTACTGGTGCGCGTTTAGAGCTTATATTTTATCTCCCCCACAGCGGTCAAATGTCCAATGGGTCAAGTGTATGACGAGTGTGGCGACAATTGTGCGCGCACTTGCAGCGATCTGGCGTCCAAAAATAGTTGCAAGAAGGAATGTGTGGAGGGTTGTCGTTGTCCGCATGGCGAGTATTTGAATGAAAATAATGAGTGCGTGCCACAACACAAGTGTTCCTGCATCTATGATGGCATGAGCTTTAAGGCCGGTTATAAGGAAGTGCGTCCAGGCGCGAACTTTCAAGATTTATGGTAAGTTTTTTTTTTTTTTTAGATATTTAGCGTTCTTTGTATAAATTTAAACCGCCAATACCAACTATAGCAACTGCACAAATGGCCTGTGGGAGTGCGAAGATGCAGAGCCTGGCGACGAGTTGAAATACCCACCCTCCTCACAGTTACGCGCCGAATGTGCGAATCGTCCATACGCCGAATTCGACAAGTGTGCACCCAAAGAACCGAAGACCTGTAAGAATATGCATGAGTATGTCGAAAACCTGGAGGACTGCGCCCCCGGTTGTGTCTGCATGTCGGGTTATGTGTACGATGTGACGCGCAAAGTTTGTGTGCTGCCTGAGAATTGTTCGTGTCATCATGGCGGCAAGAGTTACTCAGATGGCGATAAGATCAAGGAGGAGTGTAATCTATGGTAAGCTATGCAGGTTGCTAAGTAGTTCACTCAATAAAACTCTAAACTCTCTCTCTCTCTCTCTCTCTCTCTCTCTCTATTTTAGCACCTGTAAGAGTGGTAACTGGTCTTGCTCTACGAATGGTTGCGGTTCCACTTGCTCCGTTTGGGGTGACTCGCATTTCACCACCTACGACAATCATGATTTCGATTTTCAGGGCGCTTGTGATTATGTGCTCTCTAAGGGTGTGGCAGAGAATGGCGATGGCTTTGCTGTTACCATACAGAATGTACTCTGTGGTACTATGGGCGTGACTTGCTCGAAGTCGGTGGAAATTACGCTTTCGGGTAGCGTACAGGATTCGATTACGCTGACCGCAGATCCGTCGTATGTGGTGGATCCGAATAAGTCAGCTATTAAAAGTGAGTAGAAGTGCTAAAGTTTTATTGTAGTTAAACCTGGAGCCGAGAAAGTAGTATCTCAATATTTTATCAGCTGTATTCAACCCTCAAGAATTCATCCAACAAGAGTATTTTCCGGTACTACCTTAAAGTTTAAAGTAATAATCACCTTCTAACTTCTCATAGAGATACGCGACGCCAGCAATACCAAAGGTCATGGCGCTTTTCACATTTACAAAGCTGGCGTATTCATTGTGGTCGAGGTAATACCACTTAAATTACAAATCAAATGGGATGAAGGCACGCGCGTCTATGTAAAACTTGGCAATGAATGGAAGAACAAAGTGAAAGGATTGTGCGGCAATTATAATGACAACGCCATCGATGACATGCAAACACCATCGCAGGGCATCGAAACAAGTCCACTCATCTTCGGACATGCATGGAAGGTGCAACAATTTTGTGCACAACCAACAACACCAATAGATGCTTGCAAAGAGCATCCAGAACGTGAAACGTGGGCACAACTCAAGTGCGGTGTACTCAAATCAGAAATATTCAAGGTAAGCCAGGAGGGGGGGATGTTGCATGAGAACGACTGTCAGCAGCGAATAATTAAAATTCCAATACGCATTGCCAATGACTAAAACTTAAGTGTGCGCTTCTTCTGCTTCTTTCTCTCGTAGGATTGTCATGCTGAAGTGTCTGTTGAGAAGTTTTTGAAACGTTGCATATTCGATACTTGCGCCTGCGATCAGGGTGGCGATTGTGAGTGTTTGTGTACGGCAGTGGGCGCCTATGCTCATGCATGCTCACAAAAGGGCATCAATATTCGTTGGCGTACGCCACACTTCTGTCGTAAGTATTTTGCAGCATGTAAATGTAGATGACAGTTAAGGTAAGGTAGTTGTAAAAAATGGCATTGCAAGTGTGGAATGTATGATAAGCTCTGCGTTATTAGGGTGGGTCGGACATTTAAAAAATTTTTTTTTTTTTTTTTTAGAAAAATAATTTTATCGTGAGATACGCCAATAAAATATGGTTTTCAGAGTTATTCAAACACAAAAATTAAAAATCTTAAAAGAACTATGATTTATATGGAAAATTAAAAAAAGTCACAAACCTTATCAATTTTTATGATTTTTTGGTATTCTTAAAAAGAGAAAAAAAATTGCAGTTATTATTATTTTCAGGGATTATTGAAACAAGTTCAGAAATATATAAAAAAATATAATTTTCCGGGTTTATTGAAAAAAGTCCAACAATATAAAAAAAAATACAATTTTTACGGATTATTGATAAAAGTAAAAAAAAAAAATATAAACACAGGAATTATTGAAAAAAGTCCAAAAATATATAAAAAAAATATAATTTTCAGGGATTATTAAAAAAATTAAAAATAAACTATGTATGTATGTACAAAGTTTTCAGGAAATTTCGAAAAAAGTCCAAAAATATAAAAAAATATGATTTTCAGGGATTATTGAAGAAGGTAGATGAAAAAAAAATAAAATCACAAAATTTTCAGAGATTATTGAAAAAAGTCCAAAAATATAAACAAAAATATTATTTTCCGGGATTATTGGAAAAACTGAACAACTCCAAAAATATAAAAAATAACATCATTTTCAAAGATTATTGTAAAATGTAAAAAAAAAATTATGATTTTAAGGAACTATTGAAAAAAAGTAAAAAAAAAAATTTCCAATTTTCTTTGATAATTTTTAGATTTTTTCAAATGCAAAAAACTAAAATTTTTTCAATTGTAAACAATTCAGAAAACCATGAAAACACAAAAAAAAATCCAACAATTTTTTCGATTACTATTTTTTGTATTGATTTTTTCAATTAAAGCAAGACATGCTTCCGTAAAATTTGTCTCACCCACCCTAATACTTGTATGGTAAGCGCTACTGGTAGCTCGTTGTCTTCTCAATTATTCATTAGTGCAAATCGTCACATTCGTTGGCTGCTGACACTGCATGTGCCATTCCAAGTGGCGAAATATCGTGAGAATGCGATTTATGTATGTAGCAGAGGTTAAGAATTTTACGATTCACTTGTCGAATTGAAAACTCGAGTGCTCTTATTGTGATATATTCGCATTTTATCTAGTAATCCTTGAGTAGATTTTTCGATTAGCTATAATTGATACTTGATAATTATTCATTGTGATATTCACATTTCTAACTAACATAAGAATTTAGAAGCGCTTGTGCCGTGATTTGTGGCCTGAATTTCAACGAATATCTTGAAAATAGTTCAATTAGTGTTTGAGTGAGTGATAAATCACTGAAATGTGGCCACAAGCAGTTATTCACCATAGACGGGGTTTTTAAGATTAAAATGCTTTACGTTAATATTTTGAACTAAAAGAGTGTTGGAGACATTTAAGGCATAAGAATAAAAAAAATTTTTATTCAGAAATTGTAAAGTAGAAAATAATCGATAAAAATGTATTATATTATCGACTTTAAGAGCTGTGACATATGATGAAAATCATTATTTTTAGAAAACTTACAAAAAGTATAAAAACGACCTATAGATAAGGTTAACTATCGAATAACATCAATAAATATATAGTTATAAAAATTTTGTAGGAATCGATAAAAAGTGATTTTATCTAGAAAACCGCAATGTTTCAGAAAATCTCGGAAATGTATAAAATTCTATAGAATCCGTATAAAGCAACAATAAGAAAACATTCGATTAAAGCAAATGCTATTATTAATACATTGGGGTTTTCCGATACAAATTTATAATGACTGTGTAACTGCGATAATCGATAAAATTCGATAAATACTCAAAAAGAAAATGAAATTTAATGAAAGCCCAAAGAAGGTATAAAATGAAAAAGGCAACAATACAAATTTATTAAAGTAGGGGTTTTTCGATAAAAATTTAGATTAACTGTGAAAGTGCGATAGTCGATTAAATTCGATAAATACGAAAATAGAACATTAAATGTAATGAAGCTAAAGAATAAGTATAACATTAAAAAAGGCAACAATGAAAATTTATTAAAGTAGTTTTTTCAATAAAAATTTAGATTGACTGTGAAAATGCGGTAATCGATAAAGTTCGATAAATACTAAAATAGAAAATGAAATTTAATGAAACTTCAAAAAGAGCATAACATGAAAAATGTAACAATAAAAATTTATTAAAATTTAGTACTGTCGATTTTTTTCGATAAAAATTTAAATTAAATATGAAAGTGCGATAGTCGATTAAATTCGATAAATACTAAAATAGAAAATAAAATTGAATAAGGCTAAAGAAAAAGTATAAAATGAAAAAGGCAACAATAAAAATTTAGTAAAGTAGGTTGTTTCGATAAAAATTTAGATTGAAGAGAAAATCGATATAAGTAAATAAAAATCGATGTATTTACTAATCGGATATATATGAATAAATAATAGATATAAAAATTGTACTTAAAAGGGTAATGAAGTTCAAGTTGATAGCTATTTCGACTTAAAAAAATCGATAAATTTTGAAAACCTTGTACATTTATCGCTGCTATTTTAATCGAATATCGAATAATGAAGAGGCTCGTAATTGTATTTAAATTTTTTTTCTAATTTTTTACAGCCATGCAATGCGATCCACATTGCGCCGAATACCAAGCCTGTACACCCCCCTGCGCCGTGGAGACTTGCGACAATTTCCTCGATCAAGGCATGACCGAACGCATGTGCAACCAAGAAAATTGTATTGAGGGTTGTCTCATCAAACCATGCGATGAAGGTATGATCTACCTGAATGACAGCTACAAAGATTGTGTGCCAAAAGCAGATTGCAAGCCGGTATGTATGATACGCGATGGCAAGACATACTACGAAAGTGATGTCACATACACCGATGAATGCGCCACATGTCGCTGTTCGAAAAAGAAAGAGGTCTGCAGTGGTGTTAAATGTGCGGAGCCGACAACAACCGAACGTCATATGGCCGACAGCACAACACAACATCCACTCGGCACTGAGACGCAAACGAAATGTGAACGTGGCTGGACGCGTTGGTTTGATAAAGATACAGACACTTCGGGTAAGTTGATACATTTGAATGATGAAGAGAAGTTGCCACGTTACGATCGCATGGAGAGCATTTATGGCACTTGCGTGAAAAAATATATGAAAAATATCGAATGTCGTGTTGTGGATACGCACGAATCACCCGATTATATGGATGAGAATGTGCGTTGCAATTTGGAGGAAGGACTAGTTTGTCAAGGGCAGTGCCATGATTATGAATTGCGCGTATTCTGTCAATGCGATGATGAGTTGCTTACTACGCCTGTGCCTACAGAGAGACCGCAAATTGGACTGCCTTGTAATTCATTGATTAGCGAATACAAAGAGTTTCCTGGTGATTGTCACAAGTTTCTACACTGTCAACCTACTAACGATGGTACTGGCTGGACTTATGTCGAGAAGACTTGTGGTGAAACTATGATGTTCAATCCCACTGTGTATGTGTGCGATCATATTGCGACCGTGCAGCAGATTAAGCCAAGCTGTGGTAAGCCGACAACCAGCACAGAGGTGCTTGCGCCAAGTGAATGCGCCGACGGACAAGTGATGAGCGAGTGTGCCAATCAATGTGAACACACATGCAACTATTATGGTTCGGTGAGTGTGAGGAGAAGGGAGTGTGGGAATGAAACATTCAGCATGATGTGTGTCTTCTTCTTTGCAGATTCTAAGAAAGCGTGGTCTCTGCAAGCAGGGAGAACACTGCAAACCCGGCTGTGTCGATGAGAAGCGTCCCGATTGTTTGTCTATGGGAAAATATTGGCGTGATGAAAATACTTGCGTTGAAATGGATGAGTGCCCTTGCATGGACAAAGCGGAGAAATATGTGCAGCCACATATGGCAGTGTTTGGTGTTGATGAAGTGTGTCAGTGCATTGACAATGCTTATACGTGTGTGCCGAATGTGGTGCCCGAAAGAACTACGCCGGGTAAGTAGCTACTTTATAATTTTTTAAACAAAAAAAAAAAAATAAAATAAGTTTCAAGAATCACAAGTGTTTCCTGGAAAAAATTCTGCAGTAAAAAGTGCTAGCAATAAAAGTTACTCGAAATATTGCGAATGTAAAGCATACTTTTAGGCACATCAACACATTTTTTAATTGTTTGTTGTTAAAGCGTTTAGTAACTGATGATCTCACCCATGTCTTAGCTGACTTGCTCTATATCACAGGATTACGCAAGTCTTGATAAAGCACATGAAAAGTTAAATGGTGTTATTTTAAAGTAGCTACACGTTGCATAATTGTAGGCGCACATTTTTTTTTTAAATACCAAGATCTTGCTTATTCTTTTTTAATCCAGCTCCTGTGTTATTAACAACTGCTGTAACTGATTATGAACCAGACAACTTGCCACACACAGTAGCGCCACATTTACAATGCGATTCAGAGCGGTAAGTTTGAAGAAAAAATATTTATTTTCAAAATTTGCAGTCGTTTAATGCTCAACCACTCCTTTCCAGACTCGTGCCAGTGATAGAAGGCGCTCAGCCGTTGCCTGATAGCGCTTTCAATGCGAGCTCCTCACTTAACGCCTACAGTGCGCCCTTCATGGCGCGCTTACCCGAAAGTTCAAAGAGCAGTCTGGGTAGCTGGTCACCTGGTATTGATGATCAAATGCAATATCTACAAATCAGCTTCCACGAGCCAGAACCTCTATTCGGTATAATAATGGCTGGTAGTCCCGACTTTGATAGTTATGTGACGCTTTTTAAGGTAAATAGAGAAAAGAAAAAGCTTTGCGTTGAAAGCGTAGTAATACTCAAATTTCTTACAGATTCTCTACAGTCACGATGGCGAGTCGTATCACTATTTGGTAGATGAGACCGATACACCACAGAAGTTCAATGGTCCACTAGATTCGCGTACACCACAACAAACACTATTCAACATACCAGTCGAGGCTAAATCTGTGCGCATCTATCCGCTTAAATGGCATGGTCGTATTGCTATGCGCGTCGAATTGCTTGGTTGTGGTGAGCCACTTACAACTACTACACCGGCAACGACAGCAACCGAATCCAAATACGGCAAGTTGGTGATAACTACCACGAAGCCTTTAACTTGGCCGAACGCTGGGATATGTGTAAATCCTATGGGTGTCGATGATGGTAAGATGCATGCGCAACAAGTGAGGGCTAGCAGTATTTGGGCTTTGCCAAAACCTGCGAAGAAGCCACGTTTGATAGATTTACTAAAGCTTTCGTCGCCTGTTGGTTGGCGTCCTGTTGCTAATACACCAAATGAGTATGTGCAGGTGAGTTTCAAGTAAAACTGATTGTCAGCAGCTTAAAAAAAAAGTACTATGCGCGCCTAAAAGTATGCAACAGCTAGTTGATGGTTGATAAAAAATCCCTGCAACTAAAGGTTGCATACTTTTAGGTTGAAAAAAATTATGTCAGTACATAGAGTTTAAACAATTGCGTTCCAGAAGCGATGTACTAAATTCTCCTCTCTCTTCGCAGTTCGATTTCTTAGCTCCACGCAATGTGTCCGGCTTCATTACCAAAGGTGGCCCAGATGGTTGGGTAACAAGCTTCAAAGTTATGTTCTCCAAAAATAAATTAATATGGAACAAAGTACTTTTCTTCGATGGACAACCCGAACAATTTCGTGGGAACAACGATGCGAACAGCGAAGTTGTTAACCATTTCCGTTCACCCATACAAACACAATACTTTAAGATTGTGCCCTCTAAATGGGAGAAGAATATAAATATGCGCATAGAGCCAGTGGGCTGCTTCGAGCCATATCGTAAGTTGTTCGTACCAGTTATCTTCTTTTATATTTAATACCATCCTCTTCTCTATCTACAGTGGAAGTTAAGGAAGAGGCGCCCGAACTTGATACACCCGCACCCAAATGCCAAGTTTGCGATGGCGTGCTGACCACTACTGCGCCCAGCGAAGATTGTAAATGCAAAAACGGTTTGTTCTGGGATGGACAGTCGTGTGTGCAGAGTAATCTTTGTCCATGCGTTGAGGAGTATAGCACGTAAGTTTCTATTTTATGCTCAAAAGTTAAACTGTTCCCACTACTAAAACTTGAAATGTTGTCCTTCACAGCTACCCTATTGGCAGCAAATATGAGAATAAATATTGCGAGGAATGTGTCTGCGTGTTGGGTGGTCATGCGAATTGCAAGCCCAAGAAGTGTCCGCCTTGCGTGGAGACTAATTTGCGTTCACTGGTTACACCCGATTGTTTCTGCAAATGTGAGCCTTGTCCGAAATATCAACGCATCTGCCCATCAAGTGGTGATTGTATACCGGAGTTGCTTTGGTGTAATGGCGTGCAGGATTGTGCGGATGATGAGGATGATTCATGCGAGAAGAAGATTCAAGTGACGCCGCAACCGGTTGTCAAACAAAATGAAAGTGAGTATGTGACGCTTACTGTGAGAACAGTTTTTTTTTTAAGTGTCCGGTGAAGCAAGTGAGACAGTTTACTTAGTGAAGTTGTTATTGAGAACAGTTTAGTGATATTTTTCCTCACTTCAAATAAGAAGAGCATACAACGCCACATATTTTTAATAGAGAGTTTAATAGAAAATGGTGTGTGAACAGTTTTTTGATATAGCACACTTAAGAATTTTATATAAAAAAATTTTATTTCGAAAAGTAGGCCCACCAAGCCTTGAATGTGATTTAAATTTTTTTCGGGAACAGTTAAAAATGTTTATGGGAACAGTTGTTTGATACATTATGCTTAAGAAAATTATACTGAAAATTTTTTTTTGAAAAACCCGTCCAAAAAGCTTTAATGCCGGAAATTTTTTGGGAACAGTTACACATTTTGGTGGGAACAGTTTTTTTTTTTTTAATTTGGTGAATACACTAAAAGTAAGCTGAGAGTTATTTAACATAGCTAACCAACGCAACTAATAAAAAACATCTATCACACAGCTTTCGTCATCAAATGCCCCGAACCTGAGTGTCCACCAAATATGAAGATCAAGGTGTCGGAAAAGAAAGAACGTAAAATGTCGCAAATGTTTGCTAAATCGTAAGTAATTTTTCAAAGTTCTATAATTTCTCTAAAACTCACGTTCCCATACCTTCATCCCAACATAGTTTCACCGACATGGAATCAGTGGGTAACAATATGATGAAGCTCACCAAAACCAAGGTGCTTGTGAGTCAAAGTGAGGAGTTCCTAATGATGCCCACAGAACAAGTGAGTGGTGTTGAAGAGGAGGAATGCGCCGAATTCACCTGCGTGCCAATACCAACGAAAGTGGTGCTACAAAATGAGACCAGCGTTTGCCTGGAACCCAAATGTCCAGAGAATTACGAAATTGAGCTGGACATGTCAAATGCTAAGCCAGGACAATGCCAAAAATATGCTTGTGTGTTGAAGCCGACAAAAGATGATAGCTGCGAGATAAGCGGAAAATTTTTTACAACATTCGATGGCACTGAGTTCAAATATGAGACGTGTAGTCATATATTGGCGCGTGATATTAAAGGCTCGAATTGGTTGATAACAGGTGAGTGAAGTGGGCGGTTGTTTGTGGTGAGAGATATTAGATTTAACTTAAACCGAGAGAGAAACGCTGTGACTTGGATGAGATTTAGGTTTGGGCTAGACCTAGTCTGAGCTATTTCGCCCTCTCTGTTTGTAGGCTTCATATTCGGAGAGTACTTAACTAAGATATAGGTTAACTAAACTTTGACTGAACAGGTCGCATTCATTTAAATGTTTAACCCATTGGATCAGTTTCAATTATCGTTAAGGTAGATATTTCAAAAAACTTTTTATTTTAATCAGAAAGAAAATATAAAAAAAGGCAGGTAGGCTTTTAATTGAGAAAACCATAAGCCAGTTGAGAATTGATTTTTTTTATTTGATGATGCGTTCACGCTATAAGCCTGTAGATGGCGTTGCTGTTGCTTACTGCATTTGTTTGATGATACTGTAGCATACTTTTAGGCGCATCTTGCAACAAAGGAAATGCTGCGTTAAAGTATAGAATCACTAGAAAAAGTTGATGTAAGTAACATTGCGGTTCCCCTACAACCCATTGGGTCTAAGACACTCTAGAGACAACTTAGAGCTAGTATGAAGCTGAAATTAACTAACCAAGATTTTAAATGTGTCGTTTGCCGAAGTGTATCTTCCGTTTAAATGAGCCGCCGGTATAAACCAAGTGACTTAGGAACGATTCCTTTGACACACTGGAACTTGGGCTTGTGGATCTTAGTCACCTTTCAAATAATTTTAAATCATATTCTATGCCTCTGGAACTTCATATTTTTTACTTTGCATCTACTTTTTGAACTCTACTAAGCTCTCATTTTTTCTCTTTCTTCTTCCAGTTCAACTACTCTGCGAAGATGCCACCCGCAAAGTCTGTCACAAAATGGTCACAATCAAGGACATCGAATCTGCTGCCATTCTAACAATTATGCCCAATATGAAATTGAATTTTAATGGCTTCGATTATACCGTGCCACAACTCATGAACTCGCCCATATGTAAGGCTGCTTTTGTCATATCACAGCCGGGCCAAACCGTGTTGGTGGTCTCGCGTAAACATGGCTATTGGGTACTTTACGATGACATTGGTTACATTAAGATTGGCATATCATCCAAATATCTACGCACAGTCGATGGTCTCTGTGGCTACTATGATGGCGTTGCAGGCAATGACAAACGTATGCCAAATGGCACTTTGATGCAGAATACGATGAAGTTTGGTGACAGCTGGTTCGACAAGAAGATACCGAAGGAAATGTGTTACCCACAAGCGTGTCCATTTGAGTTACAAAAGAAGGCGTTGGCATTGTGTAATGCTATTAAGTAAGTGGGTGCACGGGTGCAGGGGTGTTGGTTGTGGTGGCGATAAACTTAGCTACTTCATTGTTGTTGTGCTGCATATTAGTTGTATAGTTGTTGTTGTTTTTGTATGCTTTTGGGTTTTGTTTAGCTGAGAGTGCACGTTCTGTGTAATGTCCTGTAATTTTGTGCTTTTGCATTCCCTGCAGGCATCCGGTGTTCGTTAAGTGCAACAAGGCGGTCAACTACAAACAATTCGTCAGCAAATGTATGGAGACAACTTGTGAGTGCTTGCGGGCACATCCGGGCGAGGACAACACTTGCAAATGTAATGCACTACAGGACTTTGTTTCCAAGTGTTTGACAATCAATCCCAATATACAATTGAATTTGTGGCGTGCGGTGCAACAGTGTGGTGAGTATGCATTAGAGTTACAGTTAGCTAAGATCAGCTTGATTTGAGATTAGTTTTGAAAAAGGTGTATTCACTTTGTTTTGGAAAAAAAAATTTTAACTTGACTTTATATCGAAATTTATTAAGTAAAAGGTCCAAAATTTAAATATTGACCCAAAAAAAAAACCCAAACAATTTAATATTTACCATTTTGGCCCAAAGTTTCAGTTTTGAATGATAAAATCAAAATTTAAAATGACGATGTTGTTTTTAAAATTTAAATTTAACGTTTTCGAACCGAATGCGTATTTTTGAGGTTTGAATTTAAAACTTTGAAAAAAAATTTTTAATTCAGTTTTCAATTTTGATTTTTGAAAACCACTTTTGATTATGAGTTTTAAAATTTTAGGTTTTAATTAATGATATCGAAATTTGGGTAATTTGAAGTTTGAGTTTCAAATTTGGCTCTTTTGAAATTTGGTGTTCGAACTATAAATACATATAAAACTTTGAATTTTGTACTTAGCTTTGTGAATATGAAACATAATTTTCGAGTATCGAATTTTGAGTTTCGAAAACTAAATTTTTTTGAAAAACTGTCAAAAATATAAAATTCGATATTCGCTGTTTTGATATAAAATTTGAATGTCAGAAGTTGAATTTTGAACTTGGAAATATGATTTCTTTATTTGAAATCTTGAAATTCGAATTTTAAGTATTGAGTGCTTATTTTTAAATCATTCAACCCAATTTTAAATTCTTTTTCCCGCTTCTAACAGTTCAGTTTTAAATTTCCAATTTTTTTTAATTTATAGTTTTGATTTTCGAAAATTTATTTTTGAGTTTCGAAATACTTTTACCTATATTAAACTTCGAACACTAATTTTTTTAATTTAGAATTTCATATTTTAAGTTAATAACGTATACTAATTTCAAAAACTTTTGGGGTTTCAGTTTAAAATATTGGATACTGAATTTCGAATTATGAAATTGCGTTTTTGAATTTAGATCAAAAAAGGATTGTTTTTTTGAATTTTGAGTGCTTTTTCAATATTAGAAATTTTGAGCTCCGAGTTTGGAATTTCGAAATTTGAATTTGAGCATCGAATTTTCAGTTTTGAATTATTGATACAAAAATATGGCATACAAATTTTGGATTTTGAATTTTGAGTTTTTTAGACTTTTGAATCCTTAATGTTAAAATATTGAGTTTTAATAAAGAGTTTTTAATTTCGTATTTTGAATTTATTTGCAAAATTTTTTGTTTCGAAAATTTAAGTTTTGAAATCGCAAAATTTTTTTTTTAGAAGTTTGAAATTTTAATTTTGAAATTTTCAGAAATCGCTTGCCCCGCTCCACTCATACACTCAGACTGCTACAAACGTCGTTGCGAGCCTTCATGCGACTCCCTCAACACAGAAGATTGCCCAACCATACCAGATGCTTGTTTCCCAGGCTGCTATTGCCCCGAAGGCACCGTGCGTCAAGGTAAGAAGTGCATCAAGGTCGCCGAGTGTAAGAACTGCGTCTGCAATTCCTATGGCAAATCACAATTCTTCACCTACGACAAGCAGAATTTCCACTTCAATGGAAACTGCACATATCTGCTGTCGCGAGACATAGTGCTGCCGGGCCAATACAACTTCCAGGTTTACGTCACAATGGACTACTGCAAACGGCTCGGTTATACATCGAATTCAACGGAAGAGTCATGCATCAAAGCTTTCCACATCTTCAATGGCGATCATTTGATACATATTGAACGTCCGAAAATTGGTAAAGTGCCAAAAATTCTGGTCGATGGCGCAGAAGTGAAGGTGCCATTTAAGAAGTCTTGGATTGATATGCGCGAAGTATATGGGAAAGAGTTGTTGTTGTCGTTGCTGGAGAGTCATGTGGATTTGCGTGTGTCATACGATGATATGGTTTATACGGTAAGTGCGATAAGGGTTAAGCAAGTCGAATGATACAGTCTTAGGTTTTTCACTATCCTTACCTTCCTCTCTCCACCACAGCTGTCTGTGCCCAGCATAAAGTACAGCGGAAAAATGGAAGGTCTTTGCGGCAATTGCGATCACAATCCAACAAACGATTTGATACAAAACCCAGCGAAGAAGAAGACAGGACCTAAACCTAGCACAGATATGGCAACCATTCTAGAAAGCTGGCAAGCCGACGAACCCAAGTTAGGCATAGACTTACAAAGTTGTAACAGTGAAACCATACCCGAAAATGAATGTCAACCGCCAACACCAGACAAAGATCCCTGTCAGCTACTGTACAACGAGGAGCTCTTCGGACGTTGCAATACCATCATTGATCCCGCAAAATATGTAGCCTTATGCCAGAAAGAGCTCTGCAAACCTGGCAATCATCAGCAGAGCGCATGCAATCTAATGAGCGCCTATGCGCACGACTGCGCACAACAAGGCATCTGCTTGTATTGGCGACGTCCAGATATGTGTCCTTACGATTGCCCCAGCGATATGGCTTATGAAGCTTGTGGCTGCGCAAAGACTTGCGACACCGTAAAGAGAATGCATGAATACGATGCGGTCAATATGAAAACGGATACGTTAGTGAAAACCGTGGAAACGAATGATGTGTGCTTACCAGAGGAGCGCTTCGAAGGTTGCTTCTGTCCGAAGGGCAAAGTAATGGAGAATGGTGAATGTGTGGCCGAGGAATCATGCGTGAAATGTGATGACTCGATACACGCGCCAGGTGAGAAGTGGCAGAAGGATAAGTGCACGGACTGCAATTGCAATTTCGAGGGAAAAGTGGAGTGTGTGGAGCAAAAGTGTTTGATTGAGGAGAACATATGCGCGGAAGGGTTCACACCGAAAAAGATCGAGTTGCCGGATCAGTGTTGTGCGCGCTACCGTTGTGTGCCACAACCGAAGTTGCCGCCCGCGAAATTGTGTCTCGAACCACTGATGCCCGTTTGTGGACCGGGACAATTTAAGAAACAGAAAACAGGACCCGATGGATGCCCGCAGTTCATTTGTGGTAAGTAATGAGGCACGTGAGTAAAGCGCTTGTACTTAAATGCTCTCCTAATTCACCACAGAATGCAAACCAAAAGAGGAATGCGAAAAATTGGAGCTACCACGCGCACTCAAGCCAGGTGAGAAAATTGTAGAAGAAGATCTTGGCTGCTGTCCAACGCAAGAGATCGTATGTGATGTTAGCACATGCCCAGCTGCGCTCAAAGAATGTGCTGAGCGTTTCTATGAAGTGGTGCGTAAACAGGAGTTGGACGACTGTTGTCCGAATTATCAGTGTGGTGAGTATTTTTTGTTTAAATAAATGAAGAATTAAAGCATCAAACTATGCCTTTCTAGAACCCCCCAAGGGTATGTGCATTGTGGAAAACAGCCAAGGTGAGCGTTTCATCAAGCCTCTCAATGCCAAATGGCCACACCCCACAGATCCCTGCAAACAAGAAATGTGCGCCTATGGACCCAGTGGCAGCACACAAGTTGTAATCACTACCGAAACCTGTGATACACATTGCCCGCCTGGATTCGTCTACACCAGCAAGCAACCGGCGCTCAAGTGTTGTGGCGAATGTGTGCAAGAGAAATGTGTGTTGGATGAGAAATTCTATGAAGAGGATGCCATATGGACGAGCGCTGATAATTGCACCATTTACAGCTGTTTGCGTAAGGGTGAGGTGCTGATAGTATCTTCGTCGCAAGAGACTTGCCCAGATGTGAGCGCATGTCCTGCACACTTGTTGGTAGCTGCAGAGGGTGGTTGTTGTAAATTATGTAAAGCGGAGCCAATTGTTGAGGATCAGAGTAAGTTTATAAGTGTTATTTTTCTACGGTCTTTCATTTTTGCTTTTACAAAAATTTTAGAAAATTGCCTACCTGTATCATTGGCTGAGCCGCTGACGGTAGAGCTGATTGAGCTCACACAGCCTGGTGTGGGAAAATGTGTAAATACGCAGTCAATTCAAGGTTTTACAGATTGTGATGGCGCCTGTCCATCGGGTTCGAAATATAATAAAGGTTTGTTTGAAGGGTAGTTGAAAAGAGTAGGATTTTAAATGATTGTAATTTTATTTTAATTCTTAGATCTGGCAACACACGAGTCACATTGTCACTGTTGTAGTATCAAGACTTGGAAGTCGGTGACGGTGCCGCTGCTTTGTGAAAATGGCGAAAAGATTGTGAAAAAGGTAAGTTTGTAAATGTATGCCTGACTTGAGACTGTGGTGATGAAGAATTATTTGAGATTTAAGACTTAAGTCACTACATTTAACTAATGACTAGTCGTTGAAAAAATTTTTTATAAGTCGTTTTGCTGATTAATCGATTTTGAATATTAGTCAAGAAAGTTATTTCCTTTTTATTTTTGGAAACCATTCATAATTGAATTAATTAAATTATTAAATTAAACCTATCGAGATGAATAGTAAAAAAATTGAGATTAACTAAAGACTCATTCTTGTGATTAAAACAAGTTTAATCACATGACTTATATTTTTGTATAGATTCTATTTAAGACTAACTTTTATTTAGTGGAAGGTAAGCTAACAAATTTAATCAGAGGTGACTAGAAAATAAATCGAGATTAACTAAATAATGAAATAATTTAGTGATTACGCCATGACTAATCATATGACTGATATTTTTTAATGAGTACAATAAAAGAGGAATTTGCATTTGGTGGAACATAAGCTAATAAATTTAATCAGAGATGAATAGAAAATAAATCAAGATTAACTAAAGGACTAATGATTAAACTAAGATTAAACATATGACTAATATCTTTTAATAAGTTCCATATAAGACTAATATTTTTTCAATTAGTCGGATTATGGGCTTATAAATTCAATCATGAATTAATTAAAGAGTCGCAGAGTAAGACTTACAGTCGCAGATTAAGATTAAAAAAAGTCAAAATTAAGGTGATTCGATGACTTTTGGCTAGTCTTAAGGTTACAATCAAAAGTTGTACTGATTTAAAAAATCCAAGATGAAGAGTAGTTAGGTATTAAAAGTTCAATGAAAGAAAGGATGCTCAGAATTGGAATGAATGTGGGGTTCAAGTGGTAGGTTCGTCTTTTAGGACCAAACCACACAACATTTTCTATACTAAGCTAACTCTAGGTTATCTAAACTAAGTACATATACAATTTTTTGTTTTACAATCTTATCTTCATTTATAGGTCGACGTGCCAGCTAGCTGCGGCTGTAGTCCATGTGCTGACAATACCGACTATGGATTTGGTGACAAAATTGATATACGCTTGAATACCTTACCGGAACTACTGAGCGGAAAACTAAAGAAGATTTGAATTGCAAGAACGTGCTTGTAAAAACAAAAAGGCTTTAGATAATAATTTTAAAATTATTTAGTAATTTTTCGTAATAAAAAAAGTGTAAATAAAAAAAAGAAAAAAGAAAAAAAATTAAATATAAATTGTTAATCATTAAGTAATCTGTCTATTTACCTTGCAAATAGTAAGCACCTCTAAAGCTTACGTTGGCAACTTTTTTAACCCCAACCAATAATTCATGAGCTTTGACGTCATTTATGCTGCCCTCGTAAATATTGCTTGGCATTTGAGTTGAGCGCTAAGCCATCTAAATTGTTGTCCAGTTTATGTTTCTGATCGTTTTTTTTTTATATTTTGTTTTCTGCCTCGGACTATGCTAACAACTTCTTGAAATGCGCTTGGTCTTAAGTGGTATTAGTTGCTCGTATTTGAAGTGGTTGCAACCTATAGCCTCTTGCAACTTTGTGCGGCAACGGTGTTATTTATTGGCGCATCTGCCAAGTAATCGAAATGTCGTAAAATACATTGGCAATGATTTGAAGTGGAAATATGTATGAAGTTGGTGTTTGCGTTTATTGTATGCCATCAATTCTGCTGAAAATTCATGAATATTCCAAGTAGACAGTTGGTTGCAAGTAGCTTAACTCTTCTGTTTGGTTGTGAAGTTTAAAAGCTTTTTTGTTGTAAAGCTGATTGCACACTTTTCTGATGGGACAGCGTGAGGTGATGTGCGGGTATGTTTACACAACATGCAACAAAAATGGGGAGAAATACCTGAGAAGTCAACTGAAGCACCATTTTGGGTATAACTGAACCTTAATTTTAGTTAAATTTTTTGTTTATGTTTTTGGTAAATTCTTTCACCAATGCATTTTCAAATATATCATTACAAATTCTAACGAGATAACAAAATATTACTCAGCATAAAAGAAAATAACATAACATGGCATAACGTAATATAAGATAACATAAGGTAACATAATTAAAATTGTGTAATATAAGATAACATGATATAAAATAACATAATAGCAAACAATATCATAACTCAACATAACTTAACATAACCTAACATAAGAAAACATGAGGTAACATAAATCATAATAATGTAATATTAGATAAAATGACATAAAATAACATAACACCAAAAAATATAATAACATAACATAGCTTAACATAACATTACTTAGCTTAACATAACTTAACATAACATAACATGAAGTAACATAAATTATAATAATGTAATATAAGATAAAATGACAAATGTTGTTTTATCACAACGCAATATAACATAACATTACTTAACATAACTTACGTAAGATAACATAACTTAACATATCATAACACAATATGACATAACAAAACATAGGAAAAATTTTCTATGACCCACTTCTTCCCAAGAAGCAACAAAATTTCCGTTTCTATACACTCCTTTTCGCATGCAACCTCTGACTCAGTTGCCTTTGAATGGCCATCATAAAATACTTTTTATTTCATCCAAAAATTGAATTGGATATTATCGCCCATCAGCTGCATTTCCGCTGGAATTGAGCCAAATTTGCCATGGAATATGTAACAAGTAATAAAATAAAGTGTACGACGTTGATTAGGAGGGGAAGCAGGTGAGAAACGTAAACGAAAAAATCATAAATGTAGATCAAAATGCAAATTACACTAAGACTGAATGCTTTATTTATATTGTGTGGGCGAATAATGAATCTATAATTCAGAGGAAATGCAAAAATGAAAAATGAATGACTGTTAAGAGGTCAAATGACTGCGAAAACCATGGTAGTTGATTTCGTTTTAGCGATAATATTGTTTTTGATTTTAGGGCGATATCTTAGCAAAAGGTGAAAAATAACTAAAAAGTTCCGAGAATAATATCAAAACAAGGAAATCAAATTGACTCCAAAGTGCTCCTAAAAAAAGTCCCGAAACCGAACCGAAAATGTCAAGAAAACTGTCCCCAAAAGAAAGAGATGAAGTTCCGAAACAATCCCGAAAAGATCCTGCAATTATTCTTACTGGAAAAACTGCCTTTCAGCAGCTTATGATTAAACTACGGATAGCATTTTTAAGCCACCTTTTAACTTCTCTTCAAATTTCACTTTAAAGCATATCAAATATTTTTCCCAACAACAACCATAAACAACCAACATTTCACAATTTCAAATGCTAATATCAACAATAAACAGCATATTGCATCCAACAACAAAAAATAAAGTGAGCAATAAAAATTGAAAATATTTTGCCAGTCAAGTTCAACTCCGTTGGGGGGAAACAGCGGTTCAATATGTTAGCAATGAGAGTTCAACTCAATCGTAAGAAACTATGTTAAATGCCATATGAAACAAAATATTGACAACAATGGAAACAACAGACGCTGACGTTGCAAATCTCAAAGAACCAGACTACGGTTGTTGTATCGTATTTTATTACAAAAAAAAAAAAAAAAAATTGAAAAAATTGGAAAAAAGGGCAAACGTGCACCAAGGACTGTTACTGATATAGCAATTGTTGATGTCTGCAAAAACGATACAATTTTTGCATTTCGAACATATCATTGAAATCCATGCATGTCTACTTTATATATGCACATTAGGGTGTGCTGGCTGTAAAACAAAATTTGATTTCTTTAACTTGTTTGATTTTCTACTAGAGTTTGATTTTCCCTCCTCCTTTTTCCAACGTTAACTTGAAGATTTCAGTTGAAAAGAAGACACCCTAATGTATGTACATCTATGCATTCTCTTTTACTCATATTCCACTTTCGTTGCTCACTTTTAGCTACAGCTAGGCTGGATATATTATGCCACAGCACATCCTCATGATTGCTCACATTTGCATTATGCTTAAGTATCAACAACATTATCATCATTATTACAAACATTATTGTCATTATCGCCAAGCACTCTTCATGTTGTTGTAAATATTATTGCTAACATATCACATGTTGTGGGATTTTATTGCTTTTGTAAATTATATACGAATATAGTATGAACACGTTGTTAGTCGGTGATTTTAGTTGTTGTATTATTATTTATTGCTGTTGTTGTTGTTGTTATAAAAGCACACTTTGAAGTGCATATTGCATCAACATATACATATTTATTGTTGCTCTATTTTATACATTCATATGTGGGACATCAAACAATGTGCTCGGGATTTTTTGTTGCTTTGGTCTTTCATAAATATTTTTTAATGTTTTTTTTTATGATTATTGACGTTATTGTTTCTGAAGAGGTACTTTAGTTCTTCTCGTGGTTGTTGTACTCATTATTTACTTGAATATAAAATAAAATAAAATAAAATAAAATAAAATAAAATAAAATAAAATAAAATAAAATAAAAAAAAAAAAAAAAAAATAAAATAAAATAAAATAAAATAAAATAAAATAAAATAAAATAAAATAAAATAAAATAAAATAAAATAAAATAAAATAAAATAAAATAAAATAAAATAAAATAAAATAAAATAAAATAAAATAAAATAAAATAAAATAAGATAAAATAAAATAAAATAAAATAAACTAAAATAAAATAAAATAAAATAAAATAAAATAAAATAAAATAAAATAAAATAAAATAAAATAAAATAAAATAAAATAAAATAAAATAAAGTAAAGTAAAATAAAATAAGATAAATATCTTTATTTTTTTATAAAGTGCATTTTTGAATTTAAATTACCAGTCTAACTCTAGCTAAAATAAAAACTCTTACCATCATGCGGAAAGGAAAGTTTCCTGACTAGTCTTGCTTGAGTTCTTATTAAGTCATTTTGTTTGCAGCGTCCACGTGCTTTGAAGCACCTCTTTACATATTCGTTTTTAGTAACATTTTCCTGTCTGTCTCTTTCTTATCAGTCCATGCTTATCATAAAATGGCTTCTTCACCCAACCTCATCAACTTTTTATTCTTCTCCTTCTGTTACCTCTACATGTTCATCGTGGTCCAGAGCTACCTTTTGTTTGTCACTGCGCGAGCTCTATGCCTCCTCTCTCAGTGTTGTTTGTGTATGACATGTAATTGCGCGCTCACTTTTTAGGGCTACGTTGTTTCTACTTTATTCAACTCCTCCTTTTGTGGCATGTATGATGTGTGTTGTCATAACATACGCGACATGTGTCTCAACTTGGTTATACTCGTATTCGGTTACTGCTATCACTCACTTGTGTTGAGTTGCTGTCGCTTTTATTATAACTTAATTTGTTTTGTTTTGCTTTCGCTTAGAATTTTTTTTTATTATTTGTGAATCGCCTTTTTGGTGCTTTTGTTATGATTGTTGTTGTAGATTTGCTCTCACTTTTGTTTTGTTACGTTGTTGTATGACATGTTATTGTATCAACATTTTTGCACCAGCATCCATTTTTTCGGTTTTTTTTGGCTGTTTGTTGGTATGAATGTGTGTTATTAATGTTAGCTATGGGTGCAACATTGTTTAGAAAGTATCTATGTTGTTTTGAAGGTAGGCTTGTAATTTGCTTTCATGTTTGGGAATTTTTGTGGTTTTGTTAAAGATAGATTGTGGGGGCCTTGCAGATAACACCTGAAGTAAAACAGTTCTGTTGGGAATTTTTGAAGTAGATTTGTGTATTTGAAAAATTTAAACGCTTTTTTTTGTAAATTCTGGAATGCAGCAAACTAAATTTAAATCAAATTATTTCGAGATCAGATTTAAAAAAAAAAAATTTTCGCAGACCTTGATCTAAATACTTACCAGTGCACATCAACGACCTTGTGCTCTACCCTAAAACGCTTAAGTTGATCCGCTTCTATTGATAAAATAATTAGAAACAAATTGTTGGGAAGCTTTGAAATTGTTGAAGTTTCTTTCGTTGTTGCATTTCTTTCCAACACACGCTAAAGCAATTTAAAGTCACTCGAAAAATCATCAAAAAGTGGAATATTTTTGCTTATCTACACGTCATACCAGTAGCGGAACCAGGATTTTGGGAATGGGGGGTGCACTTTTTTCTAAGCAATCTCGAGGATAAATTTTAACCACAGTTCGTAAAAAATTAAACTTTCATATTTTGAAAAATTTGGGGGTGGACTCGAAACACATCTCGGTGCATCCACCCCCGCATCATACATACATACATACATAAGACTATGTAAACAAGTGCTATCATGTGCATTGAAGTGTGTGATAACTTTCACTTTGGGATTTTAATCTGTGTGGAAGCTTTTCAGAAGTAACATTCAACTTAAATTGCCGTTTTTTTTTTGGCAAAAGTGAAAGTAAGTCGCAAATGCTGTACGTGTCGTATACGCAACTTCAAGCTTATCATGGAAAGCATATCACACATACATATTTACTTATATTTCAGTGATGGTACTTAAGATGAAATGCAAATAAAAGTAGCTTTTATAGTAACTTTTTGTAACCCAATATGATAATCATGCAAATTACGCTTTTGCACATATAATTTCGACACGTATTTGAAATCAAAATCAAATAGGCAAATAAACGGCGGAAAGTGAAATAAAGTTCAAGAGGAGTAGTAATAAAAAAATTTGATAAAAAGAATAAACAAATTGAAAATAAAAAAATTTAATATAAAACAAAAATAAAAATTATAATAAAACAAGTAAGGAAAGGGCTGTCTTCGGCTGTGCCGAAGGCTTTATACCTTTCATGAATACGCATATCTTTTTTAAGTGTCCTTCATGGCCAAACCACATTTATCGGAGCAATCGGTTATATGGAAGCTATATGTTATGTTACTCCGATCTGTATGATTTTTATTACACACATCACATTTATAATAAGTACCAACCTTGCAAAATTTTATGTTCCTAGCTTCTTAACTGCAAAATTTATAGCCCAAAACCCATTTATCGAAACTATCGATTATATGGGAGCTATATGTTTTGTTTGTCCGATCTGAGTGATTTTCACTACACAGGTTACAAATATAATATGTACTAAACCTGCAAAATTTCGACCTCCTAGCTTTTTGATTGCAAGAGTTATAGGCCAAAACCCATTTATCGGAACAATCGATTGTATGGGAGCTATGCGTTGCATTGGTCCGATCTTACTGGTTCCGACAAATGATTAATATAATACAAAATGGCGGCTCCATACCAAATTTCATCGAGATATCTATTAAATTGAGGGACTAGTTTGCGTTCAAACGGACAGAGGACGGACAGACGGACAGACAGGCGGACAGACGGACATGGCTAAATCAACTCAGCTCGCCGCCCTGACCATTTCGGTATACTTAATGGTGGGTCTATCTCTTCTTCTTCTCATACTTACAAACATCGGACCAAAGTTATAATACCATTTCATGTTCATGAAAGGTATAAAAACACAAAAAAAAAAAAAATTATAATAAAATATGTATTAAGAACGCATTAGGGCACATGTTGCCTTCATATGCGCATTACACATTCAATTTGTTATATTAAGAAAATTGCTTCATTTCCCATTTTGCCACGTTTTAGCTTATCATATAAGTGAAATCTTTTATCCATAAAAATAGAAAGGAAAATATTTATTTTTTGCATACGTGCTTCCTACTCGTAACACAAATGTCTTCTACCCCCTTCAACCCACACAAAATGTCTTCTTCTACCACCCCCTTTAACCTACTCAAATTGTCTTGTTTATTTATTTTTGCTTTGCTTTTATTGCCTTACATATCATTTCCGCTCACTGCTTAGGCCTGTAATTTTCAGCAACACTTTAGTGCTTCTTCTTCTCTTTCCACCTAATTTCGTTGCGTGTTTATGCCTCGTGTTGTTTTGTGTTATTGTTCTGCCATTATTGAACTCAGTTTGTGTTTGCCTACTATAAGCCATTTGAAACACTTATGCTGCTATTATGTATGTATGTGTGTGCCTTATGCCTGTTATTGTTATGATGACTGTTTCAAATGAAAATAACTCACACCCCTCCCTTAATATAATTCAACCATTTTGGGTATAACAGCTGGAAGGCATGTAAATTTATGCATTAATTTTTTAGCCCTTATTTATGTTATATGTATGTGTGTGTGTGTGTGTGTGTGAATTGTGGAGCTCAATTGTAGCTGCGTGTCTAATTTACTTCAATCCAAGCAAAGCTTTCACCCGTAAAACCACTTTTACCTTGAATACTTACCTTGTTATTGTTGTTATATACTTATGTATGTAGATGTTTTTTGAAATTATTTTGTGGATTAAAGCCAGGTATTAAAAAGGGATATGCATTGTAACAAAAATTAAAATTATTTTGTACCATTTTTAAATCACTATCCTACCCTTACCTTTTAAATGTTTGCATTAAATTTGCTTGTTTTAGGAAGCTACAACAAAAATTCAGTGGATGGCTGTAAACAGCACTAATTCACCCATTGTGCCATTAAGGACCCCCCAGTGCTACTCCCAAGATGATTAGAATATACCAGCTGGGCTCTGCTATACATAAATCAACAAGCAAATTCAGATTGAATTATCCTTTCAAAACATGCAAACATTTGTACCTGGCAGCTATGAGTATTCGGTGGAACTTGTGCAAGGATTTAATTAGTTTTTGAATAGAATACAGCATTATAAAACTAAAGATGCTGGTGCGAAAAATCTGTGTTTAGCGATTTGGTTGAAAAAGCCGCTTGGTTGTTGGATATTAGACAATTTAGAAGTTTCGATATTTATGATGCTTTCTATTGGACTGGAATTTAGTTTAATTTCCTATTGAACTTCAAGCCAATAGTGAAGCTCTTTATTTATTAAAGTCCTAAAAACATTGTTCAAAATTACTCATTAGCGCCGAAAAGTCCTGGAGATTTCTTTAGGCGATAGGACTCAACATTATCAGCATCATTTAAGAGCTTTAAGTTGGATAGGAAATGATGACCTTGGCATATCAAATCTCAACAGAAATCGTTTAAAGCCAATAGAGAGAAGCAATGCCAAATCTACCTTCACCAGCATTTTTCATTGCAATGTTGAATGCCCTCTGTCAGCTGAGTATCCTTCGTACTTCTTCTTCCGAATTATTTTGTTCTTAGAAATTTTTGTTTGTATAGTTAAACTCATCCTTAGTCCTCTGTCTATATTCGAAGAAATACTCGACCGATTATTAAATTGTTATCTAATTTTTCTTCGATTGTTATCTTCAACATTGAAGTGGATATGATAGCAGCAACTTGGCTATTCGAGTTTATTTTAAGCCCCCCTAAATAGTGAGATGTCCGCTGGAAAGATACCTGCAGTGATCAGGATACTTTTATATTCGCTACCTCAACTTTCTTTGTGATTATACTTTAAATACAGAGTCCTCAAATACTGACTAAAGCCTTCTCGGTGTCAGTGAAGATTCATACATTTGAGTTCAAGAAGTTGTCGACTCAGTCTTCTATGGTGTCCTCCAAAGAGTTTTAATAGTTTCCTCAAAATTTTTTTCTTCACAGCTCGAACAATCTTACTTTCAACTTACATATGTATTTACTCTCCCACTTCGCAGTATAAAGTCGCCTCAAAAGAAAGCTTTAATAATTTTTCCACACAACTATTCTCCCCCCTTTCTTAACCCTCTTTCTTTATCCACACACAACTCCATCACACACCTGCCTTTTATTTATTTATTTAATTTAATAAACATTTTACAATTAATTGTTGCACGTGAAAATTTCTGACACTAAATAATATAAATGTGGCATGACAGTTCACCTTTGAGAGTAAACTAATTGGACGCATGAGTGAGTGGGGAATTGCGTGCGTGCGTACATGATTTTGCTTGATTTTCGGCACATAAATGGAGAGTATAATTCGGTGATAAAATATGTATGTATGTATGTGTGTATATGGCACCACAAGCAAACCTACAAGCAAAGGTTATACTCATAAATGCACGCATGGGATGAAAAGGTGTTGCCTTGCTTAAGCTTCTCATGTCAGTGAGAGCTGTCATGGCATGGGAGATTTTTGACACCGCTTGCTTTTACTTTCAGTTAAAGTGTTAATTAAACGGAAATTATATTTTAATAGTTATAATAGGGCAACAAATGCCCTTTTTTTGTGGGGGGCAACTATGAGTTATTTATTTTGTTTGAATGTGAGTTTGAGTGTGCTTAAGACTGCCTGAAATCAAATGGGTGCAGCTGTAATTAAATTAACATGAATTAGTTAAGCTTCAAGACATTTTAATATAATTAATTACTGTTTGATTTTGGAAGGAAGAGAGGCTACAAATTAAATAAATAAAGGTTATTAGTTTGGAAGATATTTTTAATAAGTTTTTTTGAGTTTATTCAGCAGAGTAGTTAGAAACTCTTTGGCTTATTTTTAGTACAGAGGAAATTCTGAAAATTTATTGAAAGATAGTTATGGACGATAAGTGCTTCAGATTTTAAGCTAAGTACATTAAGTTCTTAATGCAAATCAAAAGGAATGTGTATTTAATGTGAAAAGCATATGGGAAGCTATATTTGAGACTAAATGCTGATTAGGGGAGAGCTACGAAAGAGGCGGTTGTGCTGCTTGTACAAGAAATGCTCTTCTGTGTTGATGCAGAGTTATAGTCAAATCTGTAAAAGACGGCGTAAGGCTATAACTTTCTCTGGTTTTTAACTAAGCCAGCTTTTAGTAAACAAAACGCGTCATTGTGTTGTTGGTTGAAGCTTTATATGTACGAGCCAGCTCTCTCAGATTTGCAGGCGTTTATTAAAACGCTGGCCTCATCATCAGCTATCAGATCAGCAGCAGTTTAAAAAATCTTTTGAAATTCTATTTGTTGAGTCTAGAGTGATCCAATCCATGCATTACCAATAATCCATCCAGTACCAATTTTACCAAGTGCGTTCAGTTAAAAAGGGATCGATGGCATATCTGAAAATATATATATTAAATTTACTGAACATTTTTTTATATAGATTCTTTCAATATTTCCCTATTGAACTATCACTATTATTTTTTAATTTTTTTAAATATTGTCTTTCTTACTTTGATTGAAGGGAGGCGTTAGATCACATGCATGGAATGAGTTAAAGATCAGCAACATAAGATGGATCAGAGATTTTCTACATGCTAACCAGCTTAGATCAAAGCACAACGGTCATCAAAGTTTCTACAAAGGAATTATTGAGACTTATGAATTATTTGGAGGCGCTATTCTGTCGTTTTGGGACACTGAAAGAGGGTGAACCGATATAATTTGATTTGGGACTGCAAGCCTTTAGAAAATTGCATAAGAAAGATAGTAGAGTGTTCAAGCCAAATGAAAAATGGCAAGAAAAATTACCATAGCTCATGTCTGTGTAAAGCTTATCACGACTTATAGAAGGTACTCTTTTTGAATTCTAATTGTTTATTCAGTCAGTAGCACTTGTTGCAAAGGCTGCTATCCCCTGCATGAAGAAAAGTATTGGAAAAAGTCCATTATTGAGGCACAGAGGTTCTACGAAGTCTCAAATATGCCAATCACTGTATTGTGCCCATCAATCTAAGCAAGCTGAAATACCAGTTCACATACTCTGCATTAATCTAGTTCCCATCTGTCAATCAAAGTTAGTTATTGATTTGAAATATGGTATTCAAAGAGGTTTGATGTTATAGAAAGCTTTTGCTAAAAGTTGTTGCCTGAAAAGTCTGTAGCAATCGATTTTAATATTCACAAAATCACATTCTGTGTTGATAGTGAAAATTTTCCCTATTGTGAAAATATATGTATCAATTAATAATGAGCATTAATCAATTTTAATAAAATATTAAAATTTCCAAACTTTAATATCGTATATAAACTGCACAGAAATCATTGCTCATAATCACCTCAGTAAATATTTCTATTATACATTTTTAAATGCTGCTAAATGCTCATTCACCTTGCTAATATATGCACCTCAAAGTATATAACAACATACACAAAACTCCCCAAGTATATAATCCAGCGCATGTGCTTACTATAAACTAGCCAACCACAGTATATAACAACACATAAATAAGCAATTCACAATGCCGGCATGTTAGCACATACTAAATTTCATGTATATACTCATACATACATACATATGTATATCGGCTCCCACATGGCCTGTATTATTGCGCTAACACATACTCATATACATACATACATATGTATATCGGCTACCACATGGCCTGTATTATTGCTCTAACACATACTCATATACATACCTACCTCTGCATATATGTTGCAAATAGCACGTGCTGTTGTTGGCTGCTGCTGTTGCGTCTTATATAAACTTAATCAACATATACATTTTACATACTAAGTATGTATTTATATATACATATATGCTTAGCATTGATTGCTTTTTGTTTTCATAGACAAAATGTATTTTTTTTTTTTTTTTTTTTTTTTTTTTTTTGTTGCTTTTTCTACCATGCAATCATGTTCTCAACATACATTCGCTGCTTAAGCACTTTTTATTTTGCTTATTTTCTCTGCTCTTCTTTCGCTTTTCTTTTTGTCTTTTTGTCTTTTTATTTTCTCTAGTGCATCTACTTATAGCCTCTTTTATCTCTCCTTTTGCTGCTTGTTTTTGTTTTGCTTGCTTTTCTTTTGTATGTTGCTTCGTGTTTTTGGCAATATTTCAATTTCTCATCGTGTCTAGAAATTTTCCTCGGCTGCTGTTTTTCCACCTTTGGCTGGCTACTTGTGTTAGGTTGAATTTTGTTTTTTTACTTTTTCTATTTTCCTTACTAACCATTTGTTGTTTTTGTTATTTGCACTGCCATTGCGGTCGTTGCATTTTACTGCTGCTGCGCCTTTAGGCCGTTATCGTCGTCGCCTTCATTTGATTCGTAGGCCTATTTCATGTCAGCCAACCGTTTTTGCTGCTGACGGCTGGTCATAGCTCCTTGCAACTCGCGTTTGGCTTGTATTCGGCCCCTCCATCAGCACGCGTCCTTCATACGCTTGTGCGCTTCTCCAACTCATTTCATCCACTTGCATTTGTTGCTTTCTCACTCTCTATTTTAGCTTACTCTTTCTCGCCTTGTGCTTGAAATTTATTCGACTTTGTCATCTTGTTATTCAGCCTCTTTCCTTTACAAATACTAACATTCCACCGCACATATTCACATCGCTGTAAATTTCCTACTAACACTAATACTACTAATTGCCATTTATTTGTTGTTGCTATATGCAATGTTGCTTGTATTTGATTTAGTTGTTGTTGCATCAATCATTTTACTCTCGCTGTTATTGTTGTTGTTATTATTTCTTTATTGCATTTTTCTCAGCCTATCACCCCCACACATGCTCCCCCATCTAGCTTTCCTCTTATCCCTTCTTGACCCCATGTCGTGTATTTCATTTGATTTTCCCATTTGCTTTACTTATCGTCATTTTCCTCGTTTAGTTTGTTTGCTCGTTAGCTTGTCGTTGATTTTTTGTTTACATTTTTACTGTGTCCTAGTCCTTTCCTACATTTATTTTTTTGCCGTTTCTTTTCCAAATATCGGTTTTTCTGCCTTTGATGACTTATGAGTATTTGGTATATGTTAATGCTGTATTCTTGCGCTCCGCTCGTTTTTCCTGCCTGTTTCAACGTTGACGGTGCTCGCTAAACTAACGGAGTAGTTGTAACAAAAATTAAGATTCATGCTGCATGCTTCGGCCGCGTTGAGCAGCGTCTAGAAAAACGAATGACGCGTGGGTGGTTTTTTGTAAACAGAGCTGGTTAACGGCAAAGTAATGGCTCGCTGAGTTTTTGCTTTTGTGTGAGAGAGAGCGCAAGTAATTGAGTATTGTAAAATATTCTCATGCAGTTTCAGAGCTTTTTTGTTGAAGGAATTTTTATGGTGAAAACGGAGTTAGCAGACATCATTTTTGGTTAAAATTTGGAATATATTTCTGAGGCGTTTTTCTTGCGGTGCATTTCCGGAGGGCTCCTCATCTCTCAGACTTATTTTTTTCTGAATATTTTTTGATACCACTTTCTTGTTGTTCTAAGTAAAATAGATTTTTTACCTCAATTAATTGTTATCTTAATTTATCGATTTTTTTCCATTTATTTCAATCATCGTTATTAATAAAACGATTGTAAGATAATCATTTCTCGTAACGTTTTTATGGATTTCACTTGAAATTATTTAAAAAAATCCATTACTTTTAAAAAACAATTTCACATTTATCGATTTATGGTTTTATTAAAAATTTATCGATTTATTTCAATCATCGTTATTAAAAAAACGATTGTAAGATAATCATTTCTCGTAACGTTTTAATGGATTTCACTTGAAATTATTTAAAAAAAATCCATTACTTTAAAAAACGATTTCACATTTATCGATTTATAGTTTTATTAAAAATTTATCGATTTATTTCAATCATCGTTATTAATAAAACGATTGTAAGATAATCATTTCTCGTAACGTTTTAATGGATTTCACTTGAAATTATTTAAAAAAAATCCATTACTTTAAAAAACGATTTCACATTTATCGATTTATGGTTTTATTAAAAATTTATCGATTTATTTCAATCATCGTTATTAATAAAACGATTGTATGATCATAATTTGTTGTAATTTTTTTATGTGTTTGACTTGAAATTTTTTAAAAAAATCCATTACTTTTAAAAAACAATTTCACATTTATCGATTTATGGTTTTATTAAAAATTTATCGATTTATTTCAATCATCGTTATTAAAAAAACGATTGTAAGATAATCATTTCTCGTAACGTTTTAATGGATTTCACTTGAAATTATTTAAAAAAAATCCATTACTTTAAAAAACGATTTCACATTTATCGATTTATAGTTTTATTAAAAATTTATCGATTTATTTCAATCATCGTTATTAATAAAACGATTGTATGATCATAATTTGTTGTAATTTTTTATGTGTTTGACTTGAAATTATTTAAAAAAAATCCATTACTTTTCAAATATGTTTTTTCATTTATAGATTTATGGTTATATAAAAAATTTATGGATTTTTTCGATTTATTAGAATCATCGTTTTTATACATATGTATACATACATAATTTTTTTTTCAAAACACTTTTCTTTAACCAATTTGGTACTGTTTGAGCTTGGTCACTTGGAGGTGGTAGGTCAGCACTTTTCTACGGTGGTAGCCAATTTTTAAGAAACAAAATAACCAAAATCTTTTTCTCTTTGGGATTGCCATGCTAACCATACTATTGGTTTTCATAAAACAACAAAATATTTCAAAAAAGAATCTTAAAACCATACCATATAAATAAATTGAATCCTTTTTATATCATGAGCTTTTCTGTGACGTCATAGCTGCCTCTAAAAATTTCTCTCATAGCATTGAGTACAGCAATTTATATTTCCTACTCACAAGCACAAAAATTGTGTGAGCGCAACTCGAATAAAATATTCTTCCAGCACTCCTTGAAGCATTTTCACTTCATATTTTGAGCACTGCGCTGCTTTGAGTTCGTTAAACGCTCTCCGAAGCAGCGATTGCACAGCCGACGTAGCTGCTAACTAAATTTCCCAACTGAAAGCCACAAAATCCAACAAATTCCATCAAAAAGAAATTTTGATACTCATATGCGCAGTCGACGCACACAGCGCTGCCACTCTTCACTGCTGGCAGCAAACGAACTTTTGCCGAGGCGCACTCAATGGCTCTCGTATGTTGTTGGCCAAACAAAAAGCATTGCAACACAACATACAACGGTACAATGAGCACAAACATACATACATACAAACACACAACACTAATGCGCAGCATGGCATGACAGGATTTTCATATACAAGCACACAGACACACACACATACACTTCATATGCCGCATGTAGAGGCCCAAAAAGCAGACGCTAACTAAGCGCACTTTCGCTGTTCGCTTTCGATGACAGTTGTGTGGCTGAAGCCGCTGTAAACGTATTCATTTCGTAAGACGGATACACGTTCGTTGTGCGTTGGCGTATTTTTATTGTGTCGTATTGTGTCTTGGCGTACTCGTCGTTTCGTTCTTTGTGTCGTTGCGTTGTGAAAATAGAGAAAAAAATCGTATTAAAGAAAGTTTGAAATGCAAAAAATATTTATAAGAAATTCGTAAAAATAAAAAAATCTCTTAAAAGATAGAAAGTTACGCTTGCAGCAAATGCAAGACGCATAAATTGTTTGCTATAGTATTCCAAAAAGAAATTGTACTAACCAATGCCTGAACGCAATAAAAATTGCAAAAAAGTGTAATTAAAGCTTTAAAAACGTTTTGTTTATGTCGTTTGAAAAAACACTAAAATCAACAAAAGTTAAACGTTACGTAGCCGCGTTGCTGTTTGGTTGCGTGCTATTCTTTAATTTGCCGGCAACTTTCACACGTGTTTCATTGAGTGAGTGATTTAAAGGCTTTAAAGCTTGCCTGCAACATAGCACGTCGATTGAAAAAGGTGTGTGTGCAATTTCGTAAAGTGTTTAAATTGTGTTTTAATACAATTGGTTGTTGATTTGTTTGGAAGGAATTTACGCAATTTAAAAAAATTTTAGAAAAATTCATAAACAAATTTGATGGGTTTGTAAAGAGAGAACTTAGATTTAAAAATATGTTAAAATATTATTTTAGAGAGTATTTTCCACCATTCATCTGCTGCTTGTTTTTCTCGAATTTGTAGGAAAATTTATACTAAAATTGTTTCACATTTTTTGGACCGTAATGAAAGGGCGCATCAGCTGGTTTCGCCTTTTAAAGCATTAATATTTAACACAGACAATGGCGCAGGTTTATGCCACAGCCTGCTGATGCTTGAAATATTTTATATAAAAAAAAAAAAAAAAAAATGCAGTTCAAAAGCCCATGCAATTTTGGTGAAAGCCTTTAGCATTGCATTTTAAAATATTTTTTTCTCTGAAAACAGCGTTAAATTGGGCAAAGTGCATCAACAAATTTCTCTAGCTTTTCAAATTTATTAACTATATTATTATATAGCGCTTTTTGCTGTTAAATTCGCTATTCTACGCCTTTGAAAAATTATCAATATTCCCGAAAAGTCAGAAAAAATATTTTTATAAATTTTTTTTTTTCACAAATTTTGCGACCAAAACAACAGAAAATATTAATTGCAAAAAAAAAAAAACAAATTGATAAAAATATTTTTTTGTAGATTTTTGGATCAATATTGCCAACATGTAGGTAGCACAGAAAAATACTTAAATAAATTTACAAATAAAATATTTAATATTTCTAAAAAAATAATTTGGAATTTGGGAAAAGAAATTGTGGACGATATGAATATAACCAATAAAAATATTAATATGAATTCCAATACGGATAAACATGCTATCTTTCATTTAAATATTTGACACCTTTGGTTTAAAAAATAATCAGCCAGATTTGACGTGCTTTCATTATTTTTGTAATATAATCCCAATTTAAATATTTTATCGTGGAATATCACGATGTTTCAATTTTTTTTAAAAACAACCTGTTTCAAAATTGTATATCGCAGCTGAAAATGGTTGAAATTTTCGTCCAGATAGCGCATTTTTGAAACTCCTTTTGAGTTATGGCGCATTTTGAAATAGCTTTTTGAAAAAAAATCTGAATCAGGGAGTTTTTTCAAATAAATTATGAGATAGGACGTTTTGTAAAAATATATTGAAACATATTTGTCTACTCAGCTGGCGAAATTCTCTGTAAATCTAAAAAAAAATAGCTTTCGAAACCTCTCTCAAAATTTTTACATATTTGAAATCAGAAAACTGAAAATATAGTTTTGTTGGGCATGTTTTAAAAATCTCATTAAATATTTTATTTTTTTCTTCTGAAGCCAGCATGCACCTATCTACCATCAAAACATATTTATGAGAAAAGTTCATCGAAAAAAAAATATATTTTATTGAACTTATTTGGGATACAAAAATTTATTTTCGAATTTTCCGGTTCCAAGCATTTTTACAGAAAATATTTTTATTTAATTTTTTCTTTTACTATTTTGTTGTTGGTTTTTGCGATCTTTCTTGTTTTTACATATTTGTAAGTTTTGCAAGCTTGAGATCAGAGAAACAATAATTCGTAATGAATTTTAATTGTCAGTTTTTGGGAAAAATTGATAATTGGAGAAAAGGGATCTGATGATGAGCTTGGAAATTCTGAAACATGTAATCCTATCCATCGCTGTGATTTAACAATGTAATTTTTCTTTTACAGTTAAAAAAGATACAAATTTAACCCTCCCTTAAAGTAAAAACGCTAACTAACTTGCTTTCACAAACCAAATGAGCTACCAATTCAGATTTACACAAAAATTCTTTAAAATTAATCAACTTAAAATCTGCGCGGCACCCAATCGTCAGAGCATTTTCGACAAAATTTAAGACTTTACAAATTACTTGCGCTATGCCTCTCGCTATGTAAATATGTATGTATGTATGTATGTAAAACGTGTAAATCACCTTTAATCCGCTAAAGTAGTATCATTTGCACAGTAAGGCAGCAGCACAAAAAAGCAACAAAAGCGACAACAGAAAAGTGAACAGCTGACAATCATTTCCAACAAGCCCTTTTGTAAATACGAGCACAACTTAGCTATATACATATATAACACCCATACATACATATATACTTAATCTACCACTTCCACTTCCACCCACGCAACATTAAATGCATCTTCATTCAACTTTTGTGCCTTGGTTTTTCACATTCTTCTTCTTTCTCCTCTGGATTCCTCTTATTATTTTTCCTTCATTATCATTATATCCGACATTATTTTCACCATTGGCTTGTGCACGTTGGTTTGCTATGTTGTTTTTGTTTGTAGCACATTTTGTTTTTGTTGTTTAAAGTGAGTTATTGAATGTAATTTGTCACAGTTTTCTAGATCACACCAAGTGTTGGTAGTTTTTTTTTATTATCTGACTGTTGTAAAAATTGCTTCAAAAAAAAAAAAGAGAAGAAAACAAGTGAATGAATGAGAAATTGTGCAAGAGAAATAAATGTGAAAAGGTTAAATGTGTTGGGAGATAATGTAAATAAGATAATAATTTTGCAATATATATTCGCAGCAAAATGGTTTTCATGAGGTCTTGTGTGTGTGTGTGTGTGTGTGAAAGTCTTGCAGGATATTTGTGTGTAAAGAATTTGATGAGTAGAGCATGATAAAATTTAAGGACTGTTGTTAAATTGACACTTTTTTTTAAGGAGAAAAATAAAAATTTATAAAAAGTAGGTGTTAAGGCCACGCTTCAACAAATATTTAAAAAAAAAAGTTTTATGGTTGCCCTTCTCTTGAAATTTTGACTTAAACTTCACACTTTCAGGCTTAGTACAAAAAGAAAAAAAAAATTTTGCATACAAAAATTTAAAATAATTAAAAAACAGATAATTATAAAAAATTTACTAAAAAACAATTATAAATACTAAGAAAAGGAAAATATCTTTCCAAAAAACGAAGCAAAAAATGTTACTTCACAAAATTAAAAATAATTAAAAAGTTGGTAACCAAAACCCAAAAAAAAAAAAAATTTCCTAAACAATTTTTTAAATATTTTTTTTCGCTAATAACAATTTTTCCACAAAAATTATTATATGGTCCTGAGTTCGCAAATTTTACAAATATGTATATGATAAAAATAAAAAAAAAATCTACTAAAACACAAAAAAAACAAAATTTTACATATATAATTTAAAATTTAAAATAATTGAAAGACAGGCAAAAGAAAAAAAAAGAAAAGTTACTGAAAAAAGTTTTAAATAATAAAAAAAAATACGGAATTCTTCTACAAAACACATTTAAAACAATTTAAAAATTGGTAATCTAAAAACGAAAAAAAATTAAAAACTTCCACCCACCAGGTAATCAAAAATAAAAAAAAAAAAAATTACTGAAAGAAATTTTGAATAATAAAAAACAGGGAATTCTTCTACAAAACAAAGAAAACAAATTTCAAAACAGTTAAAAAATTGGTAATCTAAAAACGAAAAAAAAAACCAAAAACTTAAACCCACCAGGTAATCAAAAAAAAAAACAAAAAAAAAAACTCAAAAACTTCCACCCACCAGGTAATCAAAAAAAATTATTGAAAACAATTTTAAATAATTAAAAAAAAAGTTCTACTAAAAAACAAAGAAAAAAAATTTCACTTAAAAAACTTTTAGGTTATTAAAAAAAATAGATAATGAAAAAGAATATTTCACTAAAAAAATGTAAATAATTAAAAAAAAGTAATAATTATAATTTATAGAAAAATATTGTGCTGGTCTTCTATAATAAGAATATGCGCTGAAACAAAGTTTTTTGTAATATCAGCTAGCAAAAAAAAAATTATTTTTGGACAATGTGGCAACTCTAGCTGGTACATCTACTTTGAAGTACCAGAAAACATTTTTGTTGAGATAAGACGCATAACAGCCAGCGTTTAATATTTATCCTTTCTTTTGTAATTTTATTTTATATTTTTTCAATTAGGTGGCAACAATTTAAAAATATTGTAATTGGCAACGCTTGAGTAAATGAGCTAAGAGAGAGTAGATAACCTATACACAAAAATTAGTATAAGTTTGTTAAATTTTTTTTTTAAATATTATGTTCAAAAGAAAAAGATAAAATGTTATTAGCTGGCAACCCTAACTGGGAACTGCATCAGGAAATATTTTTGTGTAAATATTACTTAACTAAAATAAATTGTGCTTGGTTCTCTGATTAGCATATCTCATAAAAAAAATATTGAAGAGGGTGGCAAACTTGTAAAAAAATACTTAGTGGCAGCACTTAATTAGAAATACTTAAAAAATAGTACATTCTCTACGTACTAAATGGCATTAAAAGCGCTTAATCGGCTGCGCGAGACAGTGGTGGATATACACAGTTTTAATACACACTACTTTACTCTCTAAAGAAAAAAGAAATTAAAAAAAGAAAATGGTGCTTAAATATCATGTTCTCAATTTCACAACATCCCAACGAAAGTTAAGACAACTAATCCGCGCACGTTACTGCATCCATTTTGGGTTGCCAAATAAAACCTGTTGTCACTGAGCGCACAAAGCCTTCGGCAAGGCATTGACGCGTCTAAAATAAAAACAACAATAACAACCATACTAAAAAAACAAACTTAGTAAAGTTGACTGGCATTTGGAACTTACAGCTGCTGTCCCCGAAAAGAAAATCCATAAAAATTTCGCTTTGCCATGACAACTTTTCCACGCTTGCAATGAGCTTAGCTGAGTTGCAACGCGTCATGATTATCGATTTACTTAGTTACTTGCAATGGAAAAACCAAAAATAAGAGGCATATGTATATGTATTTAAATATTTATATATATAAGAAAGTATATATAAGCGAACCCTTTTGATTTAAGTATAAAACTCACATAAAAGAAAATAAAATTAAAAACTTAAAAAAATACTTGAAAAAGTGTGAATGAAGCAAGCGTTAATGGTGACTGGTACTGCTAGCACGATGATGATGATGATTATGAAGACTATAAGCATAAAGCCTCTTGGAACGGATGCCACGTAGACGTGCAAAAATCACAGCAAAAAGGCAAACAAAAATTTAAATTAGTTGAGGTGTGGCGTAGGAGATACGGAACAGGCGTAACAACTGACTGTCTAGCGAAAAGGGCGATTTGAGGTCGTTGGAATACGTGTGTGTGCTGAATATATATAGGCGGTTAAGTATATACTAGTTGAACAAATGTGTTATGTAAATGAGTGAGGGAGAATATTAAAACTAGTTCGGAGAGAGTATGATTTTAATGAATAAGATTTTGAATATTTTGAAGCAAGGGTACTCTTTATTTTTCTTTATCGCAACTGTCTCGAAAAAAAAGGGTTTTCCGTATCTCTATTAAAGTGCAAATAATGCGAAATTTCTACGACAAGGTCAGCTCTATAATTCGGTGTCTACCTTGAAATAAAATACAGGCTAGGTCAACTAATTTTCCAAAGAATACTTTGGTTACTCCGCTCCATCAAAGCAAGGCTGATTTTAGTTGTGATCGAAAGGTTTTGGAACACTACCGAAAAAAAATAAAGAAATATCAGCAAAATCCATAGCATCGTCAGAGAATGAGAGGGCGTAGAATAGCTGAGATCTCATTTATCATAACTGAACAAAGACGTAAGGACTTAGTTGAATATCGGCTGAAGAGAAGCTATACGGCCTGTGAGTTTGGGTATCTGAGTACTGCTCATTAGTCTTTAGCATTACTCAGAAGCAATCCTTATGCCGTTTTGTAAGATAAAAGAATAGAAAAAAGAGAAAAAAATATGAGGCAAAAGGCAATATAGAAGCATAAAAAAATTAATGAAGAATTTATTATAAAATATAGAAATTAAAAAAATGACCTAAACAGAATTGCAAATACCAATTTTTTTCGAATTTCTCCTACCAATTTGAATTTATTTGAAACAAAAATTATATGACTCCCTCTATAATTTTTTTCGACTTCCAAACTTTGGGAAATAGCTGGTCGTTAAGAGTTTCCGGTAGAATGAAGAGGAAGCACTGAAACACTTTCTTCGAAATTTAAATTTTCAAAACTGTGTTTTATTATGTAAGGAAAGCAGGATCAGCGTTTGTCATCTTGTACTATTTTCTTGAACATTTGAAAGTTTTATTTCCTATGATTGGACTAAATTAAGTTGAAATTCTTGTTGCAGTTGTAGTACCAAAAGTCTTACGGGAAGTTTTAATAGGAGTTAGAAAAGGTGTGAATACCATGGGCATTTCCAAAACTTAGGACTCGTGACGTAAAAAATTAGAAAAATAAAGATCAAGTTAAAACAATTGATTTAGGTGTTACGACTTACCCCCGATTCTGTGTTCTTGACAAATTGTCAATCTTGATACAAAATCAAAAGAAAAATATTTGAATAATTTTTTTTTGAATTTCACGCCAAAAAGAACAAAAATAATTAATTTTTTGAAGCAGAGTTCAGAACACTTGATTCAAATATATTTTTTCTTGACATTTTATTAAGATTGAAAATTTATCAAGAACACAGAATCGGGGTTTTAGTACAATGAATTACCGCCAAAGTGATTTTTCCTATAATTTCTAAGACTTCATAGTATGCAAATATCGAATCTTTGGTGTAAATTGGGTTCTTCAGTAAATTTGGTATAAATCCAGTATGGCTTAAGGGAACGTGAAGGTTTTAGTTTCATTTGACACTAAAAATTATCTGCTTCCAGCTAGTTGATGGCTCAAATTTAGAATTCAGATAGCCGAGGAAAGAAAATACTCAAGGGACTCATCGCCCCAGGTTGATCCTTTTTTTTTTCTCATGTAAGCCTAGTTTAACAATCCAAATATTCTTTCAATGCTATTCAAAGAATTAAAGAATTCAGTTCACTTAACCAGCGCCTAAAACACAAAATTAAATCGCAAAAAATTTAAAAATAACCGCCATACTCGTACGCGTTTGTTTGTATGCCAGTTGCGCTCTGTGGCAGTTGACTGTTGTCTGCTGTTGTTTGCTGCTTGTACTTGTCTTACTTTTGCACAGACAGCAGGCAGCAAAAATAGTTAGATAGCAAAAGCGCGTGTTGACATTTTATATGCGCGCACACGATTTAACAACAAATAGATACATAATAATGATGTTGTTGTTGTGGATGATGATAATGACGTTGGTTTTTGTAAGTGTTGCATATAAGTTGTTAGTTTCTTGTTTTTTCTTTTTGTTGTTGTTGTTAGAATTTCGCTCTTATCTATTGTTGTGCGGCGACATGCAATTCTACAAACAAACAAAGCAACAAACAAACTTCCATTCATACAAGTTCGCTGTCTGCGTAGAGCATGCCATAGCTGGAGACTCAGCATTTTTTGCATTGTATGAGTGTCACAATTCGCGTCTGTTTACATGTATGTTTACACATATATATGGACATAAGTGTATAAGTGCATTTAAGTATATGATTGTTTATAAATAAAATGGCTAACAGTTTTGCAAGAGTGTGCTAGTTAGATTCTTCCTCTACAAGGCAGTTCATTACTCCCTCGCTATGCCGGTGCGAAAGTATTTGTGTGTTGACTGGAGGGAAGTATTTGCGAGGCGTTTTACTTATACATATATGAGGTTTCTATTATATTTTGAACTGTGTCTGAGTGTGTTGTGCCAATTTCCTTTGCTACTCAGCTCTATTTCACAACACAACAAACGTTGGATGATAGCGCTTAGATGCTGAGAAGCTGCATTTCCCAGCTGATTGATGTATTGAGCTTTTCTGTAAGTTATTTAGATTGTTTTTGGTTTTTTATTAACAAAGTTGGTTTGTGCTTAAGCGCTCTTTTTTTTTGGTTTACGAGAAGATATTGAAAATTTGGTAAAAAGGATGTTTAAAATCGCTCTTAAACTCGAAAAATTTAGTACAGCCTTTTTAAAATTTTTGTATGCCTCTCACTTAAATATTTTATCCTCACAAAGGGTTTTGAATTTTTCAGAAAAATTTTCTAATAGATTTAACCCTCGATTTCAAATTGTTTAGCATTGGCGAATATATTTGTTCGTTGTGAATAATGTAACGTATACGCCATGGATGCCGCCATTCAAAATATGCATTTAAAATGGAAGAAAAGGCGATGTTAGCTTGATTGAAGCAACCAACTACGCAAAATATATTTTTAGGCTCTTCAACTGTCGCATATACAGTAAATATATACTTATACCCACCAAGCATAATAAAATGTAAAATAAATTTTCTATAAAACTTATTAAAAAAACCTTTCCCTTATAAAACGCTGATTTTTCGTTTATAAAGTAAGCAAAAAGTAAGCGTTTTTAATTCTCTCAATACTTAGTAGGTTTTAAAAGTCTGTAAATAAACAATGGTTGCAGTGATGATTCCTTCATTTAGCGCCAGTCTTCATTTTGCTGCTCCTAAAGAGCCACTCTCTTCTGCCAAAATATTTTGATTGATGTTTTTCGTTAAGTAAAATCTTAATTTAACCTCGACCTAATTTTTATTAAAATCCCTTTTTAGACTTATTGCTTTCTTATTTTCAAAATAGTTTTTCCACATAAAATTTTATAAGATGGGAGTATTATTCGCTCAAAAATGTGAAGACCGAATAAAGGCCTGACCTTTACCTGATTTCCTTTTCTATAAAAAATACTTTATAAGTGCCACTCTTACTCGTCTCAACTATTAAAAAAGCAAACTTTAGTTAAAAAATAAAAAATCAAGGACAATGTAAAAGTTGCTTTTTTGTTAAAACAGATTTTGCTTTGTAATTTAATCCTTGTTGTACCGCATTTATTTACAAAACTTACCTCTTTCACTAATTCGCAACGCAGTGGCGCGCTCGTTTTTCTTTCAAGTTTCACAACAAAAACTTAACAAAAAACTTTCGTTTGTTGTATTCGCATTTATTTATTTATGTTTACTCCTTAGCCTGCCTACATTTTACTTTTTGCAGTTTACATTGTTGTTTGTTGTTTATATATATATTTATTTATCAAAAGAATGAATGACTAAATGAGCGCATAAGGGCATGCCCACATGAATAATTGAACGATACGACAAAAACAAAAAAAAGAGTTTACCCAAGTGAGCAAGTTGAAATAACAGTCAAAGGAGGGACAAGTATAAGAAGAAAATGAAGAGGGATGTAGGCAAAGCAACTGAGAATAGAAGGGGTGCATGTTATAAGGAGGGGAAAATAACTTTTTTGTTAACATACACATTAGGGTGGGTAAAAAAAAATTTTTTTTTTTAGGTGGCTGTGTAGTTTTTACTTTGTTGAACAGAAGAAGTGATGTTAATTTTTTTATTTTTATTTTAATTTTTTTTTTGTAATGTGGAAAATAATTAAAAAAATTTCAGTTTTTTTCTTTTTTCATTTATTTATTTTTTTTTAAAAGCAACAACAAAATAACTTAAGTTTTAATATTTAGAAAAAATATATAATCCCTTAATAAAAATAGTTTTTTTTGCAGAATACAAATTTTATCAGCATGATAAAAAGTGCGATTCTAAGCTCCCTTTAATCTTAATACGATCCTCAATTTTCTGAAAAATATTTTCCTTCACCCATCCCTAATAAACGTAGACCCTCTCACATACTTATTTATGGGCCTACTCACATTGAATACAGATTGAAATTTATTTTTATATATATAAAAGCACAAGCAAATGTCTTACTAAAGAGTATGAACTAGTCGACGGTCGAGCATAATGATGAAGCAATAGTTGCTTTAGTCTGGATACCGGTCGTCGCAAGCAGCAAAAACTCAACAGTGGGTGAGGTCAATATTCAAATGATGACAACAAAATTATGGTACAGCAAAACATTCAAGTACATAGTGCGGGTTGTGTTGTTTTTTGTATTAACATAGCAGTGTGACTTGAAAGCATAGAAGCAAAACACAGCAACTAAAGTATGAAAAAGGAGTCAACACAGTAGGCGTCAGTGTATTTATATAGTTGAGAAGCCACAAGTACATGTGCGAAAGCTCTATAGGCTCGCCGAGTATGGTTGGTGTTTACAGAAAGTTTAGTAGCCTTTTATTTAATTTTGTATCTACGTGTATATGGGTTGCTGAGTTTGCGTGCATGTGTGTGTGTGAAGTTTAGAAAGGTGAAAAAGCAGACGAAAATGTGCGAAAGCATAAACGTTATTGATTTTCTTAAAGTGTGTGATAAATGCATGAAAATGGATGTGGCGAGATTTATTTTGAGCGAGCTAATATTTTAGCTTGAGATTTTTTTGTTGGCTGGAATCGACCTTGTAATAGAAGATAGAAAAGTTGTCTCATAATTATTCTCTATTGCGTTGTTCAAAGAAATTTTCGTATAGTAGTTTGAAATGTGGATATCTTCCTTCAGCCGCCATTATAAAGTGATCTTCAAGTTAGCCGTCGGATTTTATTTTTCAAAAATTAAAAAACTGAAAATAAATAAAAATGGAAAAGTTGTAGGTTTCATATTTCTTTAAATACAGGATTTAAATTTTTTATAATACACTCAACTCTCGATTTCAAATTGGTTAGCACGTGCCAGTATTTTTGTGCGTTCTGAAAAATGTTACGTATACGCCACGTATTTCACCATCAAAAATATACATTTGTAATGGTAGCTAGGGCAATCTTAGCTTGATTGGAGCGTGCAATTACGCAAAATAAATTTTTGAGCGCCTTCCGAGAGTGACAGAAATATAAACACATACACATATAGGTATTTAATTATACCCAACGAACAAAGTAAATGTGTAATAAATTTTTCAAAAATTATAGAAAAATATAACGCTGATTTTTCGTTTACAAAACAAACAAAAACTAAGCGTAACGAATTTGAAGCTATTTAAAAATGTTCAGGAAAACTTTTTCAAATATTTTTTTCAAGTGCTTAAATGAATATATTTTAAAATTATTATCTTATTTTGAATTTTAATCAATTGTTTAAAAATTGTGTTTTATGAAAAAAGTTTGAAATATTCCAAGTAGAAGAAATGGACACATTATTAAAGATTTTCCCGTCAATTTATTATATATTTTATTTTGTTTGGATTAGAGTTTTTTGACCAATGTGGTTTTAAGAAAATTTTTGTTTAGAATGTTTGTCCAGAAATTAATAAAACGTTCACTTTAAACCTTCAAAAAAGTCTTTAATGGCAATCTTTATAAAACACTTATTAAAGCAAGTAATTTAAAAAAAAAAAAACAATTTAGAAATGCTTGTTGGGTATACTCAAAACATATATACATATATGCATACACGTGAAACATAATTGCTTTTGTATTTATTTGTTTACATTTGCATGCGTCGTTTCACAATTTGAAGTGTTGAAGTGTTGACTTAGCTTCATGTGCTTTAAAGTGATAAATTGTTTAATTCAAAGTACTAACAACAGCAAACTCAAAGTCAGTTTCATTTCTTAGTAAATTTAGATTGTAAAATAGAAGTGAATTTATAAGTGGATATATGTATGTATTTCGTGGTTTGTATTTTTAAAGAAGTTTGTGTGGTTATCAAATACTTAAAGTATATGTAAAATGCCAAGGGAATCAAGTTCGGTAAATGCGCAAGTTTTTAATCGAAAATTTTACTTGAAAGCCACAATGGGAATAAATTGAAGCAAATACAATTTAAGGCTTACATTGAACTTTGGAAAGGTGAAAGGGACAACATTTGCTTATGGAGTTTGAGAGTACGAAGAGGGAGGTTGAACTTTTGATTGAAAGTAAGGGGAGAAGAAAGATTTTTTTAAATTGATTTAAAATATGAAAAGTTTTTCCCTACTCGCTTACCATAATTCTTTTTAATTTTTCTTTTTTTCTTTTTTTCCAGTTTTCTAGTTTCTGAAATTTTTATTTCTTCCCTTGTCACTATTTAGCTCAGCTTTCCACTTCACAATTTCGCTGTGTTAGATATGCATTTTGCATTGCATTTAAATGACCTATGAAAGCGGAAGTTTTGCAAAAAATTTAACACCCACACTTGATGGCACCAACGAAAATTAAGCTCGTAAAAATGCAAATTAAAAACTTATCCAATTAATTCTTGTTAGAGTGAAAGGAATTTTTGTAAGTGAGCAATCTTTCTGTTAATAACATATAAATAAAGTGTGCGTGTAAAGTGTTGTGTATGTGTTTTTTTGATCTCGAAATGAGGCAAGGATTTGATTTGCTGAGAAAAATCCAAAGGTCGGGAAAATGTGTTCCAGCGCCGATCTTATTAGATATCCGCCCAAGTTTTGTGAACGTCACCGTTACGTTGCAATGATGAAACAGAGTATGAACTAAAGATATGCAGCATCTTAGAGGAAATTACTTTGAAGTCATATTTACCAGCACACAATTTTAAAGTAACAAATGCTTGGCGAAAGTAACTGCCAGTGTCGCTAGTTTTATTTAGAGTGGGTTAAGAAATGGTAACCAAGTAAAATCACTACTGAACATCACTTAAAAGTAACGGCAACTTTAAAGTAGCGGCGACTTTGAAGTAGTGGTGACTTCAAAGTAGCGATAACTTTAAAGTAACGACAACTTTAAAGTATTGGTGACATAAAGCGGCAACTTTAAAGTAGCGGCAACTTTAAAGTAGTGGTTACTTTAAAGTTGCATTTAAGTCACATCAGTGTGTTGGCAAGACTTTGGTGAGAAAAGCTTTCATATTCTGTTTGCATATGAAAATTATGTGTTTAAAAAAAATGAAAGTATGCGTGAAAAATATTTTCTTCAAAACGCACGCTGTAAAAAATTATTTAATGTCACATAAAATTACTACAAAGCGAATAATAGTAATAAGCAAGGACACCGCAGCGAAAGCATGCATTCACAACAAAATTGAGTGTAAATTACAAAAGGCAATGAGAACAGGCAATAACGCCAGCTGGTAAGAAGATGAGCGTAGCAATACATAGCGAGTGACAACATGATAATACTGACGGTGCTACAAGAAATTGTAAGCAAAACAACAACAGTAGCGAACAAGCGAGTGAGCTTTAAAAAACAAAATAAATTGACATACGAAAAACAGCAACAACTACAAAAAAAATAACAAAAAAAAAGATGTAAGAAAGAAATATTTTTAAGCGACAAGTAAAAGTAAGTGAAATAAAAATGGCAAACACAAATTGTAGCTGAGTGGCACACTGAAAGAAATAAAGGGTGATTGTATATGTGTGTGTATATGTGGGTGAATGTGTAAGTGCGTCTTCTTGTGTGACGACAACAGCAAAGCCGCTAGTGACGACAGTGAACTTTCACGCGTTTTCGTGCATGTGAAAGCATGTGTGTCTAGCTTTGTTGCGCGTTTTACTTAAAAATGTCGCGTACACGCACACCATGGCGTATGAGTAACCAACGAAAAATTCGACGCTGAACAAAAAAAAAAAAAAAAAGTTGACACGCAAGAAGGCGCGGTTGCGGGTGAAAGCATACAATTTGCTACACTTTTACTTTGCTATTGTAATTTGAGCAGACAGACTGACAAGCTTACACACACACACTCAACTTGCTGTAGAAAGCTTTGTATGTATGTATGTAAGTGTTGTAGCGTTAAAAGAAATTTGCATAAGCAAGTATGTAAATGCGCGCAAAACATATTCCCGAATGCGTATGTGAATTATTGTATGGCATGCGTGTGTGTGGGTAAAGCATAAAATTGTCAAATTCAATGCTGAGTGCTACTTGGTTATGTGCCGTATTTTTTTTTTGCTTTCATACCTTGAGCGCAAAAGCTGTGCACTTAAAGTGTTATGTGGAAAAGTGTGTTCAAGCAAAAATTGTACGAACTTGTTGTAAGTGTAAGGCTTATTTTTTTTTTAAATGCCAGGGAGAGTTCCATGTGAAAATCAGCGTCGAAAATATCTGCGTTTGAGAAAATTTTTTCTCACTTTGCCAGGATGTAATTTGTAGTTTATCAAAAAAAAAAATTTTATAATTTTTTTCTACTCAAAAACTTTCGATTGCACACTTGGATTTCTAGGGGGAAATTTTAGTTCAAAGCAATAAATAATAAAATTAAAAAATTGTATTTGCATACTAGGATCTCTTGTTAAAAAGTTATGGTTTCAAATAAGCTATATATATGTATATAAAACTCAAATTTTATAGTGTAGACCGATTTGGATCCTAAACGAATGAGCCGATCGTAAACAAATTTGAAAAACGAACTGGATATCTCCCAGTGATGAACATAGACATACAAATAGTTTTATATGTATAGGGGGCGTGGCACCTCCCATACGACTGGAATTTTTCATAGTCCATATCACTGGAAGTATTCGAGTTAGACTACTGAAATTTGGTTAGGGTTATATAAGATTAATTCCTAACACCTCCAAAAAAACCTGGGCACAACGAAAAAGGAGGCGTGGAACCTCCCATACAAAAGAAATTTTGCATAGTCCATATCTTTGGAAGTATTTAAGTTCGACCACTGAAATTTGGTTAGGTTTTTAATCCCGAACACCTCCGAAAAAAGTGGGCATAACCTAAAAGGGTTCCCAACATCTTCCATATAAATGGAATTTTTTATTGTCCATATGTCTAGAATTATTTAGGGTATGTTTTGAAACTCAGAGGTATAAGCTAGTAAATAATAAAATTGAATATTTGTTTCTTCTCAAAAGTTAGAGGTTGCACCTTATCATCCCAAATTAAAAAAATAGCTGTTCCAAATAAATATTTTTATTTTTTTTAAAAACCTAACCTAAAGATCTCATATAAGGATCTCAAATAAAAAAATTGTAGTTAAAAATAAAAAAAAAAAAATTTGTTTCGTCTAAAATTTGTTATTCAAAAAATCTGTATTCAACTTTTTTAATTCGTATAAATGTTTGGTACAGACATTCAAATGTCTTTTATTATTTTGACTCCAAAAAAAAAAAAAAAAAAAAAATTGCTAAATTTGCTTTCCAATGCTAAGCTGAGGGCACTGTTGATCTGCTGTAAATTCTTCTGCTACTTTAATGTTTTTAAAATTGCTCCAATCTATTTCCTTTCTTTTTTTCTTTCCCATCACATCTCCTTCTTTCATATAATTATTTCTGAACCTTTTTATTTATTTTTTTTTGCATGAGCAGCCTTAATATAAACTACACGCATATGCATATCAGCTGCTATTCGCTGTATATATTTAGATATATATATTATTAAATGTGAATTATATTATTCCCTACTCTCTGCATATTCATACGCCCATATAGATTTGTTAGCATTTCGCAACCATTTTTTTTATATTTTTTTTCTGTCTGCTGTATGAAAGTCACGCAATAATTTTTTTTGTTTTAACCCACATTTATCTCAAACGCAGTCAAGAGCAAATAACTGAATAGCTGAAAATTGTATAGAAAGTAAGATGAATGTATAATGGACTCAATAGGAAAATTCGAAATAAACTTATCAGACAGCTGGTTTTTTTGAATTTATTAAAGAGAAAAAAAAAAAACACGTAAGAATGGACTGAAATTCAAATTTATATAATTAGTGAGTTAGTAGAAGGCGTGAGAGAATATTATAGAGTTGGTTTGATAACGTTATGCTGGCGTTTAAAGCTGTTGAAATGCATGGATATTTCTCCATTTGATCTTGAAAGAAAGTATTTCTAAAACTTACAAAAAATCTGATTACTAAAACAAATTATAAAAATTGGATAGTGTAACATATTTTTCATATAGTTTAAAATTTTGAAATTTGAACATAGATTTAATTAAAATAAAATTTTCGGTCTATGAAAAATTTTGCTGAATGGTGTGCAATTTCTACCTCTCGGACGAGCCTACCAAAATCACGAAACTTTCCTCAGTTATTTGTCAATTTTGCAAATTCAGTGAAAAAATGTTTGCTTAAGAGTTCTTTGAACTAATTTCCCAAGAAAAAGCTTCAATCTCCTTACACCATTAAACAACAACATTAACTCAACTCAATTTTATGTCATTGCCAATATATTTCAAGGACAATTACATAACGTTTTGGTACATTTACTTTGTTACTCTTCATAAATCTGCGCATTGTGCCCTTTTTTGTATTTTTGTATTTTGGTGTTTTTCTGCTTATTTGCTTGTTTGTTTGTTTGTTAGCTTTTTATGCCACTGGCATTCTATACTCCCTAGTGAATTTAGCTTTATGTAGAATTTTAAAGAGGTTTTTTCCCATTTTTTTCTTTGTTTGTTGTTATTGTTGCTCTTCTTGTTTGCAAATGCATATGTACTTGTGACCCTTTTGTTGATTGCCATTTATCATATGTGTTGTTTGTGTTGTTATTTTATTTATCCTAGTGCACCACAATTCTTTTGGTCAATAAAGCTTTAAATGATGCAAACAATTGTGTGTGTGTGTGTGAAAGAATACTTTTTTAGTGTGCTCTTATGGCACACATTTATTTATCTGTTACAAGATGACTGCTACATAATGCATAGCTCCGTTGTATGGTGTTTTGTGGAGTGGACGTACGTGACGTATGAGTAACATTTTTATATGGGTGTTGACATTAAACTGCTTGAATGGGATGTAACTAATGCTTGGCTATGAAAATATACTCATACATATGTCTAGGATTAGTGTAAAGAGAAATTAGTAGAAATTTATAAATTTCTATGAGGGAAACTTGTAGGCTACTATTTGGAATAAGCTTTCTAAGGTATGGAAATCATATGGGAGGGAGCAGTCACAAAATGATTCTGAAAAAGTCAAAATCAAGAAAGGAGCTCATAAAAGTGCTGAAATGGTGCAGAAAAAATTACAAAAAACCAAATGATCCAGCGCACAATTCCGAATTAGGCCCAAAAAATTACCAAAAATTGGTCCGACAAAGAAAATTTCGAAAGAAATGATTCTGAAAAGCTTCAAGAAAAATCCGAAAATAATCCCGAAATAATTTTGTAATAATTTAAAAAAATATATCCTAAAATAATACTGAAAAAGTCAATCGAAATCGCAAATTACATTCGTCTGGACAAAACGCAAAAATCGACGTATTTTAAGGAATTCAAAAGACTCAATAGATATCGACGAAAATGGTTGAAAATGGTTAGCAGTTAGAGCAATATTTATCAATTTAGGATCAAAATCCTTCTACACCAAAAAAATAAAAATCGATGAATGATTTAAAAAATCAAAAAAAATCTTTTTGCTGATGAATTGTGGAAGGAGGTGACGAAATATTTATTCAAAAACATTTTAATTTGGCTTCAAAGTAGAAGTTCTTTATGTTAAGTACATATTGAAAATATTATTTTTAATCATAACAACCCTTAATTACTATAAATATTTGCTTTAAAATAATTAAACAAATGTTGTTTTTGTTGTCATTCGATTTCCACAATTTTAACGTTTTCATTTACCTAATTAATTATTACATTAAAAATTAAGTTTGCAAATATTTTTTGTCACGTTTGCAGATAAATGCGCATTATCGTATACATAAATCTGCCGCAACATGTTAAATAGAGCAAAAATTGTAGCAAAAAAAAAATTACTAACACTAGATAACAAACAAATAAACAAAATAGTTAACAAATTTCTAAATGAATCTACAAAATATATGCACAAAATCATGCTTTAAAGCCGCATAGCAAATATTCAATGCAAATAAATTAGAAGTGCAGTGCAAAATATTAAAGCAAAAAAAAAAGAAATAAAAAGCAAATGAAACGTGCAAAATTTTCGCATTGCGTATATAAATATTGAATGTGTTTTATTTATTTTATTTTTTTGTATTAGCGTACCAGCAGCACTGGCGCTCAAAACGCATACATTTAACACATAAATATTAATTTTAATAAAGCTGTAGCGAAAAGGTAAATGTAGTGAGAAAAAAAAGAAAATAATAATTACAAGTATTTACCATTTAGTTGTTGCGGCTGCGTCCAATGTATAAATAAAACAAAAAAAAAAACAAAAAAATAAAAAAATAAAACGAAATCATAATAATAATTTATAAATTAAGTATGAATAAGCGCAGACATATAAAGCACAATAACAACACTACATATAACACAAAACCGTAATAATAGCAGCAAACAAATATACATACATACAAATACAACACAAAACGCAGCTAAAATAATACGAAAAACCGTAGCGCTCATATGTTACTCATACGCCATGGCGGCTACTCAACTGACAAACAAAAGCCACCACTTGAGGCAGAGCTCTATTTGTTTGGCTTGTTGTTTGGTTGTACACGTGTGTGTACATAAGTATTTATATATAAACACACTTTATGAATTATATATTTAATTAATTAATAGCTCAACACAATAGCAGCATATTAAGACAAATGTGGCTCAAGCACACACATACACCCACACTTGCAGTTTATAACTTTGCTGGCATGCTTCATAAGTGTTTATAGTAAAATGAAGCACGTTGCTGGCGTATTTTTTTTTTTGTTTAACACAAAAGTGTAATAAAATCATCTTGAAGAGCTTTGTTAAGTATCTAGTCGTTTTCATATCTGATAATATATAATTATTGTGCTAATTACGCTGTTATATGAAAGATAGCAATTTGTGTGTAGGAAATGTTTTAGTAGTAAGGAATACTAAATGAGTAAATTAAAAATAATAGAAATAGAAAAATTAGAGAATAACAATTGCTTATCTTTGAAGTTGAAAAGGGTAGGCATTAAAGTTTTGAAAAAAAAAAAAAAAAAATGTAAAATTATTTTTAATCTGGAAAACAAAAAAATATTATTTAAATAATTTTTAATTTGAAAACAAAAAAAAAAAAAAAAATTTATTTATAGATCATCGCATTCTGGTTTAAGAACATAAAAAATTTAGAAACGAGGCTGAATTTTTAAATTTTTTTCTAAAGCTTCTTCTGTTTTATGCTATTTAAAGTATATTCTTCTAATACATTTTTTTTTGACGAAAAATGCTCTACAAAAATTCTTGAAATTAGAAGAAGCTTAAAAAAAAAATTTAATTATAGGCAAGATAAGCTCGATGAAGTGGAACCTTCCAAGACGAATTTCTATATGCTCCAACCTTTCGGAAACTGACAACTTTCTGAGAATACCTGGCAACAATGCTGGTTAGAGAGAGAGAGTCAGGGTGAAGCATAGCTACAACAACAATAAAAAAAAAAAATATTTCCGGTGAATGTCAGTTAGAGACTTTGAGGAGAATCGATAATGATTTGAAGTAAAAATGACAATGTTTGACAAGGAAAAATATTTTGGTAAAAAAAAAAAAAAAAAAACTAATTTGGTTGCAAAACCTAGCATATTTTCAGAAATAAGAGCTCGAATATTATTGCCTTTTGATTTCGGAAGAAATTGTACCCAAAGCCAAAAAATTTTTTTTAGTAATAAAAATCTTTTTTTGAAGCGAAAAAAAAATTGGTTTTCAGGCAACAATTTTTTTTATTATCAAAAAAATTTTTTTTTTTATTCAAGAAGGCATCAAATTATGAAACCAGTTCTATGAAGAGAATGCTACAAGGTCCTGTAATGTATTTAGTTTTACTGAATATATGTATATTCGCTTAATATTTTCTATGCTCAAGATCACATGTCCTTGCTTTCTAAGTAGTTGATTGTTCATCATTTATTCAAACCAACATTTTTCTTTCTAGTGCTTATTCGAGTGGGTTGACAAACGTGCTTAACAAAAGCAGTGAAGGTAAATAAGCAGCAGTAAAAATTATTAAAAACAAAATAAAATCTTAGCAACGCGAGAAACTTAAAACGAAAAAATAATAATAAAAAACAAAAGCGCATTTAAAACCGGAAACGGAAACTCAATCAATGAGTTACAAAAGTACGCTGAAGGCGCTTAAAATAAGGAACTTAAGTACATGTTGAAATAAATGAGGAAAAAGTAGGTTGAAAGCAAAAATATAAAAAGCAAAGTAAAGTAACAATAATAAAAACAAAACAAAAAAAAAAAAATAAAACAAAAACAAAAAAAAAAAAAAAAAACAAACTTAACTAACTAAAGTAGGAGACAACAAATTTAAAATCCAAACAAAAAGTAAAATTGCAATCAAAGGTGCACACAAAAAGATTGGAAATCATTAAAGTTGCACGACTGTAGAGCGATTTAAGCGGGGAGTGTGGGTGAGAACGCAGTGTCGTGTAATAAAAGCAACACAAAATAAAATCGAAGCAACGGAAGTGAGATTTCAAAAGGAAAAGAAGGAAGCGTTAAAATTAAGTGTGTGCGAGGAAGCAAGCAAATAAATACATTTCAAGCGGTATGTTTTGAAAAAAAAAATAATAATAATAATAAGTATTACATTTCCGGTATTTTTAACTAAGAGAAGGAAGCGCTTCACAGGCTGCAAATGAAGAGCGGCTGAAGAAAAGAAAAATTAAAAGAAGAGAATGAAATAAAAAAAGCAAATTAAAGAAAATAAGTTAAACTAAATTGTTGAAAAAATAAAAAAATATTGAAATTAAAAAATGTGTTTAAAAATTTAAAAAAAAAATTTAATTTTTAAAATTAAAAAAAAATTTATTAACATAACTTTGCAGTCGCTGAAAATTTGATTTTTTACGGTAACTCAAATGTATTTATAAAAAAAAAATTAAGCAATGAAAAAACTCTGACCAAGTGAGCGATAAAATATTGATTTTTTTAAGAAAAATAAAATCGTTTTTTTTTTTGCTGTTTGCGTGGAAACTTGAACTTCTCTACGAATTCAAATGCATATCATTGCTAGCGGAGCGTGTTAGTTGTTGCTGGAAACAATTGAAAGTGAAGTGAGTAAGAAAGAGGATTGAAGCAAAAGTACCAATTCTCCGCTGTTGTTATTGTTGTTTGTTGGAGGCGAGCTTAATTGTCTGCAGGAGCAACATTTTTGTTGGTAAGTTACAATGATTGATTAATGACCTACAACAATTTTTGTATATGTGATGAGCTTTCTAAAAAAGTTGCACTCTTTTAAAGTAACAAAAACTTTGATATATTGAAAAGAAATGTAGAGAAAAGAAAGTTGTCTTAGCTAGGACATTCTCAGCTGACTGGAAGCTACATTGATTATATTGACTCTCTCCTAAATATTCCAAATTTCTCATAAGACGATTGGGTGGTAGGTTAGATAGCTTGTAGGATGATAAATTTTATAATGGATGTTTTGAAAAAGCAATTCGATATTAATTGGGAGTAGTCAAATAAGACTTAAAAAGAAAATTAAACCCGATTAAGTTCTAATTAAAAAAAAAAAAAAATGGTTTTTGTTTAGTGTAGAAATGTTTTCTGCAACAAAATGTAGTAATTGTTTTGTATAACTATCATATCATTTCAATATTTTCAGTTACACAAACAATTACATTTTACAACTCCATCCACTCACTAAATTTAACACTCGCTATTTTAATTTAGTTCAAATCCGTTCGTAAGCTACTTAAAAATTACACTAATCCCACGCTTAATCTACTCACGCTATATGTAGCAAAAATTTTATGTTTATTATGAAATAACAAACTAGCGAATTTCACTAAAACTACGGTCCGCTAAAAAATAAGCTGAAAAAAAATTTGTTACAACGTGAATAGTACATTAGTGAGCAAAATGTTTGCTAAATTTAAGAATTGTTTTCAGTGTTTGATTGAAGGCCAGGGAATGTTGCAAGCCTAGCTCACAAAATGGGGACATAAAAAAATATTTTTTAGCTAGAAATTGCCACTAGCCGCTCTTGAGGATTGCTTTTGGTAAGATAAATTGATAACTTTTCCTTACCTAATTCGAGGAGCAGCAAATCTATCAGATATTAGAATGTTTGATTTTCCAAGAGAAATAATTAAGCTGGAAATTGTGCAGCAAAAAGTATAGAAAGTTATATCACTGCCGCCTAAAGGTATGCAAAGTTTAGTGAAGTGTCTCTTATAATTTAAAAAAGTCAAAAATATTCGAAATTCAAATATAAAAAACTTCTTGAAATAAGTTTAAGTACTTGGAATAAATTTTAACAGTAAATTCTAAAACCTGGTAAATTTTGACTCGAAAAGCTCAAGTTATTTGTCGCATTTTAGCGGTATGAAATATTGCATACCTTTAGGCACAAATTCTTTGCGATCAAAATTTTCAAAGAAGATGGCATTTCCGAAAGACTATTGAAATCGTGCGCGTGACTGTACACATCATGGTTGCAGATTATACTCATTCAAAAATATGTTGTAAATATATTACTTTAATTACAAAATGGGTATGCAATATGCGGATAACGAATAATTACGAGTACAAAATGAAATTGTAATACTAGATACTAACCAACAAATCTCTTCTACATGCGTGGGTATATGATAGAAACAATTTTCAAATATATTATAAGTTACAACACAGCCAGAGATTTCAAAATGTAAACGGCATGACTGCACATTAAATTAGTTAGTGATTAATAATTTATATACAACATACATATTTATTAGAGCGCAAGCAATTGATGCTATGTGTAACACAAATACTTGGAGCGCTTTAGTTTCTAAATATATATGTAAGTATGAATATATTTTAATTAATTCGAACATAACGTGCTGTAAACAAATTTATCAACAAAAAATACAAAAAAAAAAAACAAATACAAATTACAACTAAGCAAATCTTATACGAAATTCGCAAACAAATTTGTTGAACCCAAAACGTTGCATACCTTTTGGCGTTCATACATTCTACAAGCATGCTTAACATGAACCGCACAAGCTGCATGTTCGCACACGGCATTTTGTAAATTCATAGGAAAAGGGTCAAAATAGCAAATAAATATTTGCGCTGAAATAACTCAACTTTTGTGCTAATTGCATATTTGGGTGTTCATTAGGACTATCGATGTGCCTAGCTAGGCAGCAAGTGAATGCCTAAATGTAGACAACAATAAAGTAGTGAACAAAAGTAGCATGTAACACAAAAACTAAACTAATGTCTAGTATATAAACAGTTACAAACTGGAATCTAGTATATGTATTCATAGTCAATAGGCATACGACTTGCTTGCCGTTTACTACAAATTGCAATGCCAAATAAATTTTGTTTAGCCATGGCCACAATGGTTGTAATGTTTTTTTGTTTTGTAACAAAACTATTTGCCAAATTCGAAATAAATGCAACAAAATGAATGACTCCGACAAATGCAAGCAAATGTTTGAATACAAATAAAATTTGTTGTTGCTATGTGAATACATGTTTGAAGGTTAATTGCATGGGCAGGAGTAGACGAGTGAGTATTTGTGATAACAGTGGTGGCAAATGTAATGCAACTATGTTGTTGGTATTTTACTGGCTTATGTAGATGCGCCTAAAATTATGCAATGTTATAGTTAAGTGAGCTGAGTTTTTTCTTTTCAGTTCTGAGGATTATCTTTTCTTCTCGGGGTTTTGCGTTTGGAATTACTCAGAACCTGGAACAGTTAAAAATTATGCAAATCAAATTTGTTGGTGCTTGGTCGATTTGTACGCTCAAATAATATAAATCACGCCTAAAAGTATGCAATTTTTTCGTAACTTGCGTGTTAAGCTTCTCACATGAATTAAAACCTCAAGATAATTTAGCACTATGAGCTCTCAGCTTTCTGAAAATTACCCAAACGGGTACAAAAAAAATCATTTAATAAAGCAACACAGCAAAACATGTATTAATTTATAATTTTTTAGCCATCACTGTACACACAATAGTACATATGCCCCACCACTTTCAGCGCGAGTAAATTAAAACGAGTCGTTTTCAATTTGTAATTTTGTTCGCATTAGAAAAAGCTTCCTATTTTATGCGCTCCACTTCCTGTGCGCACCCACACAAACTGTTAAAGAAAAACTTATGCACTGTAACTAAATTGTTGATGATGCAGCAAATGTTGCATAAATTTAGGCTGCATAAAAGGCGCACAAAAAAAAAAAAACATTATCTATTTTACATTGTTGCCTACATTTTATGTATGCAATTCCAAACCAAAAAAGCCACTTACCACAAACCAGCCAAATGTCAGACATAGTCAAACAATTTTAATACACAATTGTAGTAATTGAGTGTCGGCGTGTGTGTGTGTGCGTGTGCGGCTGCATGTGTCAAAGTCGTGCATACTTTTAGGCTGCCACCATATATTTAAATATGTAAGTACCATCACATACAGGGACTCATCTACTAAAAGCAATAGCATTTGTGGCAAAAATATGTATGAGTAAATTAGAGAATGAACAAATGAATGAGTGAATAAATGCAAGAATAGTTAAATGTTGAATTGAATGAGTAAAATAATATGCGCACAGCTATGTGCCATTTAGAAGTTTTGCATATTTTCAGTTGCACTCAAGCGCATTATTTTGGTGATGACAAGTGGCGTGCGCAGTTGTGTTTGCGTGTGTGTGTGTGAGTTAGTTGTTTGGTTGGTTGAATGTGGCTTAGCACAGCCTATACATATGTGGCGTATGTTGTTGTTTTGCCCGTTAGTGTATTTGTGTGGTAATAATTTATTGCATACGCCCAGGCGTGGTATAGAATTTAATTAAATTAAATCATATTTTTTTGATTAATTTGATGGGTTTCATTTGAGGCGGGCTGCGTTGAAATTTGCGTGTGAGAATATGTGGCCATATTTTTGGGATTTCGTATAAAGCAAAATTTTTAAAATATTAGAGGCAATAAAGCGCTATAAATCTGTGTAAATCTGTTATAGCTAACCTACATTAGATTATTTGGTAGTAGAGATTTTTTTTTTTTTGCATTTAGGTCTAAAACAATAGCGAGTTTTCGGTTGAGCTTATCGTGGAGTAAAAACATGCTTAAAATTTTATTTATTGCGCCAAAAGGTATGCAATTTTATATTATAAATTTTTTTGGGGTTAGGTTAGTATCAGGCAAACCTAAAAGTATGCAACGTTTAGGTACGTGTTTCGCAAATCAAAATGAATCAAATAAAATTTCAACTGACTTCCTTATCTTAACCCACAACTACAAATGAATCTTGCAGTATCAATCAATAACAACAATAAAATTTGCTATAAATATTAAGTAAGTCCAGCACTGCTCCACCTCCACCATCAAAAAAAAAATATATATTTCTCAATCTGCTTGCCATTGTTTACATACATACATGCATACATTTTCGAATCTCAGCTTCAACGCAATGAGAATATGCCATTTGTGGTATTTACAATGCAATTCGCGGCCTGGAGAATTCCAGAAGATTATGATTGCATGCACACACACATACACACGCAAACATGTTCATATTCATATGCATAGCGCATGCAAATATGGCTGATTGCTGCAACCTGTATGCACAAAATATTTAAAATGTATGCAAGAATAACATCTCGTACATATAAACTCGTTGAATGGCGGTGCAGTACATACGCGTCCACATCAATAAATATATGTATGTGCAGCCAATTCTTGTGCTTGCCATACTGAAGGCACCTACAATGGGAATGCAATTCAGTGTTGCATACTTGTAGGCGCATATTCCGGCAATACAAATAAATGCATATTTGTAAGGCGTACTCATGCCGCGAATGCGCTGTGATTGTGATTGAGAAAGTTGCGTTGGTGTACTTTGGCGCATAAAGGTGTTGATGACTTGCATTAAGAGTAAGGTAGCTGAAATGATGTGACAACCTGACGTGGTGGAATGCATTGGGTACTAGGGTGCGCCAAAAAAGAAAAAACTTCAGTGAAAATTATATCCGTATTCAAGTTTTTGTAACTATTTGTATTATTATGTAAGATTTTCGAATTGTCAAGAAAATTTTTGCATTAAAATAATATTTCCAAAAAAAAAGAAATTTTTTTTTACCAGCCTCATAAAACTTAATTTTTATAACGTAAAATTTAGTATTAAACTTTGTTAAATAATATTTTGTTAAGTAAAAAATAACAGAATATTAAAAAAAACATATAAGAAAAGTTTTGTGGACCAGTCCAATGTTTGTACAATTTTAAACTTTTATCAAATACACTTCACCGCTATACTTTTATGAGTTAGGTTTTATAAAATAACAATTAAAATTTACCAAAAAATATTTTTTTTTAATAATTAAAATTTGTTATACAAATTTTTTTTTATCTATAAGCTTCCATAAAACAGAAAAAATAATTTTTTTAAACAGCATAGTGCTCACATAACTGCCAAATCATTTAAAGTAAGATTAATGTTATTTTATATAAGTTTATGAGATAAAAAAAATTATACTCAAGTAATTTAAATTTTATTATAAAATTTTTTTTTATGTAATAGCCTTCCGTCAAATAGAAAAAATAATATTTTAAAAGTAATATTTAACTTCAAACTTATATAAAAATTTTTTTTTTTGTGAAGAAAAATTTTTTTTTGTACAGCCTAATGCTCAAAAAACTTAAATAAAATAAATATTAAATTTATGCTTTTATAAATTAGTTTTTATAAAAAAAAAATTCTTACCTAGTAAAAATATTTTTTTGCGACCAGCCTAATGTTGATATTACTTTAAACTTATGCATATAAATATTTTTATGTCTGCATGCGCCGGTGATTGCATTTTCTTGCAATTACGTTTATGGGCATACACTGTTTCATATGATATAAATTCTGCGCGATTTTCTCGTTCTGATTGCCTCAGTCCATTATTGTTTTCTTAATCTGTTTGCTTGCGCGACGATGGGTTTTGTGCTCAGACGACATTCAGACGACAATGTCCAAACAGAGATTATCACAAACTGATGGAATCGTTGAGTAAAAACAAATGAAAAGGTGGGGGACTTGTGTGCTTTTATCCCACAGTTTATTATTACTGAACTTTCGTTTCGAAATTTGTTGATGGAGAGGAGAACTTAAGTTGGTATCTTACGAAGTTTTTGAATTTAAAGCGTTACAAAATATTGCAGTTACAACAATATCCGAACACTTCTATTTCCAACCAAATAACCTTTCTTTTGGTGACTGACTTCTCTTATTTTGTACTCTTGCTTGACCGGCTTTCAAATTAGCTTATCTATATTTTTTCAAGGTCACCTCTTACACAGACATGAATAAAAATATATCACTTCAGTAACTTAAAGGTCAGGTATAGAATTGTCTACCGCGATTCAAAGGTAAGCAAAAAATGTAAGAAAAATCACAAACACACGAACGCACACCCACACAAATGGCATAGAAGTGAAGCCAAGAATTCCAAGAAGAAAAGAAAGATCAAAATATCAAAAGCAATCGCACTTGTGTGTACAATGACCCTTGAAGTGGTCAATGCACCGAAAAGAAATTGTCGAAATTGGCTGAGTGCAGGTGTTCGAGGTGGTGGTCAGTGAAAGGTGTCTGCTATTGTTTGAAAGTATTTGGCAAGGGGGAAACTTAAGAAGTTAGACACAAAAGCGCACGCTGTGAAACAAAAAAAGGTTTTAGTTTGGATTTATTGGTTGGTGTAAATGTTTATAGGCATATAAATGAAAATTGTATACAGGCTCAGCACTTATCACAGCTGAGTATAAAAAAGTGTTTGTACATAAAAAAGTTAAAACCTTAAAGCTTTTGATAAAAACCATATTGTTACTTATTGGGATTTTGCTATTCTATGTTGTATTCATGGCTATGTACACTGGGGTGTGTTGAATTTGGATAAATATAAAATAAAATAAAATAAAATAAAATAAAATAAAATAAAATAAAATAAAATAAAATAAAATAAAATAAAATAAAATAAAATAAAATAAAATAAAATAAAATAAAATAAAATAAAATAAAATAAAATAAAATAAAATAAAATAAAATAAAATAAAATAAAATAAAATAAAATAAAATAAAATAAAATAAAATAAAATAAAATAAAATAAAATAAAATAAAATAAAATAAAATAAAGTAAAATAAAATAAAACAAAATAAAGTAAAAAAAAGAAAATAAAATAAAAATAAAAAAAACCTAACAAAAAAAAAAAATTATAAAAAATAATTTCTATTGTCTATTTGTTTTTGAAATTTTCTTTCGATTTTGAAATATGTATAAAAATGTTAGACAAATTTTTTTTAATTTGAATACTTCTCTCTACTAAGCATAAAAAAAAAATAAAAAAGAACGCACTCTAATGCACATATGTATACATTAACATTTAACCAATTGTATACAATTTCTATTGTTATTTGATATTCTCATCATATATTTTTTCTCTTGTATTTTCAATTTATTATTTTCATGTAGTATCGTTTGCTTATTTTATTAAATTACCACCACCACCACCACCATTGTTGAGAAGTTTGTGGCTTTATTGTTTTCATATGCACGTGGCTGCTGTTCAATAACAATGCTCCAGTGGTTCGATACAGTCAAAAGAATTGTGTTTGTTAGCTGCCCGTGCAAATATCACAATTTGCTCTTCAACACCTTTTGCCACTCACCAACGATTTTTTGATTATTCTCTACGATTGCATTGCATTGTTGCTACATTCCATTATCAATATTGCATTCAGTATGTTACCCACCGCAAACGTTTTTGTAGTTATTTGTATACAACAATTTGTGTGTGCACCAACAATAATATTCGTGTGGCACGTGTTGAGGTGGAAGTAAAGAGATGATACTGAAAATTTGAAACAACAGAGCGCAATGTACAACGGTTTTTTTTACCAAAAGAAGTTTTCTATTGTGAGTGATATTTCATGTTTTTTTTTTTTGGAATTTTTGATATTATAAAATGCAAGTTATAGTAGACATAGGATTTCACGGAATATGAAAAAATATTAAATTTTAAGAACGAGTTTTTGTTTCCTGAAAATGCTGGTAGATATTAGAATTTCAAAAAATTTTTTATGTGTAAATAGCTCGACAATTTATCTATTTGAAAAAAATAAAGAATTTACTAAGGAAAAATAAATTTCAATATTTGTACAACTTATCTATTGGTTGTGCTTTTTTGAAAAAAATAATTAAAAAAAAAAAATTCTAATATTTCGGCTATTTATGGTGCTATTAGTATTTCGTAAAAAAAAGTTATATAAGAAAAAATTATTATTAAATTTATTGGTAGTTTTCTTTGGAAAAAAAAAAAATTAAATAGAAGAAGAAAAAAATTTGTTAAATATTGGGACAACTTATTGGTTCTGCTATTTTGGGAAAAAAATATAATTTAAAAAAAGAAAAATTATTTGCTCTAATATTTCGGCAATTTATCGTTCAACTCGTATTTCGTAAACAAACCCGAAAAAAAAAAAATGTTGTTTGTTTTTATTTTTTGGACAGCTTATTGGTGCTATTTGTAAAAAAAAAAAAACAAAAAAAACAGATAAAAAAAATTTTGTTTTCTAATATATCAGCAATTTATGGTACTATTAGTATTTCGCCAAAAAAAAAATATTAAAAAAGGAAAACCTTTTTGTCAATAAATGCACAATTAGTTGATTGTGATATTTATGTTTAAAAAAAAAAAAAAAAAAATTAAATAAGGAAAGAAAAATTTTTTTTTCAATATTTGGAAAATTTATTGTGTTAGCAAAAACAAAACAAATATTAATTTTTAACTAACATTTTGACGTGGTCCGCTTAGTTTTTTTTTTCTTTGGTTCTTGAAAATCGTGGAAAAATTTAAATCCAATAAATTCTCATTGCTAAATTTTTATGTTCCACAAAAAAGTATTCACTTCCCACCAATCGAACTTTATCGTTAATCGCTTCACTGCCACGGCGTATACGTAACATTTTTTGAAATTATAGTATTATCTTTTATTTTCCTGCCTATTTTCTTTCATTGCCTAGAATTGTTTCCATGCTCTATCTAATGTTTATGTTGATATGTAACGAAATTGATTTTGCTCCCATCAACTTATTGTTTCGCTGTTTTCTACTTTCTTGGCGCTTCATTTCAGCAGTTGTTTATGTTGTATTCAAATTGTTGTTGTTGTTTCGCAGCTGCCCTTACATACACTGGCTGCTTTGCTCGCAAACGAAATTGATTATTTTTGTTTATTTACTTTACTTGGATATTTTTAAGTTATTTCTAAGTATAGCGGCGTATCACAAATCAAAACAAATAGAAGTGCGCGTGTCTGGACTACAAAATCATTGGTCTCTTCATTAAAGCTGGTGACCCTGGTGAATTTCATTTTGAATTGAGTGGCGTATATTTGATGGTTTTTGGTTTAATTTGAAATGCTTTAAGGAAACTTTCAATTTTTTTTTGTTAGAAGTTCTGGGAAATGTCTGGCGTTTTACAGAATTATTTCGAAATAACGTGCCGCGTATCCTCTTGATCGAAGTCGAATAAAATTATTTTAGTTTTCAATGAGTAATTTATAGCATTCCTTTTAGTTATCGATTTAGCCCCTTTCTTGCCAGCAAACACGTCATTGCAATAACATTATATGTGTTATTATATTGCCAACAAAAAGCCATAATTTTCAATTATAACTTTAATCTGCCCTAGATACCTTAACTGCATTAAACTTTTCAAAATCTCATCTTATACACAGCCTACCATTCCACAATCACAATCACTACAACAACTTATTTAGCCTCAAGATTTCATATCTGCAACCTCAATAACTTTGCGCACAAAATGCAAAGCAGTCAGCCGGGTTAGCGTCGCTATTTACCAGGAAGCTAAAATAAATATAATTTTATAAATTACATACATACATACATACATACACACTCTCAACGCTGAGTCATAGACGCGCTACTTGAATATGCACTTTAACTGCAGTCTCCTCTTCTCCTTAGCATCTTAGGAGGCGTCTTTAAGTAGTACGCCTACACGTGATTTTATGCGTAGTCAAGTAGTTATGTACCACTGCGGCTCTACTTATTTATGGAGGAATAATTTTCCACTTGCCACTATCGATGCTGTCAGTGAGTTTCAATGTTGCCCTATTGCCTTGTTGGCGCACTGCATTTCTTGCAATTGTTGTTAGGTGTCTCGTTGCTGTCATGCTGTTGTGACTCGTTTCTTTACGCCACTCAAGGCATTCAAGCACCACCACCACCACTACAACTACATATTGAGTGCGCGTCTTCAACGCTGGTGTGCTGTAGATTCTTGTATATGTAAATGTGTGTGTGTGTATGCAAAATTGCTGTTGCTGTGTCGCAGTCAAGTGGGATCACTATTTGCTCTGTTAAATATTGTATTAACAAAATATATATGCAATTTCTGGTTTCTACTATTCTGCGCCACTTTTACATATACATATATATCTCATAAGCTATAGACTCTGCTGTTGCTATATTGTTTTTTATACTGCACATACATTCTTCAAAAGCCTCTCTCTGTTGCTAGCACCTCCTTTACCTCTGCCATGCCGCTGCCTACTTCATTTGCCATATTTCATCTTCTGCACATTTTATTATTGCCATGCTTCCACTTCAACCTACATAAATATTAAGCTCCGGCAGCTTTCGTCGTCGTTACCACCTTTTTCTTGCACACCCTTAAACACACACTAAGGATTATACATTTTATCCCATTTTATTTTACTTGCACATGCTGCTACTTTTTCTCTGACAATTTATTCAATTTAATACCCAAACGCGTGCACAATTGCCACAAGGATATGAAAATCGATAACGTGTCTAATAAGATGAAAGTGTGCCAGATAAGCGATATACAACGCTTAAGGCTTAACAACAAATAGGCATGCAGCTATACGAAATGAGAGCTTAACAGATTTGCTCTAACGATCGAAATGTTACGTATACGCCCAGTGGTCGCAGCATCAGAATATATGGTGTGTGTGTGCGCGGTTTGTGGGGGGATGTAGGTGAATTTCTAATTTTGCTTTTATGTTTCTTCAACTACGCTGACACAAATATGTGTAGATATAAAGAGTAAAGTTTATGTTCTTGTATGTTTGGGTGGGTTAAAATATAAATTTTTTTTTTTCGAAAATATTTTTTTAGAAAAAAAAAAACATTAGAGAACACTTTGAGAAAATTTTTTATACATTTTTTTTTTATTTTTTCCAACAAAAATTAACTTCAACAAAAAAAAAGAAAAGAAAAATAAGCAACACAAAAATTTTTTTTTTATTTTTCCCGAAAAAAAATTTTGGAGTACTTGAAATGTGCTAAAAAATTTCGTTATATACATATATATTTTTTTATTATTTTACAACAAAAAAAAGAAATAAAAAAAAACAAATATAAGGAACACATAGAAAAAAAAAAAAAAAAAATTCGAAAAAAATTAAGCAACACTTAAAGCAAAAAAAAAATTCCAAAAACAAAACAAAAATTTAAGGAACACGACAAAAAAACAAATTCAAAACAAAATTTCAGCAACACGAAAATATTTTTAATAATTTTTCAGAAAAAAATGTGGACTACTTTGAGATGTACTAAGAAAAATTTCGTTATATATGTATATTTTTTTTTTATTTCTTCCACCAAAAAAAAAAAACATTCAAAACAAAAAAAAAAATAAAGAACCTTTTGAGATGCTTTACTTAATTTTTAACTATCATAAATCATATATGAATAAGTTTGATAAAACTTTTATTTTTATTATATAGTACGTACATATATGCTTTTACTTTTTTTATAGTAACGAAATCGAAAACTTGACCACTTGGGCCACTTGAAAAATAAAAAAAAATTAAATAAACAAAATTTTACGAAAAAAAAATATTTGAAAAATCAATAAAAATTTCACACATTTTGAGGCGCTTCACTTAATTTTAGAAAAAATAATCTATAGTAAAATTTTTTTGAAATTATAAAAAATCCTTTTTTATTACGAGGCGCTAATTGTAGTCCCACCTCAAGCAAAAAAAAATAATAATTTTTTTCCATACACCCTAACCTACATACATATGTGTACAATATTTTCTTATTTTGTTTTAACCTATTAAATTCTCGGTTTTATGTGAAAGCTACTAAATTAGTAGACGCTTATTAGCTTTGAGTTTATTCAGATTAAAATCGGATTTTGCTTGCCTAAAATTAGTTTCGAAATTCAGTTTGATACTTAAAGAGATATAAAACTAATTATAGCAGAAATACCAACTATGACAGCGAGAAAAAACAATTGAAGAAAATTTGGGTGGGATCGAACTGGAGAAATTAGAAGAATAACTCGAATTCGAAGGTGAAGGCAAGTTCGAGTAAAAGTCTTACTTGCGACTGGGTTTTGCGACAGAAGAGTGAAGAGTTAGGAGAGAGTGTAGCGAAGATCACGGGAAGTAGAGTTGTGGTGAAATAAAGAAGGTGTGGGAGGGAAATAAGATTAGGTAAATAAAGTGATTGAGTTATTAAAAGAGAAAAGGAGAAATAATAAGAAACCCGTTGTGGAGACGAAGCAGATACAAATTAAAGATACATTTTTCATTCAAAAGATGATTTTTGTAAATTAAAATAAGTAGATCAAAGGAAGCTAAAAAGAACACAGCATCGATAGGGAATAACAAAGGATATACTACAGTAGTATCTCTCAAATTAATCCCACCCTGCTACACATTAACGTCATCAATACAGTTTTGCTCATCAAAATAATCATGAAATTGATGCTACGTTGATGAGGCGACAATTTGCAATGAAGGCCAGCAAACTAATTTGGGGGTCGCAATGGAAATTGAGCTGCATGAAATTCAGATCTGCAAATGTGTGAGGCACGGCGGCTGAGTTTGCGTGAATTAGTTCTTGCATTCGGAATGACAATTTTTGGCGTTGTTGTCGTTCTCATTGTTTGCAATGAGAGCAGTTAGCAGCTATGGTAACAACCGAGCTCATTTGCACTCATCCGACATACACAAAGCAGAGTGCACAGGGAAAATGTTCCCTCGATGAAATTCAATTGCGCTGCACCGAACAGGAGGCACAAACAAGCTGACAGACGAGTTTGGGTGGGGGGTGATGAAATGGTAACAGCACAGAGCCAACAAACCTTGGCTCAATTATAATTCATTCAATTGAATTCAATTGTCAAGCTCAGCTTTGCCATACAAGTAACTGCATGTGTTGATATTTGCATGTGAGCTCATTCAACGCTTTTGTGGGCGTTATATTTTGTGCAAATGTTGCTCAACAAACTTTAGGGTGTGCGTCGCATTTGTATGTAGCTTGCATGATTTCGATTGAAATGCTCGTTTCATTACGCTTTGAATGCCACCTTTGTGTTGTAGTTGTCATTTCGCTACGCAGCTATCTATTGTAATCAATGCTTATAGCATCAAACCCTTTTCATTCATTTAGTTTTCCCCGCCCTCCCCCTTGCTCAGCTACAATCGTTCATTGATTCTGCCTCTTTGTTTTTTTTTTTTTGTCTCGCTACTACATATGATACCTTAATTTTTCGTCTGACAAGAGCTTTATATGCTGTCATGAAATTGTGCGCCCTAAAAGCTGCTTTAATATTCAATGAGTGTTGACATGAGTTTTGTGTGGCGCTTTGACGTTGATGATGACATTAAACCCGTTTTCATTTGTGCGTATTGTAACTGTTTAATACCAATGAGTTATGTGCATATATTACAATCAGAGGCGTTGAAATAAAGTATATCTCGGTTTTCGTAGCATACTTTTGGGCGTATGGTGAAAAATATTGCTAGAATTTCATGGCATACTTTTGGGCGTATGAGTAAAAGTTGTAAGTAAATGCTGATTGAGTGTAATTCTTTTGTTGGCAGTGAGTGTTATTGAATTACTGTGGGATGTGTAAGGCGAAAAAAAATGTTGGAAGAGTTATCTCTCTTACAAACTGGAATATAACATGAAAGTGTTCAACTGCGTAAAAAATTTGTACCAGAAAAATTCAAATGAGTACGCTTCTATAATGTTTATGCTTCAATGAGTAATTCTAATTAGATTTTTATTTCAAAAATTTTAGTTTCTGAGCGCTTTATATATGTATTCTCTATCCTATCCTCTACACTCGCCATCAACGCTAAATTCCTCAAACAATTTGCTAATCATCTCTATCTTTACAATCTTGATTCATTAAATTCCAACTCATATGTGTATTGTCAAATACAACAAAGCTACCAGAGTGAAAATTCCTTTGAGACGTGTCGTGCAAATGCCAAATGAGTTGCTAGAATTTAAATTATCCATCACATGGTCAGCTATTATCGAAATAATTTCATTAAGTACAACAAGCAATTAAGAATTTTAACAGGAAATTACGAGTTAATAATAGCAACAACAAGCAGCATGATATTTTTGAAAAGAAAGAGCTTATCGATAATCAAATTTGATATGCATTAGGGTGGGACGTAATTTAATTTTTTACGGATAAAGGACGTCAGTTAATGCTTATTGGGAATCATCAAATGTTTTATAAACTTTCGATATCTATTAAGATTGAAAATTCGATTACTTCGATAAATTTTTTAGATCCCCTTGATTAACAATTTCAAGGATATGCTCTCCACCCTACTACGTACTCATTTATGCATGCATGAGTATCAAAAGATTTTCAATGAGCTAAGCAGATACTAAACAATGACTTTGCAAGTCGCATTAAGTCAAGACGACAACAGTGAATAGACACAAACATTGGCAGAAGTGTTTAGCCAGCAAACTAATACACGGTGAAAAATTTGTATCTAAATATGGAAATTATTTTCTTTTTAAAACGTTGGACCAATAACAAAGTATTATAAATTAAAATATGTAACCGACGTTGTTTGCATTGAGAAATTTGGGATAGTTCAAATGTTGACAAAAAAATTTAAAAGCTTTGAAAAATTGTCAAAAATAAATAAATCTAAAAAAAAAAAATTTTTTTTAAGCACTATTTTATATTTGTTGACTCTTCATTCAAATTTAAACAGAGTAATTGTAATTAAGGTTTGAAATTTGCTCCAAAAAAAATTTTTAATTTTTGAAAAAAAAAAAAACACAATGTTTTTAAGCTTTGGACTTTCTCCACAAAAAAAAAAAAAAAAAAAAAAAAAAAAAAAAATTACACTTTGGAAAAAAAAGTTTAAAATTTTTAAATTTTTAAAAATACAGAGAAAAATTCAAAATATTTGTAAGGTTTGGAGTTTGCTCCTCAAAAACAAAAAAATTCATATTTTTGAAAAAAAAAAAATTATTTAAAATTTCAGCTAAAATTTTCACCAGTGTATGTACATAAGTTTATGTACATGTGCATTTGTGAGTGTGCATGCATATTCAACAAGAAATGATTGTAAATATGTTGCAGCTGCATTCTTGCCTTACGCTTCCTCATATGACAGCGTCTTCAATAGATCGATGACACTTGAACTGCGTGCGTCATATGTGTACAACAAAAAGCACACCAACAACAACAAAGCACACATGCATTCATCCCGTCGAACCTTTCAAGTAAATTACTTGCAAGTAGTCACATCAGCACAAAATCCTCAGCTTAACAGCTCATTCATAGATGCAAGTAAGCAAGCATCCGATTATCATTGAATATTTGTTGTTGTTGCTATTACTGTTGTTTTTGTTTTTGTTGTTGTGCCTGCTATTGAACAATGCTAAATGTTAGCAGCAATGACACACCAGTCTAGCAGAGAAACTTGTTTCCGTTTTCTAACAATTGTTGTTGCAGCTGTTGCCTAATAATGCTGCTGCTTCTTTCTCTTCGTCTTCTTCTTTTACTTATTTTTCAATAAAAGTTGAAGTGCTATTTGGTAGATGAGTAGGGTAATGACTTAAGTCAATATTCGTAATCTTTTTGTTGTTGCATATATGTTATAACGTGTTATTGTTGTTGTTATTGTCATTAAACTTATGCACTTTTAGCACAATGACAAGAATGTGCTTTGTTATTTGACAACAGTGTCTTCATTAGATCAATGTGTATGAAGCATTAAGAGGTCCAACGGCTGAACGCACCAGACATAGAAGGTTGTGATCTACGTTGAACTAGCTTTTAGTTAAGAAAGCGATGCACTTTCTTAAAAAGATAAAGTGAGAAATCATGTCTTAGTTCTTGAAGAAGCTTTTACTATTTCCTTGAGCTTTGTGAGTGCACTTTCAACTAACAGGAAGCTCTTGGATTTAATAAAATAGAAAAAATAAAAAAAATTTGTAAGATACATCATTAGCGATTGTTGTTTGTGTAGTGGACGCTGAAAATGGCTTAATTGATTGCTAGTGATTGATAAGCTCAGGTAGCTACTTATGTGGTATATACATATGTATCATTAATGTTATGAGTGAGCTTCATAGCGTTAGCAGATGATTGATGATGATTGGAGAAGATAATCAGATTAGAAGAGAAGGAATATAAAAATTACTAGGTTGACCTCTCAAAAAACTATAAAAAGTAACATTGATTACAATTGGATTGCTTTTTTGAGTACTCATTTCAAGTATTAAATAATAGAAAACCCGGTCACACTTTGCTGTGTCTTAGAACTTACAAAATACTGTCTCAAAATTAAATAATTATATCTCCCAAACCTATTGAGATATGGACTTTTATCTGATTGCTCATAGCAGCACTCAATAGCACCTTTCGTTTAATATCCATATTGTACTAAAATATTTTCGGTCACTTTGGGTACCATATTGCTTGATAACTCACAAACCAGTCGAGTTATCGAAAAAAGGCATATACTGTATTGTAGGTTAGGCGTTCAGTAATTCCACCATGTAAGTTGTATTTAATTCGCTTCAGTAGTTTTTGTGTGATGCGCGCGCAAATTTAAAGACAAAAATTCTTAAAACATTAGTTATAGGTTCAATTGATATTTTCTTGGACAGGTGCAAGAAAAGACATCAACCTGTTGCAATTTTGTTCTATATAGAGACTCTAAAAAAATGGGCAGTGCATCGCCCCATAAGAAAAAATAAAGTAGGGAGTTGCAGAGAACCATTACTATTTTGAGTAAGCAAGCTATAGAAATTTCTCTTTGGCTGCTTATTAAAATTGCCTAAATAGGCGTAAAAGGGTTAATAAATTAAGATGTATTATTACTTAATTAAAAAAAGTCACAAAATGCTTTATTTTCCGAAAAAATTTGAAAAAGTTTCTTTTTTTAAATTTATAATAAAAATAAAATAAACTAAAATAAAATAAAATAAAATAAACTAAAATAAAATAAAATAAAATAAAATAAAATAAAATAAAATAAAATAAAATAAAATAAAATAAAATAAAATAAAATAAAATAAAGTAAAATAAAATAAAACAAAATAAAATAAAATAAAATAAAATAAAATAAAATAAAATAAAATAAAATAAAATAAAATAAAATAAAATAAAATAAAATAAAATAAAATAAAATAAAATAAAATAAATTAAAATAAAATAAAATAAAATAAAATAAAATAAAATAAAATAAAATAAAAAAGGCTTGTAAACAAACGTTTTGTAAATGAAAAGTAAGAGTTTTTTAAGCTTCACACTTATTTTAGTAAACATTAAAATTAAATATATTTTTTTTGCTGGAAAAGTAGGACAAATTTTTTAAAAATTTATGTCGATCCATAAATCAAAACTTTTTCTCAGTGTCACCTTGAAGCGCTACTCAAAAACCACGCATTCGTGCTGAGGTCAAGTGGCACCTCAGACGCTTTACCTCACTCAATACATGTCGCATGCACCAAAAGCAAATATGTATGTGTACAAACAAAGCTCAAACCTAGACATGAAATAATTATTATTGACATACTAACGCCAGATCATACATACTTTTCAATTAATCCATGCACACACACACACACACTCTTACCCACACAAGCACGCAACACATAACGTGTACGCATAATAAAATGAACTAATTAAAATTACTCATACGCACCACTGAACGCGATAAATAGTGCGTGTATGCGAGCGTACAAAAACAAAAAAAAAATTACCACATGGAGTTTGCTGAGTCCATTAGAAACTGCTTTTGAGTTGGAAAATAAATGAAAGCACGTGCGCGCTAAAATTCATGTGGTTGTATGTGTGTGTGTACGTTAAATAAATAAAATGCTGTTTCAACTAAGCAGTCAACTTAACACAGCTGCTTGCCACATCATTTACGCTAAGCAGCCAACTACACTGCACACCACTTCCTCCAAGCCAAAAAAGCTATTTATATGACTTGACACTATGGCACGCCAAATAATGTAAAAATTTCGTATAAAATGAGTGCGATATAAAAGTAAAAAGCAAATTGAGTAAGCGTTCAAACAGCGACGCATGAATGGAAAATTGTAAAAAAAAAGGAAAAGCAACAACAAAAACAAACAAGCAACATTAATGGTATGCAACACGTACGCACGTAGTCAATGAGCAATGGCGGCACGTCGCACCTGCACAAACACACACACACAGACGCACATACACACGCATAGGCATACATACATGCAAATGGCAGTGAAAAGTTTGTGTGCTTTAACGATTTCACGTATTAGCTTTATTGCATGTGTGTGTGTGTGTGTGTGCGTACGCTCGTAATTCAGTTTACTTTACCATACATTTTTATGTTGCGTTACGCTTGAATTGCGCTCAGCAGCCGCCTTTGCTAGTTGTTACTATTACTTTTGTGCCTCATAGCTTGCGCTCGTAAAAGCAACAGTCTAGTTAAGCAAGCGCGTTTGCAGAGTTGAAGTTTGGTTTTAGTAGCAGCAGCCACTAAAGTGCCAGTGTATTCAAGCATTCAAGCAGCCATAGCTATTTTACCAAAGCACATTATTCGATTTTTGCATAATTTATTGCCAACAAAATCGAACGTGTGCGCACGTTGTTGGCTTTTTAAATGCGCATCGGTTAGAGTGTGAAGTTGAATATGCATCAACTCGATTATGCCACCAAACACATTTGCATATTTATGTACTTGTATGTGTGTTTGTGTGTGTGTGTGTAGTTCCTTCTGTGTATATGAGGTAATGTCTTTATTAGTTTGTTGTTTGCTGTCAAACTTTATTTCGTGACAGAAAATTTGTCTGCTAAAATAAAATAAAGGCATCCAAAATAAATGCACACGTTTTAGTACTAAAGAGTTTTGGGCTTAAAGTTATCCCATTTGTATACATATATTAGAGTTGTGAATCCTTGATTAATACATTTGTAAGTACCGAAAATCACGGGATTGTCGAAAAGAACCAAATATTGCGGCCTTCGACTTTTATGAGCAGTGCGTTTCTAGCGTAACTGCCCTCTATATCTCATCTATCCTTCGCAAAAGATCTTCATTTGGATGACACTGCCTGGGGATAGATTATCTAGAGTATCTACGAGTACCACCCGTCTTTGGTGTTAAGAAAATTGTTCGCATTCGAAGAACCCATTCTGTGAAGATTTTCATGGAAGTAATCATGTCCCACTAATAATTTTGGTCAGGTCTCCTTCTATCTCTTCATAAGACCGCTCTACTTCATCAGTTCATTTTCTGGTTCACCATCCTCAGCCCCTGCTGCTCCATTGTAGTTCCCAGCGCCGGTTTGATTCTCCTTCACACAGCACGCTAGCAACGTCTCTATGAGCTGCTGAGCGAAGGTCGTAAATTCTTTTTCTTTCCTAGAAGGAGGTAGGTATAGCCTTCGCAATGACAAGGACAGCATCTGTGGAGAATTTGGTATATGCTGAAGTAATCCGAAGATACCCTCTGCGCTGAAGCATAGCCGCTAGTTACTTCCTAGATTTCATTGCATCTGGCCAGGGCCCTGCACCGTATAACAGCATAGAATCTGGGGTGGATATTAACAGCTGTCTTAGTAAGGCTTTGGTTACCTCATGTTGGTATTAAGCGGCCTATAGTCACTACAGTTTGAGCAGATGGCTTGCATGAAATTCGAAAGTGATCTAAGAAGCGAGCTTGCTATCCAGCCGCATCCCCAGATATTTCGTGGACCTATGCATTTCTCTTGGTTGGTTCCCAATAGTCCGACTGAAAGCTATTTTTATTTTTTGGTAATGGGTTAAACTTAAATACGTATATATTTTGTGCACCATTATTTGGCGTCTGATATTTTTCACAAAATCAACACAATCCCCTCTCTCACTTCTTTCACGCAACTGTCGCTCGAAATTGATATTTTTGTTGCGGTGTTTATGCCACACGATGTGGTGAGTAATTAAAAACATTGGCAACTAAACTATTCATAGGATGCAACAGAGAATGCAGCATCGAATGATGTGACACAAAATATTTAAGGGAGGTGAGGGAAACAAAAAACTTGAAGCTTCATGCAGTATGGAAGTGACTGCGAATATATGAAGGCAGTGGCAAGGAGATTAATTTGGATTACCTAAAAAGGTATTGAATTGGACTGGGGTGGAAATAAACTCAAAATTTAATGGGTAATGACAAGACCAGCTCAATAGTCCGCAAAAGCAAGGTAGCCGACTTGTATCATATAGAGATATTTTTAAAGCATTAATGATATTCACTATAGAAGAATTCTAATGCTTTTAAAGGGGCAATCAGGGTTTCCAGGGTTTTTACATTGCTTACGCATATGTAGTCCTAATCATTAACATCATCTCTTTTTATTTGCTCTATATAAGTCCCTTCATAATGAAATAAATTAACTCAATATTACCCCAAGTTCGATGAACCTCTAAATAATAATAATTAAATTTTCAAATTTAAAAGTACCCCCAAACCATAAACCCCACTCGAAAGCCAGGTAACAATGAAGGCATTGACATTTGAGTTCGTGCACTCTCCACACTCAACACTCCGCACTCGCTCAAAAAACCATTTGACATTGACAAGCAGTCGTGACCGACAGCGTGACCAGCAATGCTTGTCGACTAAAAGTCAACGCGAACATGACAACAAAAGCAAGTGGCGTGCTAACGGCTAGCCGCCAACAAGCAAGTGAGCCATTTGGGTTCTGAATGTAAGTACAATGCCCATCAGCGATGACGTTTCAAAGAACCCGAACAGGCAGGCAGACAGGCGTGGTAACTGTCATTACAATAGAGAGCCAAATGCAATTGACTCTACGGCGACTGCTTGCTTGCACAACTTAACCGTTGTTGCCTTGCCTTGCCTCGCTTTGCTTTTAAACCGTTCATGCTTTGCGCTTATTTTGCTCATTTCGTTGTTACTTCGCTTCTCAAACTGACAGTCATATATACTCGTATTTTTATTTATCTCTCTCTACATATTTGTTTACAATTATGTAAGTTTGTATTTTGTTTGCGTATAAGCACCACACTTTGGCAACAATAAAGCATTAGCTCGGCATCTCATTCAACTCGCTGCTGTGCTTTTGCCTTTACTCCACAAAGTGGTCACTAACCCAGACAACAGACTTGTATCCCCAACGTGACTGGCAGCAGAAAAAAAGCAAAAAAGAAAAGAAAAATTTTATGAAACACCAAAAGGATAACAAAACAAAACTTTTTAAAACAACAACTTTAACAATTCCAGCTAAAAAGCTAAAACAGAAAAGAGTTCGTAAAGTAGGCGGCTGATGTCCAGTCAGGTTTGCGAGCAGTCGTCGTTTGGCGCGTTCATGTGCTCCCTTTGGGACTTCCATTTAGCTTTTGTTATTATTATTACTTTTTGTTTTTATTGTCTTAGTCTCTTATTTGTTTGTTTTTGGTTTATTTATATGTTTTATTTTTGTTAGCTTTTGTTTTTGCCCCTATCACTGTCACTGGTGGCAACAAGGATATTTTTGACTTCCAGTGACCTTCGCTTGTCATTTATAATTTTTGTTAGTCACACATACTTGGTGTGTATATGTATATGTTCCTTTAAATAAGCTGTGTATGTGCCTGATTGTGTTGCTACTTTTATAAAAAAAACTCTTCAAATATATATTCTTAGAAGTTGTAAATAAAATATTTGCTTTTATAAGCGCTAAATTTCTGATGAATTCATTATGAGTTATTTGAAATGAAGGAGGGTGTTTAAGAATTGATGAGGTAACTGATATGAATAGGGATATGTAATCGGATATGGATATGATTAGGATATGATATAGGTGGAGGATAAGGATATGAATTAAGATATGATATGGGTACGGGGATGGATATGGATATGGATATGGATAGGGATATGGATATGGATAGGGATATGGATATGGATATGGATAGGGATATGGATATGGATATGGATATGGATATGGATAGGGATATGGATATGGATATGGATATGGATAGGGATATGGATATGGATAGGGATATGGATATGGATATGGGTATGGATATGGATATGGATATGGATATGGATATGGATATGGATATGGATATGGATATAGATATGGATATGGATATGGATATGGATATGGATGTGGATATGGATATGGATAGGGATATGGATATGGATATGGATATGGATATGGATATGGATATGGATATAGATATGGATATGGATATGGATATGGATATGGATATGGATAGGGATATGGATATGGATATGGATATGGATATGGATATGGATATGGATAGGGATATGTATATGGATATGGATTTGGATATGGATATGGATGTGGATATGGATATGGATAGAAATATGGATAGGGATATGGATATGGATATGGATATGGATATGGATATGGATATGGATAGGGATATGTATATGGATATGGATAGGGATATGGATAGGAATATGGATAGGGATATGGATATGGATATGGATATGGATATGGATATGGATATGGATATGGATATGGATATGGATATGGATATGGATATGGATATGGATATGGATATGGATATGGATATGGATATGGATATGGATATGGATATGGATATGGATATGGATATGGATATGGATATGGATATGGATATGGATATGGATAGGGATATGTATATGGATATGGATTTGGATATGGATATGGATGTGGATATGGATATGGATAGGGATATGGATATGGATGTGGATATGGATATGGATGTGGATATGGGTATGGAAATGGATATGGATATGGATATGGATAGGGATATGGATAGGAATATGGATATGGATATGGATATGGATATAGATTTGGATATGGATATGGATGTGGATATGGATAGTGATATGGATAGAAATATGGATAGGGATATGGATAGAAATATATATATTGATATGGATTTGGATATGGATATGGATATGGATGTGGATATGGATATGGATATGGATAGGAATATGGATATGGATGTGGATATGGATATGGATAGAAATATGGATAGGGATATGGATATGGATATGGATATGGATATGGATAGGGATATGTATATGGATATGGATATGGATATGGATATGGATATGGATATGGATATGGATATGGATATGGATATGGATATGGATATGGATATGGATATGGATATGGATATGGATATGGATATGGATATGGATAGGGATATGTATATGGATATGGATTTGGATATGGATATGGATGTGGATATGGATATGGATAGGGATATGGATAGAAATATGGATAGGGATATGGATAGGAATATGGATATGGATATGGATTTCGATATGGATATGGATATCTTTATGGATATGGATAAGAATAAGGATATGCAGCTATATCTGAAATTGATTTTTCTAATAAGTTCTGCGGATAGGAAAGTATGGGACCCGGTGAATAAAAAAATGTTGGAATATCTTTCATCTAGTAATCTGAGCACTGGGAATAAAAATTGGGTTTGCGGGAGAAAAGTTCAGGGGAAATATTTATAGTAAATTAGTTCATAGACGTAGATGACCTTCATGCAAAGGTATATAACCATCAAGAATTGTTCAAAGCTTTGCGTTCACTATCAAATTCATATTTTTTGCTTGCGACCTCCCCCCTACTCTTCGTTGTAAAATTGTTACAATTTCCGATAGCATGTTTTGAAATTGATCTAATCATTCACACAGCCAGGCAAATAACAAGCGCCCGCATCAAATATCAATGCAAAGTAACAAATCTCGCAAAATGACTCATTAAGATAAAGGCTATCAAATTAGTAACGCAAAAGTAGTTGAGTCTTTTTGTCTTAGGCTTCTATTAAGCAAGTAAATTAGGCAATTAAACTGTTTGAAATGTATCATGTAATATCATTTATCATATTGCTATAATATTACTTATGAATGTGTTGAGAAATATACATAAATTTAAGCTCATTATTCATTGAGGGGGGCAAGTAACTACCTTTGTAATCGCCTGCTACCTCTTTTGCTTGTGGTTTGGGTTTTGTGGTCGGTTAGTTGATTGCTTGCAAAATGGCCTACTGTGGTTTTTTGGGTTGTTGGTGATGGGAAGGAAGAGATGATGGCTGTTATCAGGTTATATATGAAATGGAACTTTAACCCTTTTATAATTGCAAAAAAAAAGGTAATTAAAAGCGCAATAAAATAAGCAAACGGAAAATATTAAGCTCTCATAAATTTGGCTGTTATCTTGCAACGAGCTCAAAATTTATTTTCAAAGAAAATTTAGAATTGTGTAAAAAAAAAAAATTTTTGTATTTTATTCATAAGTCGTTTAGTGCGGGCAAAAAAAAAATCAGTTAGTATCTAGTAATACAATTTTTTAAAGAAATAGATCAGCACTAATATATTGCAGCATTACTTTTGTACTATATGTTAAGAAAATGGCGAGGAGAGGGTTAACGCTCACCTACTTGATTGCTTCGATACACAACATCAGACCGCAAGTTGTGGATACCATAAGCCGGTTTAATTGACATACACCACGTGCGGCAAATTTTAATTAGCTAATGATTTAGTGAGCTACTTGATAATCAATCCATCGGTTAGGAGCATTAATTGGAAGAAATGGAGAAAATCAAGAAGATGCAGAGGAGTAAGCACTGAATTTATTTATTTAACGAATTAGAAGGTTTTCTGCAATTAAGATGTTTCATGACTTTAATGTCGAGGTAGTGAAAGACAACGTCGTTGTGAACACAATTGAATAATCAACTCACATAAATTGAAATATGTTTATAGTGCGTTTCATAAATATAGCATATTTGAGCATTTTTATATTTGTGAAAATAATACTCAAAATTCAGGGACATTTTTTAGAAATTTCTAACTTGCACATTATTGCACTTAAATTGATTGGGCTACAAAACTGTATACTAAAAAGTTTTTTAGAAATTCTCTAAAAAAATTTTGCAGTTATTGATTGTCATTTTTCAAAGTTTAGTTAGCTTTCCTGAACTTTGTGTAAACTTTGAAAAATCTTTTTGTGGTTTCTGTCTCAGAATTTGATGCATCCTAAATGAACTTTTTAAAACACTGCTTCTTCTTATCTGAAATTTTATTTCACTGCTATTATTTTGAACACAACTATAACTATGTATTGAAAAGAATGGTCCTGTTTTCATCGTTCTTATTATTCTATTTGGGTCCAAATACTTTTATTATATTTTTTTTATTTAAGTAGCACCTAATCAGTATTTTATAATTTTTGTTTACATTTAAGCAATTTATTTTTAAGTGTCCTATATACCCCACTATATCCTGCAAAAAAAATGCTCACCCTCCCCAAGTCCTTTTTAAACTCCACAAACGTCAGCAGTAAACTGTGTGAATGTGTGAGAAAAAATTACTTACCGCGAAAGTGGTTGCTTTGAGAATGATAAATGTTTTCACTTATGTATATCTTCATTGCTTTTTTTTTTTGAATATTTTCTTCTCTCTCTGTGCAGCATATGGTTGCTTATTTTTTTTTTAGCTTGCGTCTTTCTTTTGGTTAATTTGTTTGATAAATCATGCAAGTGAATTTTAAATAACAGAAAATAAAGTTATTAACTAAAAGAAACATATGAAGAATAAAGCTTTCATATTCTGTGGAGGAGGAGAATTTAAGCGGAGCTTATTTAGTGTGCTCTTCTTCTTTTCCTTACCTAAAAAACACCCACATGACAGCTGCACACTTGGAATATATATGAGCTCAACATATTTGCAATTTAATGTTTAATTACTTTATTTCGGCAACAAAGTGCCAAATGAAGCATGCAATACAAACAACGTCTGGGAAACAAATAAGAAAAAAGCGAGGGGAAAATGCAGAAATGTGAAGGAAATTCTTAAAATGTAGTGAGGAGCGTCTGAGACTGCTGCTGTTGTTTGCATAGCGCGTTGGGCAGTTATTCCATGCAGACAACCAAGTTTAATTATTTTGGCATGCATGCTTAACAACTGTTTGTGTAAATAATTTGAATGTTTTAAGAAGGAAGAATTTCTGCAAAATATCCGTTTACTTGTGATTCCATTGAATGCATCGAATGATGCATGCATCACCCACCCAATATTATTCAAAGATGTTCGATCATCGAGTTTATTTAATGCCGCACAGAAGACCAGAAGGCATTAAAGTTATATTTTTTATTATTTTGTACAAGTTTTATTTTATATTTTAAAACAAAAAAAAAAAAATTGAAAACCAATAGGATGAAAATGCAGAATAATAAAAATGGTAAAACGTTTGAAAATTCTTCCTTGAATGAAGTTGAGGTCCAAATGGAGAAAAAAAATATAAAAAAAGAAGGTAAAAATTAAAGTAAATTTATGAAGAGTAAAAAATTGATTGGGAAATAACTAAAAATTATTTGATCTAAGCATAAAGGAAAAAAATTAAAAAAAAAAAACCAATTTAAAAGTTAAAAAACCATTTGAAATATAATAAACTCAAAAAGGTAGAACAAAATAATACAAATTTAAAAAATCTGCAGGACAAGTACAAAAAATAAAAAACAAAAAACAAAAAAAAATGTAAAAAATATCAAAATTAAAAAGAAATTTCGATTTCTAAAAATTTTTAAAAATTAAAGAAAAAAAATTTTTGGTGACAAAAAAAACAACTGGCACTAATTTTGATAAACAAAAAAAAAATAAGTAGCTTCAATTTTTTTTTATATTACAATGAAGTAAAAATAACAAAATAAAATTTGCAAAGAGATAAATAACTAAAATGGAAACAATAAAAAAGTAATTTTAATTAAAAAAAAATAAAAAGAAAATAAAAAAAAATAAAAATAAATTAATTAAAACTGAAAACAATTCAATGAAAACCTTTATAAAGCACTTACAATTATTAAAAAATAGAAAAAAAATAATTTCCAAAAAATGTCATAAAAATTTGTATTGTTGGCCTTGAGCTTGTATCATGGATAAAAATTAAAAATAAAAGACAAAAGTGACAAGGACAAAAAAAAAAAATATGTGGCTCTTGGTTCAGTAATAATTATGATGAGCTAAAATTATAAAAAAAAATTTTTTTTTTAATATTTTAAATTATTGAACTTCTTCTTCAGATTTGTATAGATCAGTCACTTTTGCGCCTTTTCTGGCCCACAGTGCTGGGCGCACCTAAAAAAATATTATTTTTTTTTCATGCACGCACATTAAATATTCCCTTTACTCAACACTTTCGTTAATTTCCCACTTTTGACTCTCACTCTTTCCCCACACTTTGCATATACTTTTTGTTTGTCATTTGCAAATGTTGCATGTGTTTGTTTGTGTATTTAAAAATTCATTTCGGACGCGTTGCGCTTGAATTGCCAATGACAGTAAGTGCAGCTAGGGTGCTGGTTGCTTGTGGTGGCAGTGTGGCGATTGCGGTAAGCAAAGCAAATAACGGTACAGCCTCACAACATACCAACACACATACATTCACCACACGTTGTACAGTTGATCTCTGCTTGGTACACCGGCATTGATAGAAGCATACTTTGGTGCGTTGCGCTGAAAGCTACGAAAGAGCAAGGGGTGCCCTCCCTTTTTTGTTAGGGCTGACTACGAAATTGTTGAAAAAATAAGCGAAATAGAAAAACGCAACAAAAATGCAACAGAGTTTGTTTTGTCGCTAAAAACGAAAAAAAAAAAAAAATTTTAGGTGCGAACAGAAAGTCAGCCTTTTGTCTTGTTTTTTGGTTTTTTTTTTTGGTTTTTTATTTTTGGCAATTTTCTGCCTATCAAACCTTTGTAGAATTCACTCGTTTCAATCAAATGTTTGGAAAATTGTAATTGCCTATATATATCATATGTGTATGTGTCTGCATTCACCGTTATTTTTCAGTAGCGCATCACTTGCTTGCAGCGCGACCACAAAGTACACAATCAACTCCACCTTTCGCCAGCAACATTTCAACTTTGACGTTTCGTGTTTACTAAGCCGCGGCCGCTTTGACTCTGCTCGTCTTTGCGTAAAAGCACGAATTTTTGATGTTTTCATTTCTGTGGCTACTTTTGTTTGATTTCCCTTGCAACTTTAGTTAGTTTGAAGGTGATTTTTTTTGTATTGGGTTGATTGTTCGTTCGTTTTCAAAGACTGTGCTGAAGGGAGAAAATAATGCAGCGAGTGAGAAAACGTATCGTTTGGTAGGGAAAAATTAAAGGCGAAAGTAGGAGAAAAGTTTCTTCAGCTTCTTCATGATTGAAGACTGCAAGTGATTAAATCAAAAAAAAAAAAATAAAACAAAAAAAAAAAAAAATAAAAAAAAATGAAATTCGTAACTATCTAAATAAAATCAAGACATATGTACTTGTATATAATATATTTCACATCTTATTCAAAATTTTTTTTTTACTATATCAATACCATTAAGCGACACTTTAATTTACCTTTACTAACGCCGATTGCCTTTGATATGCGATTAGCATCAACACCGTCATCGTTCATATCATCAACATCAATCGTCTCTATATTTACACATTGCTAATTGATATCTTCGCTTTTTACCATTAGCTAGTTTATTTAAAATGCTCTTTGGAGAGTATGATTAACGCGATTTCAAGCAAACAAGCAAAAAAAATCAAAAGAAAATGCACAGATGACTAAAAAGCTGCAAAAAGAAAAATTGAGAAAAAAGCAAAGAACGAAAAGAAAATAAGTTGAAAAAAAAAACAAGCGAAAGCCGAGAAAAACATAAATTGAAAAATGAAATTCATCTTTTATTCTCAAAGCGACCGCCATTGCGGTTGCTAATCATCACCTGAGCTACAAATTCAGTTTAGTTTTTATTGCTTTATGCGGTAAATGTAGATATGTATGTATATAGAGGAGGTAAAAAAAATAATAACGATCTTATAAAGCAGGAGGAAGAGTATTTGTGATGGAAAAATTTCGACCAAATAAAAAAAAAATTAATAAAACTATAATGTAAAGTAAAACAAAGTAATATAAAATGAAATAAAGTAAAATAAAATAAAATAAGACAAAGTAAAATAAAATAAAATAAAAGAAAATAAAGAAAAATAAAATGAAATAAAATAAAATAAAATAAGACAAAGTAAAATAAAATAAAATAAAAGAAAATAAAATAAAATAAAATAAAATAAAATAAAATAAAATAAAATAAAATAAAATAAAATAAAATAAAATAAAATAAAATAAAATAAAATAAAATAAAATAAAATAAAATAAAATAAAATAATATAAAATAAAATAAAATAAAGTAAAATAAAATAAAATAAAATAAAATAAAATAAAATAAAATAAAATAAAATAAAATAAAATAAAATAAAATAAAATAAAATAAAATAAAATAAAATAAAATAAAATAAAATAAAATAAAGTAAAATAAAATAAAATAAAATAAGATAAAAAAAAAAAAAGAAAAAAAAGAAAATAAAAGAAAATAAAATAAAATAAAATAAAATAAAATAAAATAAAATAAAATAAAATAAAATAAAATAAAATAAAATAAAATAAAACAAAAACAATTAAAATAAAAATACCCAGAATAAAAAAAAACAACTTGAGAGCTCTTACATTTTTAAAGTTGCTGATAGCCTTTTTATCAGAAAATTCAACTTCTTTTAGTTTGAAGAGCTCTAGGCGTTCATAGGAAAACTCCACTTCAGTTTCATATACCAGTGAGCTAAGATTACATTGAAGGCAGCTATCTAAGCCATGCAGCTCCATAAATATGCCATTTTGTTTAGTAAGTAACATATGTTACAGAACTTCTATTCCATGAGAGTTTGATGCAGCCGATGCACACATATACCCAACATGCATAACACTTGTAAACCAACTTCATACAAGCTCTAACTAACACACATGCAAACATGTTTTGTGTGCACTTTTAAGGACTAACTTTTCGTTTAAATCATAGAAAATGTGATAATAATCCTTTAAAGTGTGTATGCGTACGCATTTGTTAGTGGAATAGTGTTAGAGAGTACAAGAAGAGCAGAGTTTTACATGAGCGAAAACACACAGAGGCGAAGCTAAAATAAACTATAGCTTATTGGAATGGAGGGGTATGGGAAGTGTGGAAGTAAAAGTGAAAATTATGCGGGGTGTTGGTATGGTTTTGTTTATAAGTTGGCATGTATGTATGCTAGTTTTAAGGATTTTGTAACATTTAGATATGCAAAGGACTAAGATTTTATAGAAGTTCATATGGAATAACTATTTTTAAAAAAATAATAATTTCGCGCGATAGCAGGTACGAGGAGTTTGAGGCCGGTTTTTGCCTGGCCTCGGCGTGTGCGTTAAAAAGCGGGCACAAATTGTTACGTCAGTCTGTGCGAGTTGCGGAAAAGTGCGCTGTAATAAACACTCCAACCATAATAAGCGACATATGCAACTGAGTTCTCAATGACTAACATGCAGTCGTCGTCTAACTCTAACTATGCAATTCACTCACCATTGAAACGCAGCAAGTTTTGTATAAAAATTTATAAATGTGTGTATGTAAGTCTGTATACATGCGTGTATAACTATGTTATGTAACAGCATAGACGCATGCATATGTGGCATGTTGAGTGAACTCTTTTAACCTTTCACTTTGGAAGCTTTCACTTTGGAAAAGTATTCAATGTTGTAGGCTGTTGGAAAGTCTGTTTCAGTTTCAGTTTTACTGATATGAACTTTAAATAGAATTTATTGTGCTATATAAATTATGAAAAAATGAAATATGAGAAAACTTGAGTTGCAATTCTTTATGCAGCAGGTAAGGGGATCGTACGAAAAAATAAAAAAAAAATAAAAAAAAACTTATTTTACAAATTTTTCTATATATTTCACTCATTTGAAACTATTTTGATGAGCTCTTTTGCACTTTCACACATAAGAGGGAGATGTAATAATAAAAAAAGATTAAAATAATAATTTTGATTAAAAGGATAACGTGATTTTTTTTGTCACGAATGTTAAGTATTTTCATCCAAATAATGACAAAAAAAATATTCTAAAAACTCAGCGGAAATTTTGAGGTACTTCCAACAGGCAAATTATCATACTAAAATTGAGTGAGCTACAAAACTATGTACTCATAATTTTTCTAAAAATTCTTCCCAAAAATATTGCATTTTGTTGAAAATTGTTTTAAAATTTTAATTGACTCAATTCATGCATCAGAAAAAAAGATTACTTTAAAATTATTTATTTTTATCATTTGAATTTGATTTTTTTAATTGAAAAAAATATTTAAAGTCCATAAAATAAAACTAAAATCTCAAAAAATCTAAAAACGAATCAGCAGTTTACTGAAGCCAGAAAATTTTCATAAAAAAAATTGAAATTTAGATAGTCTAATCGATATCACCTTTTTTCAATCAAACTAACTTCTAGACCGCTTTTTATACTAAAAATCCAACTACCTCCCCAAAAGCTACGATACATGATGCTCTAACCTCCCTGCTTACTGCACTCATCTTTTAAGTTTACACTCAAATTTAATTGAATATTGCTTATGTCACACGTTTTAGTTCAAGCATTAATTTTATTTATAGCTCAAGTGCTTGTCGCACATAAATAAGACGCCATTGTTCCTGTTACGCTCAAGCTGAGCATGTACGCGTAGATACGTCTCATGTTGTAAGCATCTAGTTTACAATCGCCATCATGTGGTACATTTTAAGTATTCCTCGTACGTCAAGTGTGATAAATTTGTTAGATAACATGAAATAAACACTTGAGCTAGTAGGCAGGTTGTAAAACAAAAAAAAAAAAAAAAAAAAAAAAAACGTATGTAATAGCGTTTTAAAATATAGCACAAATGAAGTAGGCTTATATATAGAGATGTGGTTTTGTAGATGTGTGTGTGTGTTTTTGTAAACAGTTACATATTTACGCTTATTTCAGCAAAATACTTGACTTGATAATAAATCAATGTCTATGATGAATGAGTTTGTTATTTATTTGTATTTTAATGTAATTGTTTACAACTTATCTTGAAATGAAGCTTTTGTTATTACTCGAGATCTATTCGAATTCAAAAACAAAAGTAGCTTTGTGAAAAGATTTTTATATTCTTTCAAATATATTTCTTTCAAAACAAGTATAATATGAGCAATACTTGAGAGCAGTGTTAGAAAATATAATGCCATGTTCACAATAACAACTTTTAGGATTTTGATGTCAATTTAGACCCAGACAAAGTATTTAATACATAATTTTCTTCGTCAATACTCTGCATGAATTAAGACTCAAACACAGAGCATAAATTAAGAGTCGATTAAACGATATCATGTTTTATGTGAATACTGCATACTTTTAGGCGCTAGTAAACTAATAATTGTTTTCCCAAGACAGGACTGGGTGGTACTCATCAGAAAAAAAGTAGAATTCCGAAATGATAGACCCATTTTTTCGCCTTCTCCAAAAGATATAAGATGTGTTAGTGGACCATCTAAATATAACACGCATATTTCTGGAAAGCAGTAAGAAATTTCTAAAAACTAGTTCAGATACAGCCCCATAACTACTCCGAAATTATCGAACTAACACTTGATAAAGATTTTTTTAGTGCACTATGACCAGCCCTGTTTTACAGATAGACTGACGCACAGTCTTAGTTCCTTCCGCTCGTTGCTATCAGTGCTGATATGCGCCAGCCTAAAAGTATGCACCGATAACGTATATGCGCATATGTAAACATACATTTAGGCGTTACAAATACATTTATGAATATGTGCGGTGATATGATGCTAAATAAACAAAACATTTTCAGCCTAAATTGATATACATATATGCTGGAGAATGCATACTTCCATATGTGCATTTGTGCCTACCACTAACAATCAAGCAGTCTGCGAAAGTAGACAAGAAACAAATTCATGGGCATACAAATAGGCGCAAAGTTTGGACATGCTAAAGTCAACGTCAAACAATCGTTAAGCCAGCAAAGAGCAATGGAGGTAGCATGTGCTGAAAACATCATAGCTTTATTACAGCTTGGAGTGTGGGATGGATGATGACTGCAGGCGAAAATTTTGCGAATTTTGCATTTTGTAGCGACTCAGGCGAAATGTCTAAATTTAGGCGCGCTTACATCAAATACATTACATCAAAAACAAAAACAAAAGCTTAGCAAATGGCACAGCTGCATTGAAGGCAGGCAAGATCAACGACAATCAGGCTGTTAGGTAGTTAAGCGAGGTAGTTTTGTTATACGAATCGGCAATGCACAAATGCTATGTAAATTGTGTGCCTAAAAGTAGGCTTTTGATATTTTGAAAAGCTGCAGCATAGAAACAAATGTGCATGTTTTTGTATGAAAAAAAAATCTGTCTGAATATGTGTCTGTGTTATGTATGTGTGTGTAAAGTTTTCGTGCGCTTTACGTATGTGTTGGAGGTAATGAAAAGCGACGCGACGTTAGCGCCAAAAGTTAACAAATGTCAGTTAGTGTTTGCAACTGCCGGCAAGCTTAAAACTATGTGGCAACACATTTTGTAAAAGCACACCAACAACACAACAACAAGCGGGAACAATCAACAGCCAACAAAATAACAACGTAAGCAACCAAATAGAAGCCAACAACTCTGTCAGGCTGTTTTCGCTGTCATGAAAAGCATAGTTGAGTATCGCGGCGCAACAGGAAATGGGCGAGTTTGTACGTATGTAAATGAGCTGTCTGCTTGATAGTCAAGGCAGCTGATTGGTAGGCACATTTTGGGCATATTTTAAGGGTGAGTGCTCGGTAAGGTGTGATGGCAGATTGAGTGAATAAAGTTGAGCTAAGCAAGAATTTGGTGTTGGAAATAGGTAGAATTTAGTATTTTTCTAAAGTGTTTGCTGTGTGCGTATTTTTGTTGATTTGTTCATATAGTTTTTAAGCTTACTTTAGGATGTGTGCAGGCTTATTATCGTTACTAGTGATGAGAGTGAGAAGTAGAAAATTAAAACGAAGAAGAAGTATTAATGTTGCTTTAATGAGAAAGATGAAGGTTTAAAAAATGGTGAAAATCATATCCAAGGACAAACACAACTTTTACCATAACTGTATCTGTAACTAAAGTCGTAACAGCTACCTTAATCCTGAGTTTGGCCGTAACCATAACAATACGAGTAACTGAGCCTTAACTAAATCAGTTTTTGCATACAGAATCCTTTCAAGAAGCAGGAATGCACTGTATCTATGACCGTATAAAGTGAAATATTTTATGGTTATGGTTAAAATAAAGCTTCTGATTTTGTTTTGTTATAGCGGTTGCTATATGGTTACGGTTTTGGTATCAGTTGTTGTGATGGTTACGGTTACGGTTATGGTTATGTTTAGGGATATGGTTACGGTTATGGTTATGATTACGGTCATGTTTACGGTTACGGTTACGGTTATGGTTACGGCTATGGTTAAGTTACGATTACGCAAAATAACTTTTATGGGTCAGTTTAGCAATTTCATAAGCGCCTACTTATTCGATTCCAAAAAAGTTACGACGACCGTTTCTTGATATGTACATATGTCATATGAGTTATACATTATAAAAACACTTTGACTTTAAACTACTACTTTTCGTTGATTACACTTTGCTATTCAAAAAAAAAAAAAAAAAAACCTGTGTATCATTTTCCTTGGTGAAGAAGCAGACACCAATACGTTAGTGATGTGTTAATTTTGCAAAGGTATATAAACAAGAGAATTATGAAATAAAATACACAAATACACACCTGCAAGTTCTGCCTTAATAAGTGTACATTGTTGCAGTTTTCTAATCCAACAGTAAATAGGTGTACGTGAATGGAAAAACAAAAAGCACAGAACTAAAGTTATGACTCGAATGCAATACTTTTATTACGAAAATATGATATCCTTGTTTCCGGCTAATAAACTTGCACTTAACCACAATTACCAGCAGCTGCTGCACACAAATGCCCCCAAACAACAATAAAAATCAAAGCACAAACAAAACAAAAATAACAAAAACAATAGTCCAACATGACCTTCTATGCTCAAAGCGTTTACCAGAAGCACCAGAAGCACACAAAATTGCTACTTTACCAAGCAAACTAGACTTGCCTACAGCAGCACACTATCCAACAGCTAGGCCAATGGAAAGAGCTTGAGCTAGAGCTAGAGAGTACTGCAATCAGTCTTCATTTACAATTTTGCACCTGTGCGCTATGTCGAAGGCACATGGTGACGCAGCAGTAGCGGAGTAATTGTAATAATGTGCAACAAGAAAATGTTTACAACAACACCACCAATATATGCAGGTGAACAAAGGACATTACAGAAATAATAACAACAACAAGCATAAAAACAGTAAATATTAAATGTGTGCGAAAATGTGAAACAAAAGCAATAACAACAAAGAAATAAGCAAAAAAAAAAAAACAAAAAAAGAAAACGGAAAAGCGCAGCTGAGCCTCCACTCTAACAAATGAGCGAGATTAACCTGTGCTGTATTGGTCTTTACCCACCTCTTACGCTCGGTTGACTATTTTTGTATGCCATACACACTTGCTAACTAAAAAATACAAAACGAAGAGCCAATAAACATACCCAAACGCACATAACGCACGAGCACACTCACAAACGCAGCTATTTAAAATGAAAGCAGGGGCAAAAAGGTAAAAGAGGCGTACATGACATTAAGGGCTTGTTGTTGGTTTGCATTTCACCGACAAGCAAAAATCGAATGGTTTTACTGACGCCAAAATGAGTGTGAATGTAGGTGTGGGTGTATGTGTGTGTGTGTGAAAACATATATTTTAACTGCGTTGAGGATGGTGAAGTGGTGAGCGTGTGTGCTTGTTTGGGTTGTTGGGTGGTTGACTTGCAGTAAAAACAACAGAGCGGTTCACTATGGGGTACTTTGGAAAAAATTTGTCTCAAAATCAAATTTCTCTAATTTCAAGAGTAAAACTAAAATGTGCTAAATCTTGATTTTTTGGGTCCCGAAATTATCCCGAAAAAAAGGACCTAGTAATCACAAAAAGTCTAGAAATGTTTCCAAAAACAATTCCGAAAGGATCCTGAATGATGCAACACCAAACCCGAATTTATGCAGAAAAGTGGCTTAAAAGGTTCCGAAAACTATTTTTTATAACCTCCAAAAAACTCCCAAAAATTGTCCCGAAAATTTCGCAACACTGTTCCGATATAATCCTGAAATGATGCGATAGCAATAAAGAAGAGATAACAAAATATTCTCAAAAACATTACAACAAAATCTTAAAATGTTCTTGTACTATTTTCGAAATGATGTTAAAAAAATCCCGAAAAGAATCCGTAAAGTCCGAAAGAGTTTCGAATTAATCCCAAAAATAAAAAACAGTTTCCGAATCAATCCAGAAATGTTCCATAAAACAATCTCGAAAATAATCACGAAATCATCCAAACTGATTTTTCTCAAATTATGCTTTTGTGTCTAAATTTGTACATAATTTTATTTTTTGACACATTTTTCAAAAATGCCCCATAGTAATTCAGAAGCTACTTTCGTTATTATTGCTGGTTTGCCGTTATTTGTAATGAAGGATTTTCTTATTTCTGCTGCCGGTTGTTACTGTTGTTTTTTTGTTTCTATTTTTTGTTTGTTGTTTTTATTACATTTGCTTTGCTACCTTGTTTCAACGTTTGTTACTTTTGTAATCGTATCCAGTGTTCATATTGTAATTGTTATTTTGTTCTTAACACAACAATAATAATACCAACAGCAATTACTACAACAACAACAACAAACAAAAACAAAAAGGTAGTAGTAGCGAATACGCTATTGGAAGTTACCCTTATGCGTTGGCGTTAACGAGCGTTACCCAGTTGGGGTTTAGTGATTTTGATCCCAGCGCGAGCAATATTTGAGGTTATATTACTTTTGCTGTAAAATCCACAAAGGTGAAATATGTATGTGGATTTGTTTTGATGTCCACCAAAGGACTATTTGCAGCAATAGGCAGCTTAGCAAGGCTGTGAAGTGATTTTTAAAGAGTCCAATTGGAGTGTTAGAGAATAATTTTTGGATAAGCTGGGCTATAACCAACTTCAACGGTAAGTTGTATATACATCCGAGGACAGAGCTTTCTTTATTTCTTGCAAAGCTTATTTTACATTACATTCATGGGGTGCAGTGAAATAACGCCCAAGGAAATAACGCCCATGGGCGTTATTTCCCACTCAAAAAAGAAATTACGCCCATGGGCCTTATTTCCTTTTTAAAAAGGAAATAAAGCCCATGGGTGCTATCACCTTTTGCTGATGGGTGTTATTTCCTTTTTCGAAGAGAAATAAAGCCCACGGACGTTAAAAACGAATTAAACCAAGCTGATTCAAGAATTAAGTATACGGTTTTCTTTATTTAAATAAATTTTAACATATTTGTTATGTTTTTATAAGGTGGGGTGCAATAGCGCCTTGTGAAATAAGCCCTTTAAGGCCTTATTACACTATTGAAAGTGAAATAAGGCCTTTATTTCAAAAAAGGCTTTATTACACTTCGAAAGAGAAATAAAGTCTTAAAGGCCTTATTGCTCTTTCATTTTTTTTAATGAAACAATAATATTCTAATTCTTTTTGTATTTTATTGAATAGTTTTACACACAAATTTCACGTTAACCAAAGTGGGAAACGTGGCACGCGGAAGGACATCACCGTGGCGGTAGCCACGGCTATGGCACACACCCGGAGTTGGAATGGCGTAGCCCAGGGTTATTTTTTGAAGCGCGTCCGAAAGCCGCCTACGCGGAAAGGTGTTCTGCACTTAAAAATCGTGGATCGGGCCTCCGTAACTATAATCCGAAGGGGGCAAAGCAATATTTTGTTTCTGTGAAAAGTTATTAGTGAAAAACCGAAAATTGACCCGGGTCAGATCCCCAATTCGGGGCCCCATCCACGTTTTTTATGTGCAGGACACCTTTCCGCGTAGGCGGCCTTCGGCCGCCCTTCAAAAAATAACCCTGGGCTACGCCATTCCAACTCCGGGTGTGTGCCATAGCCGTGGCTACCGCCACGGTGATGTCCTTCCGCGTGCCACGTTTCCCACTCTTTTCTCACAGGGTAATTTGCGAAAAAAATGCTAATCAACAGTTCGTGTTGCTCGCGTAAAATCCTATGGGCGTTATTTCTCTTTTAAAAAGGAAATAAGAGCCATGGGCTTTATTTCTTTTTGCAGATGGGCGATATTTCCATTTAAAAAGGAAATAAGGCCCATGGGAGTTATTTCCTTTTTGAATGGGAAATAACGTCCATGGGCGTTATTTCCTTGGGCGTTATTTCACTGCACCCATTCATGGAATATAAAACATAAATTAAGACAAAACCACGGAACCAGTACAGCACATAAAAAGTATCATAATTATACGAAAGTTCATTCCCTCAAGCTTATGTAAGTACAAATCCGTTTCTGATATTTGTAATGAATTTGTATAGCTCAGCTGACTCAGTGCTTTTGTATTAACTTGGTTGTTATTTCAATCATTATAATTGTTATTGGCTTACACTGCCACACACTCAGACTATAAACGTATGATTATAAATATGACTGCACATGTTTTCCTCTGTTGTTACAAATATTTTGTTGTAAACTGCAACTGTTTGTGGTGTTCTGAGACTGCCACAGCTGATGCCAGGTACTAAATAGAAAACACGTCAGCTTCTACTTCCTGTAAGCGAATGTGATTTTGTTGCACGTCCTGTTGCTGACTATAAAAATAGTACTTTTTATTACTGTAACGAGGACTACTTGCATTTATGCGTAACCATATATGTATGTATAGAGATGAACATACATTAGGGTGGGTTGAAATTTTTTGTAAATAAAAATTTAAGAAAAAAGTTGAATCCAAATTTGTAGGTGACCGAAGCGCTATTTTAATAATTACTTAATCGAAAATTGTGGTTCCGAAAGAGGGATGATTTTAACGACTTTCTGGGGGATAATTTCGAGCTTAATTTAGGATCATTTTTTTATTGGTTTGGGAATCATTTTGAGACTTTTTGGGTTATTTTAGAACTGGGTTAAATTCGCGACTGTTTTCTGAGATTTTCATTATCAGTTTTGGACATTTTTCGGAATCAATGGGGCTTACCCTTTAAGGTCCATTTAGAGAATTTTTAAGGTCGATTCGTGATTATTTTAGATTTTCAGTAATTTGGCACAATCATTTCGGAAGCGTTTTGGAATATCTTCGGGAATTTTTTTTTGGACTTTATCGACAATATTTTTATGTAATTTTTTTGTAAATAAAGATTTTACCGGCAAATAGTGAGCAGCATTTTTTTTAAATATTTTGTTTTTTTATAAACTACAAATTGTAATTTAAAAAAATTATGAAATGCAGATTAGACTGGCCCAAAAAATATTTTCTTTTAAAATTTTTGGCAAACAAAATTTTCTAAAATTTTGTGACACTAAAAAATTTCAGCACTGTTCAGTTGAAGATTATGTATGCACTTGAAAATGACCTAAAAAATAATATTAAAATTAAAAAAAAATTTTTTTGGTGCAGTCTAATATATCTCCTACAATGATAAGCAGTACTTGTTTGTAGCTTTGCTTTTGTTGAATTTGTTTGCTTTCGTTTTTATTATGCGTTTGTTGCATGTTCGTTAATAACTCTTGTAACTTCAGCTTAGCTAAAAAAGTTGGCATAAATGAGGTGAGGCTAAATGCAAACAATACTCAACGCACAGCAGCAACAACAACAACAACACGAATTCACTTATGTATATGTGTAATGGCCATAACAGAAACAACAAAGAGTTAGTAAACATGAAGTTAAATAGCGAGCAAAAAACAACGAATGAATGGAATAAACAAAACAAAAACAACAACAACTGCTGAAACGCAAAAACAGTAATAATCACTGCTAAAACAATAATAATAGTGTTACAAAAACAACAAAAAAAAAAATAAATAAAAACTAACAACATGTAACAGTGTATGTTGTTGAAATAATTTTGTTAAATACAATTGTGATTGGCAACAAAACGGCTCATCGCCTCGTTAACACGCACACTAATGCAGTCACAGAAATATAATTTCCTAATATTTTGTAGTTGCTGTTGTTGTAAATAAATCCTAGTACATTTTAGTTTGTATGTATTTAGTTTACTCTTGAGGCGCATAATTCAAAATAATGTTGTTGTTTTTGTAGTGAAATAAGTTAGTTATGGCTGCAACGTCAACGGGAGAATAGTGTGGTGAGCAGGAAGTTGTGTGTGTGTGTTGGTATTAGTGTTTGTTTGTGTGTGTTGTGCTTAAATGAGTGAAAGCTTTGTACTCAACGAGCGCTTATGTGTCAGAGGTGTTGAGTGTTGGTCGTATTGGGGTTAAACAAGTTGAACGTGTTAATGCTTTGTTATTGTTTTTCAAACTTTTTTTTTTCAATTTATATTGTATTAGTTAGTATTTGTTGTAATGCACGCAAGGGAGATTACCTGAAATTTTAGTCAAAATCTCAATTAAAGTAAAATTATTTCAAGCACAAATAATAAATTAAAAGCAAATTAAGAAGAGGGATGTAGAGGAGAATATATTTAATGAGAGTTAAGAAAATAAAGATAACTAGATAGGCTTGAAATAAATAAATATGAGGAACGAGAAAGAACAGGGAAAGGGCAAGGAAATAAATTAAAGTGAGAAAGAAAGGTACAGATAATAGAACAGGAATGTTTATGTAAAAAAAATAGTAAAGGAATAGACCAAAAAAAAAAATTGAAAAGGAAGTATAAAAATACCACAGAACGAGGAAGATGGGGATGGATCCAGTAAAAAGCCGAAAACGTTATATATGTAAATACGAAATATAATGAATAAGAAAAGGAGCGGAAGGAGATAGTCAGTTTAATGAGAGACAGAAATACAGAAAGAAAAAGCTACGAAGAAACTAAAGGAGAAATATAATAATGGAGAAGAAAGAAAAAGGAAAGAAAATTGAAGAAAAAAGAATAAAAAAGAATAAAGTATAACCAACTAACCAACGAGGAAGATGCTGATGGATCCAGAAAAAACAGAAAAAAGTTCAGCGCTAAACATAGAATAGAGCGTAATAAATATAAGGAAGAAGAAAAGGAGCGGAAGGAGATAGACAGATTAATGAAAATACAGAAATACAGAAAGACAAAGCAACGGAGGAACTAGAAGAGAAACATAATGATGGAGAAGAAATAAAAAGGAAAATAAAATAGTGAAAAAATTAATAAGACAGAAGAAAATAAAGGTAAAAATATCTAAAAAGCAATGGAGGGGAGAAGGTAAGAAGCACAAAGGAATTGAAGAAATTTATGGATAGAACATTAATTTGAAAAAAAAAAAAAATAAAAAAAAAAAAATTCCATTTCAGCATTCCATGTCTATCACGTTATGACAACTTGCGGTTTAAGATTTGCAGCTGACAGCCTGGGATAACCAATGCGCAATCAACAAACAAAACTAATTTATACAAAAATTTGATATCTTTCATAAATTACAAAAACCATCCGCACAAAAATTTGTCTGCACTAAATTAGAATTTGCAAATTGGAAAAATCAAATAAATATAAACGAATATATGTATATTTGTATGCTTGAGTGTGTTTGTTTATGAATGCACGTATGCCCGCATTCGCTGCAGATGAAAAATGAACAAAAATTTTACTAAAACAAACCACGTCTCGCATTAACTCAGCAGCTAACGAGACAATGACAATAACAGAGAAATATGCAAAAATGCTTCGATTGTGAACAATGCAGAATAGAATTTTGAGTGGAAAATTGCAAAATGCCAAATGCTATTAATAAACGGAACTAAAGAAAACACAACAACAGCAACAACAACACAAACAGCAGCAGCATGAACAAACTGCAATAGCGTTGATACAGATTTTCGATGCTTTTGCTTTGTAGTTTTTAATAAACAAAACGGACAGCCATAGATACGGTTGACTTTTTGAAATGAAAAAAAAAAAATTTGTTATACAAAAAAAAAAAAAAAAAAAAAAAAGAGTGAAAATGCTATAGATTCAAAGGAAAACAAAAGGAAATGTAATCATTATTTGTGGTTGCTATGTTGAAGGGCAGAGGTGGAGGAGGGACTGTGGTGGAGTACAATTTAGCTCCGAGTTGATGATTTGCTCAATGTTTATGTGTGAGTGTGTGCGAATTGCGGTACAATTGGATCAACAAATAAGCGCACCGATATCGGTGCAGAGAGATAATGTTTTGTAAAATAATAAGAATGAGATTGATGACTGAGTGCAAGCGAAAAGAGAGGGGTTTTATGATGTGGAGGGGGGCACAATTGAGTATCCAGAAGTATAAACAGCCATGCAGCAGACGATTGATGTGGTTATGGTGAAAGGTAAGAGGTAGCTTGATAGACCAATTGAGTGGCTGAGCGCTGGTTGTTTGCTCACATTCATGATTGTTGAATATTTTGTATGTGAGTGTGTGTGTGTGTGTATGAATGCCTACTTATGTCTTTTGCTAATGCTGGCATCGTTAGCAAATTGCAAATTGTTGTGTTTGCGGTGAAATGTGAGCACTTTGCAAATGTAAATATATCTCTATGTGTATGTAGCATGCATGCATGTGTGTATGTGAGTGTGTGTGTGTGTGTGTGTGTTGACAGCTGGTTATTTCCATTATTATGCGCTCATCTGGTATTGAAAACTTCATTACAAATGATGTCGTTATGATGTTTTGACAGCAGCGTCAATGTACAGTGCTGGCAGCAAGGTTGGTTACCCAGCTGGAAAAATTTGTGATTAATGAGATTATTGAATGGCGATGATTAATGGATATCTATAGTTGAAAGCGTCTAATAAAAAGATTAAAGTTTTCAACATTTTAGTCGCAAAAATTTTTAAATTTGAAAAAAAAAAAAAAATTAATCACACAAACAAAATGTTCGTGTTTAAGTTTCTAGACTCAGAAAGATGAGAAAATGTTACGAAATTTTTAGAATTTTTTAAATGTTGAAAAAAATAAAAGTTTTACAAGCAAACAAAAATTTTAAATATTCGTAATTTTTTAAAATATTTTATAAATTCCGATGGACTTTATTTGATCAAAAATTGTTTTAAAAATTTTAGAATTTTTTTGGAAGTTGAAAAAATAGCAGTATTGCCTGCCAAAAATTTTCAAATGTATGTATTTTAGAAATTCTGTACAACTTATTTTTTCATAAAAAAAATGTGAGTTTTCAAATTACAAAAAATTTCGAATTGCAATTAAAAAATTTATAATTTTTCTAAACTTTTCAAAGAGTTTTAAAATTTTTAATAACTCAATTTTTCGAACTATAAGAACTCGTATAGTGCAGTTGCGTATTTTTGGGGAAATATTTTTGAAATTTAAAAAAAAATTGAATTTGTTTCAAAAAAATTTGAAATGTCGAAAAGATGTTTTTTAGATTGTTTGAATTTTTTTTTGCGAATTTGAGTTATTTTTTGGGTATGTATTTGTTAGAACCGTTTTCGAAAATTTAACATAATTTTTTTTTTAAATTTCAAATTTATTAAAAGTTTAAATTTTCCAGTGAAATTTCAAAAAAAAAAAAAAAAAATTCTTTAACTTAAATTTTTTTTGGCTATGTGTTAGGGTTTAATCAAGTTTTTTCTTAGTTTACTTTTTTTTTTGTTTTTGTAACTGCTTGAATATTAAACATTTTTCAGTCAAACTTTTTGGAACTAGTTTTCAAATTTTCAAAACAGCAAATATATATTACAGCACCTCTAATAAATGATTTAATATTTGGATAGAAATATATTTAATATGAAATTTCAGACCGATTTGAAAAATTTCAGTTCGAATTTCTTTTAATTCATTTTTCAAATGTCAAAAAATAATTTCATTCATTATTTCATACTCACCTAGTTTTGGAGTAGGCATCAACATTTCCTTCTGCTGGGAGATCTAATCAATTGATGATGAAACCAATAATTCAACAAACACATAAACATACAACGTAGTCTCCAAATGCTGGCCAACCCATCAGTTGAGCTGTCGCTAGCGTAGCACTTGGCCTGCCAACACCAATGTCTGGCAAATGACATTTAACAAATGAGCCAGGGGTGGACACATACACAAACATATACAAACACACATCTAAATAGACAGATTTAAACAATATTATAACGGCTCTATGTACATACATACATACATTTGATGAAACACGTCTTCTTGTTGTAATTATTGTTGTATGACAACTTACATACGAGTACATTTGGTTAGTATACAGTTGTGTAGAGCAAAGATGTATATGTATATGTATTCACTTTGGTATGTAAACGTTTTTGTTTGCTCATTGATGGGCAAATGACATTTGCTAATGACAAATGCAAATGCAAGTGCAAATATCACAAATGAAAGACGAAAGGGCAGTCAATGCTATTGGACTTCGAACGAAATGGAGAAGAGGAGTAGAGGCAAAGGAGAATGTATTCGATGCATTATTTTTGTGTTGAAGACTTAGTACGATTCTTTTCAGGTATGTTTCAGAAACTCGCTGAGCCATGGTACTAAATCTTATCGCTTGTTTTAGCATTGATTACCACTTATCATTTGATACCCATATTATATTAACATATTTTGGATGACTCAGGCCAACATACAGGTCTATAACCCCGCAACTTGTCGATTTAGGGAAACAACGGCTATCTAAAACTCTAAATAAGACGTTACGTAATGCATGGGTGAAAGTTAAATCGTTTTACAGCGAGCGGTTTTTGAGTGATGCGCGTACAAACATGCAGACAGCCTTACACAATTTTTAAAAACTGTTTCTTTAGATCTTATTGACTCAATAATGAGTCCCCTCTCCATTTTTCTTGAACAGCTGAAATGTAAAGACATTGATCTTTTACAATTTTATAAAAGAAGAGATTTCGGCAAAAATTTTGAATAGGGGCGTGGCACCGCCCACAGATGGGTGAATAAAATTTTGCAATTCCGACTGTTTGTAGCTTCAGAACCGTTTATGCTACATTAACCAAGTTTTATTTGAGACGTAGTATCACTATGAGAATTGAGTATAAAGAAAATAAGCGAAATTGCTTCACCGCCACGCCCACTTTTATATTAAAATTTACTGAAAAGGGGAAGGAAAAAAATAGTGCATTGAACAACACTGGTAAAATCAATTTTTTCGCAGCAACATTAATCTTTTAATGATTTTTTAAAAATTTCGGAAAGTAGGCGTGGCCCAGCCCACAACATGTTCCTGTTATGTTGGTTTCTTAATGGCGCATTACCTAATGACTCTAACTAATATGCCAAATTGTGCCTTGTTTTAATTCGCTTCGAGTCCACTGTGCGCATTAACATCATGTTTCGTACAAAATTCCTCAGTTGCTTGCTATGTGAAAAATGCCAGCATTACAACAGATGACGCATTTAATTTACTTGTAATCTAAGTTGTACAAATGTGCGTGCATGCGTACTTAAAGAGCCACACGTTTACCACTAATACTAAAATAATAACATTTGCTGTGTGTATTGAAGTTAATAGCAATATTACATATTTAATGCGAGTGAATTCTCCAAGTGCAATAACTTATACTGACTGAATGAGTATATGTGTCTCTAAATATGTGTTTGATAACAAAAGCAAATCTATTTTGGTTGCAAATAATATAGCTAAATATCTAACAGATGTAGATACATGTATTAAATATATTTTGTATTGTTGTTGTTTATGCTGGAGTTGGCTAAATGAAGCAAGTATGTGTTGAATAGACTTGTTATTTGAGTCATATCATGGATGTGTGCACGTCTACAATATACTCGTCTGCTTGTTATTAGATATATGTTAAAGTGACAGCTTAGGATATTTGAGGAAATCATATTAAATATCTCTCTGTATAAATATATAAGTGTTTAGATACAACATTTTAGTACATGACTCTTGCTTAATAATTTTAGCAAGCAATGTAGCTCATATCATTTATAACAGCTTGTCTGCCTAAGTGTTAGCTTATAGCCAATATTTGTCTGCTTCGATTGTATAAGTTGGCCACAATTTGGTGTCTCAAAAGAGACGCATTCATGCTTACTCACAACCTTTGGGACTAAAGCTCAAATTTACTTTACTCGACCTAATGAAGTTTGAAGAGCAAAATTTGGTCATTTGCTTATATCGTTGCTGCCAAGTAATACACAGCAAAATATGCGAAGTCTTTAGGAAGTTTAAAACGCAGGCGTTTTTACGCGCTATGAGCTCACTGAAGAGTCCGAAATGAAAAACAAATGAGTCATAAAAGACTAGATTTTTTTTGGCTGCGAGTTGGATGAGTTTTCTGTTATATATCAATTTCCACTTCATATTATTGACTCATTCACGTAAGTTTGGGGGTTTCGCCAAATTATCAATGCGTCATTTTTGAGTCATATTTATGAGTCTTTTCTAAACAAATCTGGATAACTTTTGCAGTAATTTTTGAAGGGATTTTGTAATGTAATCCAAAAAACAAGTAATCAATGCGTAATTTTTGAGTCATATTCATGAGTCTTTTTAATCTGGACTATTTTGGTAGTCATTTTTGGAAATTTTTGTTTTAGAATCTAAAAAAAATGAAACATAATAGTATATATCAACATAGAGAGTTTTTTGGCCACATTTTCTTTTGCAGTGATTAGGTTATTTTCTTTTTGAATATCATAAAACATCATTAGACCTGCATTATGACTCATTTATGACTTCTGTTAATCTCATTTACTGTCAGTTCATTCTAAACGTTTGAAGATAAATTTGCGTATGAGTATTTTTTGACTCATATTTAAATATTTTTAAACTAATTTGGCTACATTTAAGAGTAGTTTATGAGTAATTTTTAAAAAGTTTTTGGAAAAGCATTGTATACATTTTTTTTGTCTCTTTTGTTTTCAGTAGCGCTTTCATTTATTACCACTCTTTTTTGCGACTCACATCATACGCCCTTGTGTCTACTGTCTGACTCAATTATGACTCATATATTTCTTGTTTCTTTAGTCATGCTTGCTGGGTATAGCTATTACCAATTTTAAGACAACACTCATTTACTTAATATACGAATACAGCTTACAAAATAATTAAAACATTGTGGTTTACAATTTAATTAGTAGTTGAAAAGGACAAAACCAGTATCACAGCATAAGCAGTTGGCAACTACAAAGACAATGACTCCAACATCTTTTAATTGGTAAGCAACAGTAAGAAATTCAAGAATGCTCCAATAAAGTACATGAAATGTAATAGCAGAGTTAGTTGTTATGATAGGAATTTCCGGAGAAAGTGCATACCTGCACATATTTGCCTGTGGGGCATTCCACGAAAGAGCGAACTATTAATACTCTTTTGTGATTTATTTTTTATAGCCTGAAAACGGCAGCGCATTGCAAATATGTATGAAAAATTTATGTAAGCAATTATTACTAAGCCAAAGGAATTAAAAAAAAAATAGTTTTTAGAGTTTATGTCTATCTGTCTATACGTTTGTGCGCCTATCACTGAAAAGCCGCTGAATAGAATTGAATGCAGCTTTCACAATTGCTTTGATACCTCTATTATGTAAAGTTTAGGTTATCGTGTATTTCGATAACTCGACCGATTGCTGAGTTATCGACCAATTCGAGGACCAGTGTGACCCAAAATGTCTTAGTACAATATGGGTATCAAACGAAAGGTGCTAAAAAGTGCTGCAACGAGTCGTGTAATTCAATTTCATATCTCAACTGGTTTCGGAGATATATTGTCTAAATATAGCTAGTAACACACATAATCTGGAATGACCCATTAAAATAAAATACTTTTGAAATAAATAGCTTATTATTTTGCCTTCGTGCCAAGGGCAATTAAGTGCAAATTCTTGTTAGCATAACGTTGAAATAAAGAGCCAAAATAATGCGTGTGACATTAACGGTATTAGAAAGCTTTTACTAAATATGTATATTTCATGCTTAAATGCTTCCTCCTGTTACTTATTAATATATGTATGTGTGTATATGTATGAGTAAACAAATTGCTGTGCTCATATACAAATGTGTTTATTATGCAGAGAAATCTTCTTACGACCATGCACTGCTATGTTGTAGGCAGTTTAGCACATAATTTAATATTATTGCTATTATGTTAAATGATTTATGAAAATTGGAAATTATAGGAATTATTCAAATTTGTGCAGCATAACGTTTGATAAAATCAATGAAATTAGCAATTTATGATGATAATGATTTGTACGAAACTATATAAAGGCTCGAATGCTTTAGTAGGAAGCAAGAAGCTTAGGGGGACTAATATGGAGGTTGGAGAAGTTTTTGTGCTTTTGATATTGATATTTCGTGTTTTTAATAATACATATAATTTTGTTTGTTTTTGTTATATGATTACCTAATATTAATTTCATATTTATCAAGGGTGAGGTGAACAAAATTTTTGAATTGAATTTTTTTTTTTTAATTTAATCAAAGTAGATATTCATGCAACACTGCTTTCGATTTTATCATTATGTCTCGGAAGCCAGTTGTGTGAAGGAACTTTATCTCGTCGCTTATTGTACCACTCATTGGCAGCTTTCATTTGATACCCATATTGTACTAACATATTTTGGCTTACCCTGATCCAAATATTGATCGATAATTCCAAAAACAATCGAGTTATCGAGACAGTTGATATCCATTACCTTAAGGTAGATATCTAGCAATGTCACGGTGGAAGTTTCAATCAATACAATTAAGCGGTTTTTGTGTGATGCGCGCGCAAACAAATAGACAAACAAACACGAAATTGTAAGAGCTGTTGATATTGACTCTATTGGCTTAATAGCGATTTTTTCATAACTTTTTTCATAAGTATTTGCTATCTACAGGGCCATAGTATTATTAAAAATCGAGTCAAAGTACATATTCCAAGCCGTGGCACATTTGTTGTCCCACCACAGCCCACGGTAATACTTAGTCAGCTTAATAGAAGCTCGAGCCATGTATGCTACGTAAGCAGCTTCTTGTTGTGGTTCTTGTTTTTAACCCAGTAAAAAGTTGTTCACCTTCTTCCGAATGAGAGATACATATGTATGCTCTTGGGGCACCTTCCCACTTTTGAAGAAAAAGCCTTTCCTTTCGTCCCATTCAACCCATCTTCTCTCACAAACTCTCTTAACAAATATTGCCTTGAGCTTTCTTCCTCTTTTCAAAATAGTTTAGTGTCAGTTCAATTAAATTTTCTTTTGATTACTGAGACAAGGCGAAAAAACGAGTGATTTTACAAAAAAAAAAAGAAACAAAAAATCCAATCCATGTAGCAACAAATCGCCCCAAAACTCAGAAGAGAAAACAATTTCGTGCCGCTTAAAGCTATGCATGCAAGTCATGCAAGCGTATAAATCCAAATTAAAGGATGAAAAGACGACGTAGAAATCTCCAAATAAAGGGAGACTAACAAAAAAAAAAAAAAAAAAAAAAAATATAGCTGTCTCTTTTCATAGTTGTTGTTTATTTGTTTTGTGTAAAAATTTGTTAGCTTTTTTTTTTTTTGTTTTTGCCAATATCAAATGATGGTGGTGATGAGATGATGAGTTGTATGTAATAAAAAAGGCCTAAAGCTATTTTTACAACTTTTGGATGATAAAGCGGCGACTGAACTAAAAGTAGGATGCACGGAAATGTAAAAATGTATGTGTGTGTGTGTGTGCCTATGATGTATATGTGTACATGGGTAAAGTTTTGCTATTGTTTGGGGCAAATGAGCTGAGTAAACTAAGGTGCCAAGGGAGTGGAAAGTGTGATAGTAAAACTATACAGGATTTACATCGATATGTAAGAAAAAGTCTTGAGCTACAAAAATGTGAAGAAGGTCGGTAGGAAATTGTGAGTGGTGAGAGTGTCTGAAGAGTAGGTGACTTAATTAAAATTGATTTTTAATTCAAACCTAAATTGCAGCTTTTGATATGATTTTAATTGCATGAGTTAAACAATTATTGAGAAAAAAAAATTAAAAAATGCTGTTAGATTTTTATTTTTTAATTTAAATTTCGCAAAGCATGAATTATCGAATCATTTCAATTTAAAGTCAAAGAGATTAAAGCGCTGTACGGCTAATCAATTGAATGCAAATTAATCTTAACTAAATTAGTTTTTGAAACACAATATTAATTAAATAATTATTTTCCTATTAAATTTTTTAAATTTTATTTATAATCTTATTTATTTAATTGCATAGAAAATTAGTAATCACAGAATGATTAATCAGAAAATCTGTTGGCTGCTAACTAATTTACTTAGATATCGATTAACTTGTTTTTCAGCAAACATTAATTGATTTCTACAGCAACTAAATAATTAAAATCAAATTTTTAATAATCCGATTAATCGATGTCTTTGATTAATCAAAATATTATTAACTAAAAAATTGATAAGTCTAGTAATCGTACGTCTTTAGTATATCAACATCATTATCATTATAATAAATAATAATAATGTTCATCGCTTTAATAGTCCTTCTGATTGCAATTATAATCATTACAACAGCGTCAATAATCATAATTTCTAACTGAATAATCTGACTAAAGGGACAAAAAACTAAGATTTTAACGATTTTGACAATGAGCAGGATAAAGTAAGTCTCTTTGGGTCACCTCAGCATTTTACAAAATTTTAAAAATTTAATTTCGAACTTTGACCTTATTGGGTTAATTCTGACTCAATGTAAACATTAAGTCAGCTTTTAAAACCTTCGCAAACCTTGCGAAAAGGTATCACGTAATAGAACAAATTGATGTTGCCAATATTTCATGGGATTACTAAAAATCCAATTTTGTTATTGTAATTTATTAGAAACCAATTTGCCCACGGTTTTTCTACAGGGCCACAGTTGAACTTAATAAACTTTTATGTGTTGATAGAATTACGACAAGCCACACAGGACCACGAAGCTAAAGGCAAGCGCAGTAAAGGTAGACTTTCGCAATTCAGCAGAGCCTAAAGTTTGCCGCCTACCAACAACTCCCACAGCTACCATTAGCAGCACGAAATAAGGAAGAAAAGCAAAACCAACCAAAACAGCAAAATTTTAAAACACCAAGAACAACAAAAACAACAGCAGCAGCAGCGGCATAAAGATGCAATGTTGAGATAGTGTATAACGGTAGAAATAAAATATCCACGCGCTGTACCGGAATGCTGGCGGAAAGTGCCGTCGGGAAAAATGTCCTTAACTATATCAACAGCAACAACAATAATAATAACAAACATGAACACGGACAACAAGCAGCAGCAACAACAACCAAGCCATGAAGGACTACAAAAACGTTGAACGAAGAGGAAGAATCAAGGAAAATTGGAGTAATTTTAATGAAAGTGTTTTTCGATAAAATCTCAGCATAAAAATAATGGACAAGAAAAATAGCAAAAGGAAAAAAAAGGCGAAATGAGAAATAAAAAAAAAACGAACAGCTAACGAACTAATGGCAAAAGTATAAAACAAAATTAGAAAAATAAAAACAAAAACAAAATATAAATAAAATGTGCTGATATGCAAAAAGGCGGTGAAAAGTGTGGTAGTGGGGCAAAAGGGGTAACGTGAATAGAGAGGCCAACAAATAAAATACGTTGCTAACAATTTGCGGAAAACCATCAAAATAAAAACCAAAATTGCAAATGTAAAACACAAAAAGAAATGCAAACTAAAAAAGCATATCATAGAAAATACAACAAAACAGCGTATTATTTTAGCGTTTTTGGCTTGGTCTGCGTGTTGTGCAGTAGATATGACCACTGTGATGACCTAGAATGTGAGACGTGAAGAAATTTTGCTGAAATTTATGTGTATATATTATGACGGAAATAACAGAAAAAAGAAAACAGAAAACAATATCTACTTTTGAAAAAAATCGATTTCAATCGAATTTAATCGATATTTTTTGTGTTATCGATTTTTTTCTCAAACCTAAAATGTAAAGTTTTTTACAAAAAATATCTAAATTATATGGATTTGATTTAAATTTGTGATTGCTGCCGCTTTTATCGAGTTAATTGAAAGTTATCGATTATTATCGAAATTTTTGTATCGAAAAAATTTTATTTATGACGTAAGTGATGAAATATCGGCAACTGTGCAATATTGAAGTTCGATAATTTTATTAAAGAAACTCATCGATTTTTGGTTTTCATCGATAATTTTTTTGTGTTGATATTGAATTTATTTCACCCAAATATGCAAACTCGGCTTTTATTTAAGAAGTTTGAATAGCATAAATTTAGAACTTTTTTTGATATGTCATTCATTGCATAGTAATCGAATATCTACTTATTCTCTTGCTTTTTATCGATTTTTTATAATTTATCGACTGTCATAAATTTCATAATTTGTATCGATTTTTAAAAACTGCAGTTCTTATGGAAATTATAAATTTAAACAAATTTTTTTTTGCATTTTTCTTTTTTTTTAGATTGTTATTGATATTTTGAAATATCGGTATTTTGTAACTTTGCAGATTTTCGGTAAACCTCAACTTTTATTTTTTTATCGAAATTTTGGTTTATTCGATAGTTTCAAGTCATACATTTTTTTAAATTTTCTCAATGCTTTTACCATTTAGTTTTGTTTTTTTTTTGGTGATATATCGATTTTTTGCTTTCACGCTTACTTTTCGATTTAAAGGTTCCTCTTTTACAACTACGAAAAGCAACACTCTCACTTAGTCCAAGTCAAATTCTACGTCAAAATCAGTTTACAAAAAAATTAGCATCTAAATACGCCTGTAGCGGAACAAAAGTTTTCATTGAAAAGCGAGCGACAGTCAACGAGGCCAGTCAAGTGCTGTGGCTGCTGTTGACTACGACTCACTGCAGAGATTCCAAAAGGTGGCTGGCAAAAATTGTCGAGGCAAATCAAGTTAGCCATTGCATATATAAATATGTACTTTTTACAAGCGTTTCAAACACACACACACGTACATATGTATATTCATAGACACAAATAAATATTTAGAGCACCAAATAACTGGTAGTTAGAAAACCAAAGAGTGGCATTAGACCATAGCCAATGAGCAACTGGCATAGAGAAAGAAGTTGAACGAGTAGAAGCAGCAGAAGCTGGACTTTTTCGTAATGAAAAGAAATTGAAATGATAGTTGAATTAAAATGTCAGTTTGCTGTTGTTGTAGGTACTTGTGATTTATACTTATGTATGTATGTATGTGTGTTTGAAGTATTTTTGTTTGCTTTTCGTTTTAGAAGTCCGAATGAAAGCGAAATTTGTTTGCAGTAGCAATGTTGAGTTGAGTTTTTTTATGAATTAAATTAATTAGCGAGGAAATGAAATTGATTATGCTGGACGTTGTGAAATGCGGAGTTCGCTTCTTTTTTTTTTTTTGTCTTTTTTTTTTTTGCGTCTTGAGCGTATAACGGAGGTTGAATGAAGGTGAAATGATAAAAGCAAATTGCATATTGATTTGCTTAATGGAAGAAGATGGAGCACTAGTACTTAGTGATCTGAAATAAGCTAAGAATTGATAGTTTGGGAGAAACCGAGTTTTATGAGCTCGATCGTGAGACTATCGTTATATAGATTTTAAAAATTTTTTTGGATGTTTTAAATATTTATCAATCAGCAAATTTCCGAAATTTTTGGCACAAATATTACCTTTTCTTGTATTTGTATCTATTAAAAAAAATTTAATTTTTTGATTGACAAGTGGATAATATCAAGCCTAAATCTGAAAATATTCACAACTTCGAATGTGTAGGTACAAAAACATTTTCCTCGCCTTTTGAAATCAAATTGTTCTAAAAATATTTTTTTCGAGACCATTTCGGGAAGTTTTCGTATTAGTTTCAGAACTTTTCCGGGATAATTTTGGGACCCTTTTGGTGTCATTTCAGGAATCCTTCCTTCCCATTTACAAAATTTTGTATCAAAGGCCATGTAATAAAAATATTTGCAATACCAACAGAAATTTTCAAAATATTATTGAAAAATTATTAAAAGGGGCGTGACACCGCCTTACATGGTCTTTGATATAAAATTTTTTAAGTGGTTTGGAAAAAATCCCGAAATGATACCCAAAGCGCAACAAAATTATCCCGAAACCAGAACCAAAACTTTCCGAAATGGTCCCGAAGACAGTCCCGAAATATATCCTAAAAAATCCCGAAATGGTCCCGAAAAAAATCCCGAACTGACCCTTGAAAAGTCCCGATTGGTCTCAACCCTGTATTGAATTTTTAGATTTCTTTAGAGCGCTTTTGCATGATAGCTCGACCAGAAGTAGGTCCCTGTCGTCAAGTCAAGCCAGCGATTTCTAGGTGGAGCTGAGGCCTACTTGTTCTAGAATCGAATATAAGTACAAAGTGCAATCGTGAACTCGCTATTGCCTGCTGCATAGTGTTTAAATAGCTGCTGCTTCTTAATAGAAAAGCTTTAAATTATTTAAGAAGCAACGGTGGCTTTAGTTAAGCTAGCGATTGCAGCAGAAGATGTATACCAATTGCTGCCATTGAAATTTATAAAGATATTAATTCTTACATTTAAGAGCTTTAAAGCACTATATAAGTACTTTGTTACTGCTTACCACAGTCACACTTCTAACACTAATGCAACCTTTGACAAGGTAAACCAGTTTATGCTCCTTTTCTCTGAGCCATTTGTGCTGCAATTTCCAATTTCCATGCTATTAACACTTTTCTTCCTCGTTTTGTGTGCCAATTTTGTCCTTGCAGTCGCTAAATTTTCCTAGCCTGAAGATTACCAATCGTTTAGTTCCTCATTTGAATCAATGCAGGCTTTTCGGACTTAATAGAGAGAGTCAATAAAGTGCCAAATGAATGTAGAGCCACAGCGAAACGCTACTTCACTTACACACTCCGCTTCAGCTTTCCCTCTGCTTACCCTTCGCTTTCTCTTTACTTTCATACAGCCACCGATCTATTCATTACCATTCAACCATTTAGATCGTAAAGTCAATGGCGCCCAATGGAAATCAGCTGCATAACCTTTTTGTGGAGTGAATGTGCTATGATTTTGTAGTATGTGTGGTATGAGTGTGTCTGTCTCTATGTATGTATGTGTGTGTATGTTTGTTTGTCGTATGGCGGCAGCGCGCAATTGAATGAATTTGTGAAATGAAAATTTGCTCGCCGAATATTTGAATTGCCTAAAGCACCCACATGCTCCATACACCTACACACCCATACATCTACACACCCGTACATACATGCGCCCCTCTCACATTGACGCCAGTGTGTGTGTGTGTTTGCGCGCCTATTTCCGCATTCGCCATTTCCGCATTGTGATAGCAACAGCCGGTTGGACGCCCATTCTCTACAACACACACAAACCGCTTCACCATTGATTCCTACTTTTCAAAACTGTCCGACGTTTCCTTCTGGCTGCTGTGTGTTGTCTATGTAGCATGCGGTAGCACAGTTGTGTTGTATACTTAGTATGTATGAATACTCTGATTTTAGTTTTTTTTTTCTAAATAAAAGCAATGTAATGCTATCAAATTCGGTTCAACGGCAAATGAAAAGCGTGGTGAGGCGTTGATATGCGGCGGCTCGTCGCGCCATCGCATTAGAAAATCAGATTCTTGGCACCAATTCAACATTAAATTGATTTCGCACAAAGCTCTTTCATTGCGTTCGCTTTTCATTTTAGTTTATTTGTTGTTGTTTTAATTTTTTGTTGTTGTTGTTGCTATTTTGCTGCCTATAGCGTTTTCGTGCATGTTCACGCCATCTATGTGGCAGCCTGGTGTTGCTGTCTGTCTGTCTATCTGTCGCTGCTTGCGTGCATTTCTGCTGTTGTTATCTACGCCAATTTATCTCGCCACTATTTTGGCTTGAATGCACTTTATTTTGTACTTCCGCGCGAGTTATAGGCGGGTTTTTGGTATTTTTTTTAATTTTAATTTTTTTTATTTTTTTTTTTTGTTCGAATAGTGTTTAAATTTACTGATTATTCTAAAAACATTTTAGAATAAATTTTTAGAAATTAGAAATACGACAGAAAATAAAATTCATTTGAGAGTGTTAAATCTTTGTACCTCATTGAATTTTGGTAAATTTCAGCTAGGTGGCAACTACGTAAAAAAATTCTAAGTGCAAACATCTTGAGGCTTATCACATGAATAATGTTCACAAGCTCTTCCAAATGTGTTAGCATAGAAACACGTCAAGGCCATAACAAAAAAAAAATAAATATAATTGAAAAGGTGGCAACCCTGAGTAGCAAATATAACTAGAAATATTTTTTTTTTAAATGTTCGTAAAAATCCCTTTAGTTTGATACCCATATCGGCATATTCCACTAAGTAAAAAAAAAATTTATTCAAATAGGTGGCAAGGCTGTAAAAACTTTTTTTGTAACAAATTGCAACTAGAAGAGTTTAAAATGAAACATGTTACCGTTTTTCGAAAGTTCACGCAAATGGTTCAAGTCGTTTTCGTAATAAAGCCGATATGCAGAACAAAAACTTTATATAACGAGAAAAGGTGGCAACTCTAGGTCGTAGCCGTATGAAGCAATATATATTAGATGCAATAGTACTACGTTAATATATTTTTTACAAAAAAAGTGGTTTTTAACAAAAAAAAGTGGTTTTTTACAAAAAAAAGTGGTTGGGTGGCAGCTCTATAAAATAAGTTTGGGTGGCAACTCTATGAAATCAGATTGAGTGGCAACACCTAGCATTGTAAAGTGACCTAACCAATGTTAATAAATAAAAACAAATTTAATTATACCCTCAATTTTGGTATAATAAATTTAAAGAATTTTCACTTATGGGTATTAAAGTATTGGAAGTTTCGTTCCCATATCTGAGTGATGCCACGCCCCTTGTTTGAAATTTAAACCCCAAACGCCGTTTACTGAAAGCAACACATTTGAGGGAAAATCAAAAGAAAAAAAAAATGTATTTTTCGTGCACTAAACATACTGGCATTCATACCCAGCACATACAATACTCGATTGCGCCTTATTCAAAAGGACACGAATTTAGCAATCGCCAATTGTATTCGCATTCACGTTCATTTTAACGCACGCCAATGCCAATATTATGTAAAATTATAATAAAATTGTCGACTATCATAAAGGCAGCCGCAGCAAAATGAGGGACAAAATCAATGAGTCAAGCGGCGAGTAGGCAGCAATTCACAGAAAGCATTGGGCATACAAGCATGATTATATCAACACAAAAACAAAAACACGCATAGCGCAGCAGGTCAAATATATGCCATGTAACGGCGCTCTGTATATATGTATGTAAGTCATGCAAGTATGAAGCTAAGTCATGGGCTGCGCTGGTACTCGCCTTCATATCCTTAACATTGTCATTTGTTGAGTTGTGCGCTGGGGTGGTCGTCGACATATCGACCGTTTCTCGCTTACTTTTTTTTTTTGCTATTTTCGCTCCTTTGATTCACTTAGTTTTTGTTGTTGTTGCATTTTCGCTATTAAACGGCGACATAATCAATAGTTGTGACTTCCATTAATGGGCATCCGGTGATTCAACATAAAATGAAATTCTATGGCCTATGCCAGTCATGGACTGTGTGGCGTGTCACTGGAAGTGTTGTGACTAAGTATGTGTGTACGGACCCAGTAGGAATTGTGCGGTCCAAAAAGGTAGTTGTAAACTAGTATGAAGAGCAAGTAAAAAAAATGAGTAAACTTTTTTTTCTACATAAACAACTTCATCATGAGAATTTTTTAAGGAATTAATATTTTTATATATCGTGCAAAATTGTACCGGTCTCAAACTAGTTCAAGATAGACCAAACAAATTTAGGTAAATTATGCTAAGCAAAAATCATTAAAAAGTCGTCGGGTCAGAAGGAAGGGATGGAAGGTGTAAAGATTTTCGAGCTTCAACTAGAGCTTTTATGACAGCTTACAGCTTACAGCCTACATTAACTTTTATTTGTTTGTGTAATATATATTCATTTTTTATTGGAATTTGGAGGGCTTCTAGTTTAAAATTGGAACGTCTTTTAGTTAAAAAAAAAGCAAACTTGACCCCTTGAAAAAAAATCACTATAAGGCCCCGCTGGTGCAAATTTTGTCTTTTTAAATGGTAATTATTGAATTAATGGCAATCTGCTTCCCTAGAAACTACTTCCTAACTAGTACCCACGTTTCCGATTTTAGCTTAATACCTCGTTTATTAGCTACAAATTTCCCCGCAAATAGACAGTTCAAAAAGGTGCCACACAAACACCTGCCAACAATTGACTTAATAAGAAGGAGTAAGAAGCATAATAAAATGTGCCTTTTCACTACTCTTAGCTGTTGTTGTTGTTGTTGTTACTTAGTTAGTAGCATTTTGTGCCTGGCAAATAGCAGTCCAACAAATGCACGACCGGAAAGTCGGTGATTATTTTAAAATGAGGCTCAGCAAATTCTCTGCACTTCACTTTGCTTCAAGGGTATCATTACAATTTGTTGTAAATGGGCCATTTGGACCCTATAGGCAATGAACATTTAATATTTACTGTCGCTATTGTTGTTGTTGTTGTTTTTGTTGTTGTTATTATTCCTGTGCTTATTTTCCGCTTTTCTTATTATTATTTGAATAATAATGAAGTGCCGCGTGGCATGGCTATTAGACCTTTTTTTTCTTTTTTTCTTCTTTCTTTTGGTGTCTCTGATTTACATACATTGGCCATTGTGGCATTAGAAGTGGGCACTTGTTGGCTGTAAGGGATTTGATATTTGTTTTTGTATTCGATTTAGTATATTTTTGCAAATTACTGTCATGTTTTTGGCTTAAATGGGATGTGGACTACAAAGAGAAAATGAACTATTTGAAAATGATTTGATAAAATTGGTGGCATAAATGAAAATGGTTTAAGTAAGTGGGAGGAGCATAGGAGTATAATTGCGAAAAAATTGTGGTTTAATAGCCGAGGAATAAATCTGATGTGTGGTAAAGGTGGTAGTTTAGGTGTTGGATATGGAAGGGCTATAAATTGATAGTTTATGAAAAATCAATAAAAGCAATTAGGTGGCACTTATTTGGTTGGTGGGTTGATTTTGATTTTCTGTTTAGCAAGTTCATCACATTTGCGGGGAAGTATACCAAAGTTTGACACGAATTTTCAGGAGAGGAGGTACAGGGAAACGTGAAAATAGGATTAATTCAAGAACGATAGAAAATCCTTCAAGTGACCTGCTGCCTTTTATCTGATTGACTACCATATCTTCAAGATTTTAAGACCTTCATCAGCTTACTGTTGCCTCTCAAGAAACTTCTGTACCTACTCCTAAATGAGAAAGAGCACAGAAAATGCCGAACTGTTCGCACTTTCCCAGAGAAGAAAAGTTAATTTTGATACCTACTGAAACACTAAGGAGTTCAAGCCATCCTCGAATTTTGGGTGGGCCTCCGCCTTTTTGTTAGAGACTGTTGTATATAGAAGTAATTTATGGGATGAAGGGTGTTTAATATTTACTTTAATCAATAAATATAACTTCAGCTTTGGTTAAGTATCTACTAATAGTTTAGAAAGCTTGGTAATAGTTGCGCAGCCACTGGAGGCTATCGTTTTGAAGTCACTGGTTAGATAGTAATTTGACTCATAGTAAAAAAAAAATGGAAAAAATATTACTAAACAGAAAAAATTCTTCAAATTTTCGTTACAAAACATACACTCAAAGAAATTTAATTTCATTACGTAATTGACTTAAATATATATATTTTTATTATGTTAAAGCACAAACAACACAGAACCTAACAAAAGAAAAATGAGAGGTAATGTACCGAAAAGAAGCGCAAAAAGTCAATTCTCTACCAATGAAAACAAATTAGCCTGAATTCAGTAACATTGTTGTTGCAGCAAGCATTTCACTCACCGCAGCACATCGTAAAAAATATTACGTATGATTTTCTGCTTGATGATGCCTGAAGTTGATAGATAGCATGCGACATACAAACAAGCAAACGAATGACTTTTTTTTTACAATAAGAGAAGAGAAGAGCAGCAGCAGCAGAGAGCCCCAGCCAACAGCGCCGCTGTAACACACACGCACTCATTACAAGGTTATTGCATGAATGAAGGCAGCATTCGCTCAGCTGATGGCCAGCCAATAAATATGGAAGAGCGTTGAGTTCCGTCAGTTGGCATCGCCCAACGCCCATTATTGCGGTTGATGGTAGTTTTTATGACTGTCACTTTAACTGTTATTGCTCTTGGACATTATTGCTGTACAAACACTACCGTTGATCGTTGATATTGTTGTTGTTGTTGCTGCTTTCTTGCATTTTATTTATTTCGACAGCTTTTACGTGCGGGCATGAGCGGGTGCGAAACGCCGGAGATGTGGTCGAAAGGACACATTAAGGATGTGGATGATTTAAGTGCGTGGTTACTGTAAAGCATCAGTAGTAGTTGTTGTAACAATAACAAGCATTATTATCGCATACAACAACAATAATAATAATTACAACAAATGACAAAACGTTTCAGTGTAGCATGAAATGTGCGTGAAAAAATGGTTTGGTTGGTTGGCAGCGTTTTTTTTTTTTTTTCAACGCGCCACTACGAATATGTTGCAAATTGCTTGTAAAAATTTATTTAAATTCTTTTTTGATTGTCATTGTATACAAGTGTGTTTGTGTGTGCGTTTGCTGCCTTTTGCTAAGTGACGGAAAAATTTCAATTTTTACACTTTAATTGTCGCATGATACCAGCCGGCACATTTTGCCATGAATTTGTCGCCCATTTTTTATGTAACGTGTTAAATTTCTCATGTCACAAATTATAGTTTTTTATTTCTTTTTATGTATATTCGTGCTGTTTTTCTGTTGCATTTGTAACCACAACGATAACAATTGCAAACACGATTTTTAAGCGTTTTCTTTGTTGTTTTTTTGAATGTTTTGTAAACGTTTTTTATGCTTCCGATTTTTAAACTATTCCGGGTGAAATATTTTTTTGTGGTTTAATTTATGTTTAATTCACGTTTAATGTTCAGTTTGTTCCCACTGGGGGCAGGTGATGTAGTAAAAAGCACAACAATTTAATAATTTAATATTTAAAAAAAGGGGTTGCCAGATGTTGCAAATTATCAAATGAAATTTATTTAAAATAATAATTGAAATTTAATATAGCAATAATATTTTTTTACAAATAAAAAGACACTTTAAAGTGAAAGATGTTTATAAGTATAGTTAAATTATTTTTTCAAGGTTGCCAGATTGACAAAAAAAAATTTTAAAATGTGTCCGAAAAAAAATAATGATGGGAAATGGCTGAAAGTAGGTTTACACGATTTTCAAAAAAAAAAAAATATAAAAAAAATTTTTTTTTTAAATTTGTTAAATTAAATTCAAAAAAAAATATTTAAAAAAAATTTTTTTTTAAATTTTTCATATTATGCCCAGACAGGTTTTTTTCACAAATTTAAAAAGTTTGTTTTTAGTTAATAAGAATTTAATACATATTTTTCACCTTATTATATTTAAAACTAAACGCACTGAAATTGCATAATATCGTATGTATATCCGAAAAGTGCTGTTGCCAGATGCAGAAAAATTATTATTGAAATGGGTAGAAACAATTTTACCTTATTGACAACTACAACTAACTTTGAGTGTGAAGAAAACTATGTACTGAAAAATATATTATAAAATGATAAAAAAATATCATGGTTGCCAGATGTAAAAAAAAAAATTTAAAACTTAATTGAACAAAATTGTAATATAAAGTGTGACTTAAAAGCTTACTCCACGATGTTTTAAGTAAGAGTGTAAAGATTTTTTAACAAATTGGAAATTTTGGTGTTGCCAGATATGTGATTTGAATATCTAATAAGACCTTTGTTAGTTTAGCTGTAGCAAATTTTTTTATTTTATTTGTTTTTTTTTAATTTTTTTTACAATATCGCATTTTCACAACAACCAAGTCGACGGCCATATTCCTCATACATAATTTTTCGTTTGGGAATAATATTTGTAAATTTTTTAAAATATTTTTTTTTCTAAATTTATTCACAAAATAATTTTGCTTGATTTCAAACTGGTTTGTACGCTTTGTTTAATATTTTTCAAACCTTTCCAACATGTAATTCAGTTTAAGTTTTATTTGCTACCAAAATTATATTTATTTAAAAACTAGTCGTAAAAATAAATAGAGCAGAAGCAACAAAAAACAAACTAAAACCAACCAAAAAATTTATTACAAAATCCATTAATCAGTGTCGTCAGTTTTTATTTGACCCAATCGTATTGTTGGCACTATATTGTTGTTGCAATTGATGTTTTGCTTTGTAGCTTTTGTATGTTTACATACATATTTACACATGATGCCGTTAGCAATTTTCGGTTGCATTTTGTTGTTGTGCAAAATTTGCCAAAAAACCTACCACGTTTTGTTGCTCATTTGACAGACTGTTTATATTCGCACGTAAAATGCCCAAAGCAGTATTTGTTGTGGTTGTTTCAATCTTTTTTTATTTGTGTAATTTTAATATTTTTTTTTGCTGAAATAGCTTTTGTATATAACAAATTTATGTGTAAATGTTAAATAAAAAGAGAAGTGAAATGTGTTTATGTTGCTATAAAATTTTATGTAATATAACATTTGGTAGGCACTAAATTTTTGTTTGGCTTCTGAAATGTGAACGAACTATTTACACATGCTTCGAGTGCTCAATAAAAAGAAAAAAAAAAAAAAAATTGTGTTTGTGAATTTTTCCCAAAAGATTAATCATAAGCTATGTTTGTGGAAGGGTAATTTTTGGGCTCAACCAAAGTTTTTTTGTGAAATTGTTTTGGTTAAATTTGTTTATTAATTTTTAAAATTTACTATTCTTTAGGTAGCTTAAAGAATTAAGAAAACATAAAAAATTAAGTATGCGAAAAATTTTTAATCGCTAAAATTTGAATTTTTACTCTATTAGCATTAAAAAATAGAAAGCCGAAATAGAAAACTAAAATTGATCAATTGGCCTTTCTATGTCCAATCATCAGCTGTATGGAATTCACCCTCGCCGATTTGAACGAATTTGGATGGACATTTTCTTTAATTGTAAAAGGAGTACTGCCATGAAAATATTATTTTAATTTTATTTTAAAATTTCAAATTTCTTTTTTTTAAAGTGTGTTTTATTTATATTGATGTATGCTGTATTTCAACAAAACCCTTGCTCTTTCGAAAATAGTACTTTTAGGTCTAAAAAAATATTGTGAAAAAATATAACACTTTTAAATTTTTGAAATTAGAAAATTTTAACTTTTTTAAAATCATTAAATGTTTAGTTCGCTATTTCATTTGAACATAAAACCAAAGTTTCTGGAAAGTCATTTTTGTTTTTGAAATAATTTTCTGAATTGAGATAAACCATTTTTTTTTAAATGTACAAAAAAAAAACTTTTATTGTGCACTAAAAAAAAAAAATTTTTTCCAAAATTTAAATCTTTTTTTTTTGATGATAAAAAGTGTGTTCAATCCATCACAAAATAGCTAAATTTTGGAAGCCTTAACATTTTCGGTATATCTCAGCTAAAAAAAATTCAAAAATTCCAAAAAAAAAAAAAATTATTTTCAGAAAATAAAATTTCTCAAATTAAAAAAATTTAAAAGTCCACAGAAAATTGGTTGCAAGACAGTAATGCATATTATTAAAAAAAAAGGTATATCAAAGGTATAAAATAATAAAATTTTAGTCCAAAAATCAAACGAACTTTAATTTTTATGGTTCTAAAAAATTTAAATTTTTTTAAAATTAAAATTAAGTTTTTTAAAAAGTTTTTTATACCCTAAGCACCCTTTGAAAGTGCTAATTTTTCAAAACTTGAAATTTATCTTGTTATCGCTCATTGCTGAAGTTCATTGACTATTCTAAACTTTTTATGGAACAAGTTATTTCACACCAACTCACTTTTGTTACACTGATGAGATTAAATCTTATATACCCATCCTTGTCAGAAAAGGTCCTGTCAAGATTTTCCAAGTTGATAGATATGTCAATGTTTTATCACAGGTGAGCCAAATCTCATTCATCTATTCATGCATTTCTAGATTTCTTAACAAAAGTACAAACGAATACATAGTAAGTGGATAAATGAAAAAAAGAAGAAAAGTTGAGTGTTACCCAGCGAGCACTTTCAAAGAGCTCTTAATTTAAGACAACTTTCTAGGTCCTTAGTTGGGATGTAGAAAAAATAGCTAAAAAATTAGAATCATATTAAAGGATCGTTACAAAAATCATCACATGTTAAGCATATGAGCGATTTTTTTGATTGATGAGTAAAATGGTTCACTGGGTTTATTTCAAACAAATCTGAGCATAATAAATGAATACGAATGAGCATGTAATGTAGGTCAAGTGTGATAGCCGAGATTTTTTTTTGAAGAAAATGTATACAAAATAAAAAGCTTACCTTCGAATATAAATCCCACTTGAACGATTGTGAACATTTTGCCTTTATTTTGATTTATTTATGATGAAATTCAAGAAACTCAATATTGTTTTTGATATATATATATACTAGATATTATATTCTAACATATGAAACCCATCTCTGCAGGCACTCCACTTTCTTCTCTGCTATTTATTTAGTTGATATTTCATTTTTGGCCTGATTTACTACCATTAGCTTTGCTCTCATTTTTGGTGCCACCGCACGTGTTATAAATGACAATCATAGCTCAAATGGCTGTTACAGTTGACAATGATAGAAATGATGGTAAATAATGGAAATGCAGAATAAAGGTTGTGACATATGTTTTGTGTGAGGTAGAGAACTATTTTTATTGAAATATTTATGTGGGGGGTTTGTGGCAAGATCTTGACGATATTAGCATTTAGTTAATAAAGTAGGCGGTTTGAGCTGTTCTGATAAACAAAATATGCATGGAGCGAAATAAATATGTATAGAATGAAATGAAAGAAGGGAGATGTTCAGGCTAAGAAGGTATTCTCATCGGTACACGCTGGTTGAATCAGAGGGCGAGGGATATCACCATTCCTATGGAAGTACCAAGAGGATACCGATTTTCTTATGGATATCCTAATTTGCTAGAAAGCAGAATTGCCGTGAGCAATATTTGGCTATCAAAATCACTCAGAGGATTAGATAAGGTGAGAACGAAGAAGGACACCGATGATGGCACAACGGCGAAACCAAAATTGACAAGGGATGACGGAAAATCGTTCTAGAAAAAAACAGATTAGATGACTATTCAAAGTAAGCAACCAATCATCCAGCAGTGGCAGTACGAGTATTTGTTTTAGATCCATTTAATTTAATACAAAACTATGCTACATTTTATGCTTAAAGTTTTAACCCTATCCTCACATAATTTTTCAAAGATTACCACTTCCTTCTCCAAATTCAGCCCTCGATTAATTTACAAAATAAAATAAATTACATAAAATCGGAAGTTGATGGATGAGTTCACAAGTGTGCTAATAGCGTGAACATACAAACTGAAGCCGCAAAAAAGCTTTAAGCACAACAACAAAAACAAAGTGAACAACTTGCATACAAATCGACACAAATAAGAAGTTCTCAGGCACATTTCATATACACAACAAACATAAATAAGAAAGTGAAGGCTACATTGTCATAATAAAAATAGCCTCAGAGCAAAAGACGTTTAATGCTTCAAAAAAGAGAAAAAAAACAACAACAATACTTAAGTGACACAACGTCTTTTCAAACTGAGTGACTGATAACTCTGCGCTGATTCTGTCTCGTACAAGTCGCAATACCTTCATGACTGGCTCCACTTCTTTCCTCTTCTCTTTGGCTATGTGAGAGCTTCAAGTTGCTAGGCGCTCTGTAGTCCTTTTTGCATAAAAGCACAACAAATAAATGAATAAATATCAGTAGCAATTTAAGATGGTAACGTATAAGCGAAACAACAACAATAACAATTTTAAGAGGAAGAGTGAGTTCACATCGCATCAAGAGTGAGTGAACAATTTGTATTTTAGTGAGTGAAACAAGTGATTTGGGGTGACTCACTGTGGGTCATTTTAATGAAAATTATTTTAAAATCAAAGAAAAATTGGAAATATTTTAAAATATCATTTAACTCTACCATCCCTAGCCAAATTATTTGATTTTGAGAAATTTTTGGCTCAAACACCCCACCGTGCGGCGTGGGAAAACAGCACCCAAGCAAACAACAACAATAACAATCTTGTTGTTGTTGCAAAAGCTGAGAAATTAAACACATTTGGCTGTTGGCCAAATGTAAAGTGAAAATGAAGAAGTGCTTAAGTAGAGCAAAAGAAAAAGCATGAAAAGTGAACAATAAAAGAGAGTAGCAGAAGAAAGAACCGTTAAAGGCAGTAAAAGTGCTACTCACTTGAAACAGTTGGCCCATTTTGTTTCAACGTTTGTCTTCTCACACACATACACACACATACGCACACACACACACACATATATGCGCATGTAAACACTTCAACTATTATTGGAAGCTTGAAAGCGACTATCCACTCACAGGTCTTCTTCTTGTAATATCTTGGTTTGTATGTTTTTGTTGTACTAACTATTGTTTCTTTTGTGCGTTTGTTTGTGTAATGGCCGAGCATACTTGTCTGCGGTTTTGGCTAACAATATGAAATGCTACATTGAGTGTCATTTAAGATGAAATGCTTGGCCTGTAAAAAACTAACATTAATTTTGTTATTATGAGCGTTTAGTATGATTTGTGAGTGTGTCTGGGAGTTTATGAATTTTATTGCAGAGGTGGAGCGAGTGTAAAGAAATGGGCACACATGGGGGGGAGATAGCATAAGGAGATGATGGGGAAGTTGAGGGATATGAAAAGAGACTAAAGTATATTAAAAAGAACAGGAATAAGGAGCAGAAGAATTGGAATGTAAGATGGTCAAGGAGAGGGGAAGTGGAATGAGAAAGAGAACTGGAAAGACTAAGGATTAGGATAGAGAGAAACACAGTGAAATTTAGATGAAGAAGAAAAATTATTTAAAAAAATAAAACGATAAATAAAAGGGCTAAGACTAGACCAACGAGAGTTCGAATTGAAAATTTCGAATTGAAAAGATAGGAGGATTAAGACGAAGTTGGAGGGAGGGGGTACCATAGGAAAAGGTAAAAATGGAAGTAGATCCAAAGACACAGGAGACCGTAGAAGCTGGTGTAAAAGGAAACACAGAGGGACGATGAGAGACAGCTAAAAGTGGGAAGGTAGCAAGGATAATGTTTTGTGGGGAACTGGTATGAGGGTAAGGGTGATATTGGTAATGAGAGGAACACTAGAAGAGTGAAAAAAAAACTCTTAGAACAGTGAAGTACCACCTGTCTCCAAAACAACAGCTGCACATTTTCTCGCACATTCAGAGTTTTTTTTTATTAAAAAATTAAACTATACAGAATGCGCTGATCGATCGTTTTATATATCTACAAAAAACTTTTGTTGCATGAAGCAATAAATTTAAATCGTATGTCACCTCAACACATTTCAACGCGTCATTTTCAAGTTTTTCTAAAGCTTTTAGTTGTGTGCTTGTGCGCTCAATTCTTATTTTTTGAATACTTCACGGCATATTTGCTTGGGGTTAACAATTTTGAATGACATAAAAACGCATGAAAAGTGCAAAGTGTAAAGAAGTAGAAGAAGAAGAAGCTGAACAACAATTCAAGGCAGACAACATTTGTGTGACGCTTAACAGCGAGTATTATTATTACTTTTTTTTTGAAGATTTTCTCAAACTATGCGGCACCCACATATGAAACGAACACAATCTATTGTCATTGTTGTTGTTGTTGTTGGTTCCGGTTGAGTATGTGCAAATAAAATTTCGAACTAAAATGACAGAAAAGTAGTGCAAATACACAATGCAGACGCATAAAAATCTCAAACAATAATAAAATGGAAAAATGCAAGAAGACAAGGAGCAACTGAGGTGTGTCTGAAAGAGTTGGAGGGGAAGAAAGAGCATGTACAAAATTTGGCGAAAAAGTGCCGAAAATGTAGAAGATGAAATTGTGTCGTGAAGCAGCGAACGAAGCAAGTGACAGAGCGGCGGCAAGTGGTGTAAAAAGTGCAACAAAAAGTATGACAGTCGCTGAATGAGTAAAAGTTGCGTATACGCCCGGGTGGTCGGAAGCGTAGATTATGAGAAATTGATGAGAATGTATTTGAACGGATATCGAATTCACCTATTTATGAGAGTGTTAAACCACAAAATGCATATATATTAGAATTTTATAAGTTGCTATGAGTGTGTGCGGCTATGCAACATTTGTTAGTGCAGCAGTAAAAATTTCATATAAATTCGACGGTTTTTTCGCTTTTACTTCAGAAAACTTTTTTCTTTTTTTTGTAGACTTTTCGCATTTTTCATGCGCTTGTTTGCTGTCTAGTCGTGTGTGTTAGTGTTTGTGTGTGCACTCTAACATTATGCGAAAAGTGAAAAGCCAAGTGTAAGCAAGCTTTGTAGACAACCAAGGCAAGCCAAGTAAGCAGACAATTGCGTGGTAATGGGAAATTCATAGCATCATGAATAAGGGAAATTGAAAAGCAATAAAATGGAAAATAACAAATGCAAACAGTAGCAATAACAAACACACAGTTGCCAATAGCTAATACTCATACAAGCGGAAAACAAAATAAAAAAGGAAAATCTAATAAAAAAATGAAAGAAAAAATAAAAAAATGTGTTGGCATTAGTAAAATAAAAAAAATATGGAAAAAAAAAAACAACGACAATATTATTTGAAAATTTGCTGCGCGTAAATATGAAAATGAAAAGGCGCAACACATGATTGAGCATGTGATTGAAGTGGCTTTTGCTGATGTGTCGTGGCATGTGTGAATGTACAAAATTGCTTTCGTTAGTGTAACATATTGCTGAGTGGGTGAAACTTGCATTATTAAATCAGAGAGATATTTATGATGGAAAATATGTGTTTCAGAAGTGCTGATGAGAAATATTGAGGAGAAGATTTGGCGATATTACATTTGGTGTAATTGAAGGTAATCTAAGAAGTCATTGCAGAAAACAGAGTTATCTTAGAGAGTGGGTAGAGATGACGTATGTTATGTGAAGCAAAGTATCACGTATGACACCAGTTGAAGTCCCATCTTCACATTCCTATTTTCACTGTGATTAAAACCGCCCTGTCTGCGAGCGGAATGTCTTGAATATTTTCTAAAATAGTCAGGTGTACAGGAAAATTTAGAGTTATATAGATAGGACGGCCTTTAAAAGAAGTTAGAAGAATTTACCTCTTTCACTTAGTCTTCGATGGTTCAGCTCTGTTTCAAAAATTTAGTTAAATATTGCATACTTTTAGGCACTTTTTCTTTTGAAGTTTTTTAACTTAACATAGAAGGCAGCTATTTCTGAAACTTGCAGTTGGGTTTTTGCCGCCTTGTTTTTAGAAATATCTTAAATGGTTTGACGTGACTTAAAGATTTTAGAAATTTTGGACTGATTCATGTTTTGAACCAAGTATTTAAAAAAAAAAAATTATTTCTTGTTCAGCTCAATCAGAAAACTCTATTTCTCCTATCCTTCTGCCATACGCTTTCGTTTCAAAACCTTTTAAAAATATTCAGTGAAATGTTGCAGCTCTTTTTTTAAAAGCATATTCAATTCTTTGACTAAAGGTTAATTTCAAGTCGCAGCCCCTTAGCTTTCAAAATATTATTTTTAATAAATGCCAATGTCTGAAAGCTTTTAACACTTAAATCGGATATTGCAAACATTACTTCGATGATAAGTAAAACCCACGCAAAATAACTAGAAACAAAAATAAAAAGTTTTCTAATTCTAATTACGTGTGTTTTTCTTTGAGTAAAATGCCGAAATTAACTTTCTGGGTGTTATTAAACTTAATATATAAATTCCCAGCCAAAATGCATAAATGCATGAGCATATTAAATTTAAAGTCATGAATACTCTACTTTCCCTAGCATGTGTGGCCATTTGTCTATCAGTGAGCGTCAAAGCAAATGTGCGCTAGAAATTTTCACATTTCTAAATTTAGTTATTCCCACGTTAACACCTGCTCAACTTGATTTTTTTTGGCTGATCGTTTTACCTTTTCTGTTTTTTCTTTATTTTTTTTTTATTTTTTTTTTGTTGGACATTTAATTAAAATTCATACAGTATTCAGCGAGTTTGTTAGTGAGTCAAAATTTCACAGACATACATACATATTCCGTTTTTTGATAAAGCTCAAATTTCAAACATGCATTGCTACTGTAAAGCAGATTTTGATGAGTTTAGTTAAAATTGCATGAGATTTGCATATGATGATAACCCTTGCACTGCAAAAAAAAAAAAAAAAAATTTAATTACATTTAAATGCACGTGTTGGGTGCCTTTGTGGCTAAATTGAGAATAGGACTAGAGTTGAAAGTGGTGAGAATATTTTGCATACTTTTGGCCACACTATTTAGTGGTTGCAGATTATCCAAGGCTAGAACAAAATTCTTGAAAAAAAAAAAATACCTAAGATGAAATTATAAAATTTAGCTTAAATCTGAATTGAGGCCTCAAAATAGCAATTGACCCCGAACTCCGGACATACCTCTAATATTGCTCTATTCAATCACTTGGGCCTATAAAAGTCCACCCCCTCAATCATCATAATTTCCATCTTTTTAAGAAAGAGCGTAACCATTTGATGACTCAAGTGCTCCAGAATGACTCAATTCAGTGACAGACAACCAAATGTGATGTTCACATAGCTGCAAGGACTACAGTCATCAATTTGTGTGGAGCATAAGTTGCACGCTTTCAAGCTGAATTCTTCCGCTTGCCATTGCATTCGGCGGCTGTGATGACTGCAAAGCTTGGGCAGCTACCTTAATTTTGCTCAGCACTAAATTTTTGTATGTGTGTGTGTAAAATCCATTCCTTTTTTTTGTGTTTATTAAACAAAAATTTGTTGATTATTAATATTCATGAAAGTAGAATTTTTTATGATTTTTATTTATTATATTTAACTGACACTCTCATAAAGCCAATCTGTGGTGGGTAGCATATGAATATATGCAAATGGAGAAATATATACATACGTTTGTCAATGTATTGTATTTTTGCAGGCCAAATAGCTGTCGAAGTGAGCAATTATAGCTTAAGTGGAGTTTGTGTGAAATGGAGCTTATAGCAGAATTGTGGTTCTCACTCACAAATGTGTACTTTTTACTTTAATAATAAATATTTAATAAAATATCCGAAAGCCGTTTCTTACTATCTGAATTGGTAATAACAACTTAATTTAATTTTATTGCAGAAAAAAAAGCTTAAAGTATTAAAACAAAATAGTTGCTTTTTCTTTTAAAAGTGGCTAGTAAAAACTTCTGTTTCAAAATAAAAATTTTTAGAGCCGGGTTTAGCGACCTATTTCGAAATAACTAATGAATGAAAATAAAAGAAAGAAAATAGTGTTCTAACCTAAAACTTCATCTCAAAATCACTGACTTCAGTTACCAATTTTAGCCTACAAAAACTTATACTCAAAACTCTCATAAACTGACTTAAGCTATTATGACTTGCCGCCACAAATATTTTGGCATCAGAGTGAAAAAATATGTCCATACATACATACATATTTGCAGCAGTTTTTTTTATTAAAAAATATGCACTGCAATGAAAGCACTGTTGCTGCAGCTCGCTTGCGCTGGTTCTGAATTTTTTTATTTTTATTTTTCTGTTTTAGTTCAGTTTAAAATGTATTTTGCGTGTGTAACTGGCCCTTGTTATACATATATTCAATTTTTATTGAATTTTTCTTTTCTTTTGTAAAGCGCTGAAAATTTTTTAAATAAACTTTTACTTCTAGGTTATGTTTATATTAAACACACATATATCAATATGTATTTGGTGAATTTTAATCAATGTGGAATTTCATATGCTACATTTTCATTTTGTGTTTTTTTTTGTTTTGTTTTTTTTTTTTTTTGCACTGCATTCATATTTTCTTCCACTTCCTTCCGCTGGTTTTTACCTTTTTTGTTTTTATTTCATTTCATAGCACCTTTTGGCATATTTTTGGAGAGTGCAAAAGTTTTAATTAAAATACATTTTGCCATGCATATGTTCGTTTGGTCATTTGTTAAAAAAAATTTCTGTTTAATAGTGGTAAATGGAATTTTTAAGAGTATCAATAACGTTTGAAATATCTATGAATATATATTTGGTACGCATATATGCACAGATATATGCGGGTGATTTTTTTTTTGCTCAGTGAATGATTGGAATTTTTTGATATTTTTGGTTGAATACGAAATATTGATGCCTTGACAGGTGAAGAGCAGGTTTGCAGAAGAAAAAAACTCTATCGCAGTTTTAGAAGCACTGCATTAAGATAAAGCGTTTGAATGCCACTGGAAAAATATCCCTTATCACCACAATTTGAACTCAGTTATAAAGCCATTGGTTTGTATTGGTGACAGTCAGGCGCGTAGCCAGAAAAAAATTTCGGGGGGGGTTTTGGCCAAAGTGTCAGTAAATAAGAATTACCTATAAATACACATATATTTATATTTTCACATATTACATATTTATACTTTTATTTATTTGAAATTTTCCTCTTTCTACACGGCTAAAAATTTGAGCCTAAATTTTAAACGATTCATTGGTTTACACAATTTTTAAAACTTTTTGGTAATAAATTCCAAACCTTTCTCAATTTTTTGCGGTTTAGATTTAAAACTTAACTGGGATAAACAAACACGGTACTTTTCGCACAAAATTCATGAGTGCGCCGTAGCTCAGTAGGTAGAGCACTGCGCACTGATTTGGGGCACGTCGGTTCGAGACCTAACGATTTTTAAAAAAACATAAAAAATTGTTAACAACATTTTCGGTATAAAATTTATATAATTTTTATTAGGCGCATTTCTATGACAACCGTCGTAAATTTAATTCTAAACCAAATTTGGTCATACACTTTAGATCAGTATGTCTGCGTTCAAAGGGTTTTTTTGGAATATCCAGTAAAATTAACTTCTTTAGACTAATTTAATTATTTTTGAATGAAAGTATGTGCAAATACATAATGAAACTTCTGCAAATCAAAGTTCAAAAGTTTGTGGAAAATTCATGAAAATTTAAGAAATCTCTAAAAAATTTCATCGAAATTTCTAACTTTCTCGTTCAATTGTCAAAAGCCCACCAAGAGCTTTTTTTTCAATATAAAAATATTACGCTTATAAATTTGTATGGAAGATAATGCACTTGTCTACAAATTGCCAAAAATCGAGTAATTCTTCTAGCGGCTTAAGATTGCTATCTTTGTTCACTTTAATTGAACGGGCCACAAAACTGAAAACTCGAAAAAATTTAAATATTTTTACTAAAAAGTTAGAAATTTTTATGAAAATGTTTCGAGTTTTCTTGAATTTTCATGAATTTTCCACAAAGTTCTTAACTTTGAGTTGCAGTATTTTTCTTGTTTTTTTGCACATTCTTTCATACAAAAATAATGAAATTAGTCAAAGGAAGTCAATCTTACTGAAAATTCCAAACTACACTTTGAATATGTAGCCCCAAAAAGTTTTAAATCTAGGCTAAATATTTTAGCCGTGTACAAAACAATATTTATTTTTATTGTTTGTTTTCAAATTTTGTGTAGGATTTCTTCAGGCTTTGGCAAGAAGTAAATAGTTGTCGCTTTATTTCTTGAAGAAAAACTGAAGCTTCGGAAAAATAAAAACAAAAAATGAAATAACATTGAAATTCATATAAAAAGCGGAAAATTGCAATTATTCAACATACAAAACGGAACATCAACATTTGTTGGCTATTCATGACAATTTCATAGTCAAGAAATACTTGAAAATATTTCTTAATCATTTTCTTTTCAACAGCATACCGGGCTTTCTTTTAAACGTTTTCAATCTTTTTTTGCCAAATTAGCGTCACTTTTTAGTATCACCTCACAAGTATAAGTACAATTTAATTGTTACTTTCTCTGATAATTCAATACGACTGCGTTGTGTACAGCTTAGTAATTTTTGGAAATTTTTTTTAACTTCTTGTTCACTTTTTTAGTTAAACCTTTGGCAACCGTGACTATAATAACGAGGGACACTCATTTTTACGATTTTTGCCCGCTGTATTCATAGCTCGAAAAGCAGTTAGTTTGGCGCGAATTTCTTAAAGGGCCAAATGAGTGAACCGTTGCAGGAATTTAGTTATGACCTCTCAGACTTGCTCTGACAATTAATTAGCGACTACCAATAACTTCTCTCAGTGTAAAATATTATTCAATTTTATTCTTTCGTATTTTCATTATTGCTATTAATGCTAATTTCTTAACAGGGGTTTTAAAGGTAAATAGAGTAATTATTCTAGTACAGACGTATATTTTTTAATTTTCGGAAATTTCGGGGGGGGGTTTGAACCCCCAACCCCCCCCCCCCCCCCTGAATACGCGCCTGGTGACAGTGCAAAACAGTTTTATGCTTGGGCGAAGTTTTCTCTCGGTAATCCTGCGCTCCTATTCGTTATTGTTTTTTTTTTATCGATTATCGATTATGGTGCAACATTTTTTTACATTTCTAACGCTTATCGATTTTTAGCAATTTTATCGATATCTTTCGATTATTATATAATTTTTCCAATAATGTATATTTCAAAGAAACTTTAAAATGCTCGATTTGTTTTGGTTTTTTATCGATGACAGTTGAAAGAGTCACCTCATAGTCATCAATGTTTTAGATTTTGAAGTGTTATCGATTTCTGTCACCTTTATCGATATTTTTCGATTATTAGCTTTAAATTTTTCTGTTCAATTGAAAAAAAAATTTATTCTTTGAATAATTTTAAATCAAATACATCCCAAAATATTATCTCGTCTACTGTTACTGTCACCTTTCTTTGAAAAAAAATTCCATCGTTTGAGTTGCCTTTTTACCTTTGATTTCACACTTTTGTTTTAAGTAAAGTATATACATACATCGGACATGTTTCCTATCAATGCTTTGTTCCTACGTCATCTTTGTTAGCCTTTTAACCTTTAGTCAGCCATATTTGCATTGTCAATATTTGCACAGCGTTTGTCATTTGACGTTTGGCTGGCACACAAATTGGATGTCACGTATTCAAGGCTCAACCTTTCATTTGGCACTCAGATTGAGTGAGTGAGTGAGCGACAGCAGCTAGACAAACAGTTTTATTTCTATTTTTGATTGAGTGTGAAAATTTTAAATTTTTATGCAAATTAAAGAAATGGTGGAGCGGGGTAGAATTTGATGTTTAAAGAGAAGTAATGAAGCTAAAAGTTCGACATGAAAAAAAGTAAAACCAATTTTTGAACAAACGCCACTGCTCAAATTTTAAATTATCTCACGAGTACGGAAAATTTTTAAATTTTTTATTGAATAGTTTTGATTTGGGAATGGGTTTTATTGGGTTTTCAGTTATTTGCCTATGCAAGGTTTATTTTAGAAATTCGAGTCTAACTGTATTAATTCACAAAACCTTTCAATATTTCATTAACCTATTCAAAACCCATCCATCAAATTCTTATTCGCTAACATTGCTCTCATTTTCACAGCAATTTGAATTTCCTCTTTTTCAATATAAATATTTCTCATAATATAACTTTAATGTCTTTTCTACAAAAGAATTTTGTTTCTTGCGCCCACTCCCTTCACTTTTTAATTCACAAAATGACATGCCAGCATCAGACAACGATTTTAACCCATTTAGCCCAGAGCCTCGATCCCCTCAAGCAGCAAAGTGTATGTGTCTCATTCGTATCTTAATATTTACATATTCCTACCATTTTCAGTTAATTCTGCACACTTTTGCCTTTATGACGGCATTTCGTCTATCAGCCAGTGACAGTCAATCAATTCATTTGTCCTTCGCATCAGACATTTTATAAATATGTATTTATTGAAAGCGTTTGAAGGCATGTCAATGTGATTCTGGTATTTGTGTATGTATTTGTGTGAGATAATGGCGCTGTCATTCTATCGAACGGAATTGAAAATTGAATTTTATGCAAACAAAAACCAATTGAAGTCAATTATTGTTTATGTAACTAATTTTATTTAAATATTAAGTCAATTGTTTAACGTCAGTTAGTGTGGCAGAAAATGGGTGGTGGAACGTTTTTGTTGTCAGAAAAATAAAAACTACATAGTGAACAGAGAACAGATATCGCAAATGAGTAGATATTTAATATTGTAATGATCTTGAGAAATATTTCTAAAAATATTTAAAAATAAGTAATCCATCATCACCATCCTGCTCTATGGTTTGGAATAATGCCTTGTGTCAAAAGAAGATTTTTAAAGAAAACATTTGACTAAGATAATAATCAAAATAACCGATGAATATTGTAACAAAAATCGATAACCCTAAAACACTCGATTAAAAAAATTACCGATTATTTATTTAAAGCCTTAAGAATCGATAAATAAGAGTAGTTATCTCAGCACACAATCGACCTAATATTATTCGCTGCAATCAAAACTACAAAAGCGGCGTGCACACGATTTAAAAGTGCTCTTCTTACAGATTCGGGACAAATTCGGTATTACTTTTCGGGACCATTTGGCGATGATTTTTTTTATAATTCTGGGACTTTTGCACGATCATCTCGGTATTGTTTTAGGGCCCACAGCGAGCCATTTTTTTGGGTTTATTATTATTTTTTTAGTTAACAACTCGAAAACTTCTCGAAAATATTAGAGGAATAATCCCGAAAATGCAAACATTTTTTTCTAAAAATACCTAAAATCAATTTGGAATGATTCGAGAAATAAAAAACAAACTTAGAATCAATCAGAAAAAAGACACAGAAAAAGTGACGATAAGAATCATGAAATGGTACTACAATTCTCCTGAAATGCTGCTAAGAAGTTAGCTATCGGTTTTGAAAATAATCCCGAAATAATCCTGAGTAGTGATACAAAGATCTGAAATTTTTTCTAAATTAATACTGAACCATTTTTCTGAGATTATGCTGCAATGGTCGGGAAGTCATACCAAAACAGGGCCGAAATTGTCGCTTAATCAATCCTGAATTTATAACCACAAAAAAACAGTCCCGAAATTATCCCGAAAATTATCAAAAAAATTAAAGAGTACATAATACAAAATTTTATTTCAACCATTTAACTATTTCTGCCTTAACAATGAACAATAAAAGTAGGTACATTTGACACTGCCAATCAAAACTATGTTAATAAACAATCAGCATTTGACAAGTGCACAACCACCAATCAATGGAAATCACAAAAAAGTTATCATCAAACAACTAACTATTAACGAAAATAATAGACGCTTTGGCAGGCTTACAAACAAATATTTTTAAATAATATATAAGCGCGCTAGTGTTAAATCTGTAATCTAGGTATGAAGGTAGATTAGCAAGAGCAACCACAAAGCTACAGTTTTAACAAATGCCAGTCATTGAAAGTCAATTAAAAACTGAAAATTTCTAGTACTTTTGTTATAATTTAATTAAAATCAAATGCAATGTTGTTGAACATTTAAATTCTCATTGATTACAAAATATTGTTGTATTAACAAAGTAAGAGTGGGTGTGTGCTTTGATAGATGTTTGTAATTTGATTTAGAGTATGAGATCAGCAGTTTTTTTTTTAAATTAAAAATCAATTTGGTGGGTGTTGTAAAATGATGACGTGATATTGAATATGATTGTAAATATTTTTGAGTTATTCTTTATTGGAAAAAAATAATAAAATTATAGAATCTACTTTCATGTGAAAGCCAACAAAGTCTCATGATCTTAACTGCCTAGCAATATAGTCTTTGCTAAAAGTTCAAGTGAGCTATGTGCGCACAAAACATTCTAATTAGTTTCACTCATCTACGCGCACACATACAACATTGACTATAAATATGAAACACACACACATACACTTACATACATTTATTTCCGCCAACGCAAGTAGGTAAAGGTAAATTAAAATTTCATAATTACTTAAGCTTAGAGCTCTAAATTGCTGCAGCAGTCTAGCTAGCTACATTTTTTTTTTGTTTTTTTTTTTTTTTCTTATTTGAGTACTTCAGTTTTTGTTGCTTTACAAAAACAACAAACATATACATACATATGTACAACCGGAAGCAGACGAATGTAATTTCCAGCACAAAAGCAAATGTAATTGAGACTAAGAAGGCAAATGTGATTTTAGAAATGACTCACATACACACACATTTTTGTTGCTTACAGCGTGTGCGTTAATAGTGCGACAGGGCGTATGAGTAACGGCAGCCTATTAGGCGTGTCATAGTATGTGTGTGCTAATTGCAATTGCGATATTAAGCGCAGACGGGGAAAACACAAAGCGCACTGTGTATTTGCGAATTGTTGATTAAGGACTGAAAAGGTTGACGGGTTAAGTAGGAGCTAAGAGCGGAGGAAGAGAATGCTTTTTTTTGGATTTATTTAAGAATGCTTTTGAAATAAGTTTAAAAAAAAATATTTTTCTTTATTGCGTTGCTTATATACACTTTCTAAGTCACTATTTATCTAACGTTGATTGTAGCAAAAGGGTTCGCGTAAATTAATAAGTTGCAAAACTGCGTAGATTTGTTTAGTGATTTTACAATTTTTTTTTTTAAATCTGAAAGCAGTACCATTCTACCCCTCGAAAACCCGCCAGCTAAGTTCAGCTCATATAAACAATAACACATAAATAAATACCTAAACATAGTTCACATTTCCCCTTTTCATTTAGCGCACACTTCGTCCTGCTCATTTCACTCATTACCACCAGCTGGATGGTCGGTAATGCTGCGCTACAATGAGCTCTAAGTTTTTAGAAAGTTTTATACTTTTGTGTAGTATTTTTATGCTAACTTTGCTTTGTTGTCGTTAAGTAACCTAATTTATTTTTGTTTTTTTTTTTTTGCTGTGTGCACACTTTGGGTTCGTACTTAATTTCTCCGCGCTACTTTCTCTACTTTCATTGGTGTGCAACTTTGCGCGCAGCTGACGTTTGTTTTCCTGCTTTATTGCCTTTACCTTTTTAAATACTTGTCAGCCAGTGTACCGGATTGTTTGTCGTTCTTATTTTACTTTTTGCTTCTTTACGCTTAGAAAATAAAAGGATTTTTCGATTAGTTGTGTGAGGGGGGGGGAATGCTTTTTTAAGTTTCTATGAGGGTACATAATTAGTAGAGCAAAAATATTGCATAACTTTTTAATGATGAAATGAGGTTGTAGGCTTTGAAAAATACCGCGTTTTGTAAATATTTGAGCGAGTTGTTTGAGGTTGCAGGAAGTTTGAAATTTGAAATTTCTTTTATGGGTTTGATGGCTTTAAAGAGTTTAAAAAGTAGTGAACTGAATATCAGGTTTTAAACTGAGAGGCTTTGGCAATAAAATTGCTTTAAACGAAATACACTTTCTTTTTAGTTTTAGGTTCAAAAGGGACAAGTCTCGAAGTTATTATGAGAGTGGGTGTAGAAGAAAAATTAACGCATATTAGTCATATAGAGCCAAACACGCTCCCCTGCCTTTCAATGCCTCGAGTGCACATTACCTGCTCACTGATGATCACAATTTAGCCTACTCAACTCAGCCACCCACTGCTCAAGTAACCCTGATGTCAGCTTATTCAACTAGCCCACCATTAAAACAACAAAGTCAGCTATTCATCTACAGAGCCATTTGATTTGTTCAGTGAATCACATTTGTTACACCGTTAGCTATTAGGCGACTAAGATAGATCTTTGCGTATTACTACGTGCACTGTAGAATATCATAATTTGCAGTCAACAAAAACAACACAATGAGAGGCCTTAGTTGCCGCTTTATAACCAGCTAAACAGCTTGAATAAGCCAGAACTACAACTGCCAAGTAGTCAGTCATTTGTAAGTTCATTGAGCGTAAGTGATTCAGTGTTTTGTTTAGGTAGTGCGTGTGGGAGTTTAGATGAGACTCATTGAATTTTGACTCGTCGAACGTTGCATTTAGCATAACAAATCCTCAACAGTTTCAGCTGAATTTGAGTTACTAGCAGTAGACGCCATTTTGCATACGTCATTGAATGCACTTCACCCAAGCAAGAATGTGCAAATTCCCAATGACGGTCTTAACTTGCAACAAAAGCGAGATTATTGGCCCAAAGGGTGGGTTTTAGTAGAACAATTCATGAAATGTAGGCAGCTACTGTAGGAAAAGGTTATTTTACCATTTTTCTGTGAGAGCTGTCAGTAGTCTCCTGAACTACCAGAGGAACTACAAAAGTTTTGATGCAAGTTCGTAAAGGTAAGCCCTCTCTTCTCACATTTTAACTAAGAAACGTAAATTTTTAGTCCTGATTTTTCTGAAAAAAGTTCTCGGATAGCTTACCAAATTATGGGTAAACGATTTCAGCTCTAAAAAAGAATATTACATAAAGAACTAGGTACACAACTATCACCAAAGTAATAAAAGCGGTGACAAGAACTTTAATAGTTAGTGTAACGACTATGTATCTGCCACAAAAAATATGAGAGCTTGATGAATAAGTTGATTTGAGCAATATGCAGTCGCTGCTAGGCTGTAGCTACTAGTAATGGTTACTTTGAAGATGCTCATATTCTAGTTGGTCTTACTGCTACTTAAAACTTCATGGTATTAGTAACCCTAACTTAAAGTTTTCAAAAAAAGACAATTAAATGCAACCTTAAAGTGACTTTGTAGTAACACTTACTTTGAAGTTAGTATAAATGAAACTTTAAAATGACTTTGTAGTAACACTTACTTTGAAGTAAATATAACATTTAGCTAAATGAAACTTTAAAGTGACTTTGTTGTAACACTTACTTTAAAGGAAATATAATATAATATTAAATGCAACTTTAAAGTGACTTTGAAGTAACACTTACTTTGAAGTAAATATAACATTTATTTAAATGATACTTTAAAATGACTTTGTAGTAACACTTACTTTGAAGTAAATATTACATTTAGCTAAATGAAACCTTAAAGTGACTTTGAAGTAACACTTACCTTGAAGTAAATATAACATTTAGCTAAATGAAACTTTAAAGCGACTTTGTTGTAACACTTACTTTAAAGGAAATATAATATAATATTAAATGCAACTTTAAAGTGACTTTGAAGTAACACTTACTTTGAAGTAAATATAACATTTATTTAAATGATACTTTAAAATGACTTTGTAGTAACACTTACTTTGAAGTAAATATTACATTTAGCTAAATGAAACCTTAAAGTGACTTTGAAGTAACACTTACCTTGAAGTAAATATAACATTTAGCTAAATGATACTTTAAAATGACTTTGTAGTAACACTTACTTTGAAGTAAATATTACATTTAGCTAAATGAAACCCTAAAATGACTTTGTAGTAACACTTACTTTGAAGTAAATATAACATTTAGCTAAATGAAACTTTAAAGTGACTTTGTTGTAACACTTACTTTAAAGGAAATATAATATAATATTAAATGCAACTTTAAAGTGACTTTGAAGTAACACTTACTTTGAAGTAAATATAACATTTAAGTTGAATAGTTTTAGTATTAATTACTTTAAAGTGGTGCACTTTGTTAAAGATGACTTAAAAGTTGTTTATTTTTACAGCCATGACTAAATACTTCATACAAAATTACCACAATCTCTACATTTAACTTAAAGTACGTATGCTTGCTAAATATTTCTAAGTGCCGAGCGAAGTTTTCAAATCTTAAAAGACACTAACTCATCCTTAAATATTTCCTAATCGAATTTTATGTAGTCAATATTCGTTGTTGTATTTAAACGCCTTTTTATTGTAAACGCCTTTAGCGAATATTCATATTGCCATGCAAAACGTGAATTTTATGATAGGCCATAAATAATAGAAAGATTGTAAGTAGTGCAAAAGCTCCTTCGGCTGAATGTGTGTTAATGTGTGCGCAAGTCAAATGCAGGCCAATTGCTTTTATTTATTTGTATATGTGGGCGTGTTGCTGTTGAGCTGTCATTGTGTGAGTGATTGGCAGCAAGGCCTTGCTTACATTAGCAGTTTTTATTATTGTTGCTGTTGTTGTTGGTAGGGGGCTAAATGTTTGATTGCTATACTTTCTGAATTGTGCAAAAATATTTATTTGATACATGTTTGAGTTTTTATGATCTTGATTGTACTCGCAATGGATCAAAGCTGGTATTAGGATATAAATAAATTTTTAAAGTGATTGTAATTTTCGCTAATGGATTTAAATTTGGTTGTATTGGCTTTAGATGTATGCTAAATCCACCTGCTCTAGTGAGAACTTTTCTATCATTAAAAAAAAATTTATAACTTCAAAAAAATTGTCTGATGAAAAATATTTGAAAATAGGCTGATAATGCATTTCAAAAAAAGTTCGCAGGGAACAAGTCCAAATACCACGAGTACTGTATCCAGCAGAGAACTGTCCACATCGGTATCAAGGAAGCTTTACGGCGCAAATTCATTCCAGCCCATTTGCTTAATATTTTAATATGTTTCAAAAGCGAGTAAAGTCCCTGAAAGCCCGCCTCAGTACACAAATTGGTAGGGCAACTCACTTGCTTACAAAAATTCATGTTGTAATAAAACGAAAAACAACAACAGCAAACATAGTTTCTAAGGAAGCTTTATAGACTGCAATAATAATTTTCTTTTAATTGCAACAACAACAAACATTTTTTGAATTTCCGCTAAACAAGTTCAATTTCCGACTTGAAGTAAGTAGTTATGATTAGGAAATGCCGAAAATTGTAATGAAACGAAGGGTGCCAATAGCAGCAGAAAATAGACTTGGATGAGGAGTGAAACTAAATACAGTAGGTATTGCTACTTATGTAATACACCAAACAAGGTATGTGTAAGCACAAATTTATGCGGATATATTTAGTTGATTGAAATGCTCGAAAGCTAAAACAAGCAGAAATTGCTTATAAGTGGAAATTTATTGATTAAATGAGTTTGTTATAATTTACGAAGTGTAGAGAAATACTTTGCTTACTTAAAGAAAATGCAAGGAAAAGTGGGGGGAGGGGGGCTAGCTAGTCCATTTTGAAACAAAGTCATTTAATACAACTTGTAAAAGAGTAATAACCACTTTGACCTGAATTATTTCGAGCAATAAGCAAACGCTCTTAGCCCAACCACTTTAGGTACTACATGGCGTATGAGCAACTAAATTGCTTGCTTCATGAATTTGAATGAATTTCAGAAATGCTTCCGTTACTGTCGGATATGAATTGATTAAATTTCAGCAAATGCCAGCACGTTATAATAACTTTTTTGATAGAATGACAAGCTTTGAAATAATAATGACTAAATTGAAAGCATACAACGACAACAAATGCAATAATAAGCTACACAAAATGAGCGAGCACTCATAAAATTTTCTAATAAGCATAGCTAAGTTAATATTTGATAAAATTTATTTTTTATTTTTAACTGTCAAAGAGAGTTTAATTGAATTAAGTTAAGTAGAAGTGCGGCTAGCTGTAGCAATTGCAATATTAGTGAAAATGCAACTAAATTAGAGTAAATTGCATGGGATAACTATAATCCACTAATGGGTAGTGAGTGGTGGGTGGCCCAACAGTTGTGTGTGTGTATGTATAGGCTGTAAGTGGGTTGAACGCGCATTATAACCAGCACTCATGCAATCACTTTGCGCTTTATGCTATGCTGTTGCCGTGCTGCTATGTTGCCTACCAAATTGCTAACGTTGCATGCTTGCGGCATAACGAAATCCATTTTGCAAAACTATTTCGAAAAACACTTGAGAAAATTAAAGTTGGGGGGCAGTTGGTAAAAAAAAAAACAAAAAAAAAAATTATAAATTTATGTATGTATGTGCATGTATGGGCGTGTGGTGTTAGTAAACTGGCAGTCAACGTCACAACCAAATATAGTCAGCGCATATCTGCATGCAATCTCCAAATCGTTTGCCACAATAAAATGCGCTTACATACAGTTGCTATGGTCATAGCACAACACTGTACTATGCAGTTATAAGGTGTGTTTCATATTTATAAAGGCGGTGTTTTAAGTTACTTTTTTAATTATTTATTTCTATTATATTTTTTTTTTTTTAAATTTTATATTCTTTTATTTTTATTTACTTTATTTAATTTTATGTTATTTTACTTTATTTACTTTTTATTTATTTAATTCAAATAAATTTAATTTAATTTTATTTTATTTTATTTTATTTTATTTTATTTTATTTTATTTTATTTTATTTTAAATTATTTTATTTTATTTTAATTTATTTTAATTTATTTTATGTTATTTTTTTAAATTTTTTTTAACTTAATTTAGCTTAATTTAATTTAATTTAATTTTATTTTATTTTATTTTATTTTATTTTTATTTATTTAATTCAAATAAATTTAATTTAATTTTATTTTATTTTATTTTATTTTATTTTATTTTATTTTATTTTTTATTTTATTTTATTTTATTTTATTTTATTTTATTTTAAATTATTTTATTTTATTTTAATTTATTTTAATTTATTTTATGTTATTTTTTTAAATTTTCTTAACTTAATTTAGCTTAATTTAATTTAATTTTATTTTATTTTGTTTTATTTTATTTTATTTTATTTTATTTTATTTTATTTTATTTTATTTTATTTTATTTTATTTTATTTTATTTTATTTTATTTTATTTTATTTTATTTTATTTTATTTTATTTTATTTTATTTTATTTTATTTTATTTTATTTTATTTTATTTTATTTTATTTTATTTTATTTTATTTTATTTTATTTTATTTTATTTTGTTTTTAGTTTTCCGGAATAAAAATTATGAAACACACCTTCAGCTCATACATACAACCATATACCCCCCTCTGCATACCAGTAGACACAAGAGAGCATATGAAATTTCCATTTTCAACGCGATTTTCTTAATGAATTTTTGCTACGGCAGCCGCAATGCAACTGTGTATTATAACTAACAAAACACGCCTTCTTCACATTCTTTCACTATCTCGTATGATTTCCCCTTGTTAGTGATTCACGCCCCTCTGTCACTCTCTTTGCATGCCTGGAGTGCTATTGCTCTCTTGTGGCAACATTGCATGCCATGGCGTAGCGCGTTGCCATTTAAATTGAAATTGAAATGAAATCAAATTTTAGCGGTTACGATGCAAACAAGGGGCTGTAAAATGGAGAAGTGGAGGCGTAAGACTCGTTATGTTTGGCAGCAATGGAAATGGGGTGAGGAAATCTGCAAGTAAGAGCAAAACAAGGTGCAGTGCAAGAGCGCAGCAACTAAATACGCTGTCATAGAGCTATGAGGATAGATATTCATATGTGGCTATATACATACTGATGTGTATATATATGCGCTTATATAGATATTTATTTACTTATGTGTGTACATATTTATATATTTGCATGACGCGTCTCTCGTTGTGTGACTTGGGTAAATTGCAAATTGCTTTTGACATATTTTGACAAGATTTTGATTAAGCCAAGTTGTTGCTCTGTGACAGTATAAGCTAACAAAATTTTGTGTTGCATTGCACAAGAAAATTATTAAAATTAAATCATATTTGCTGCTTTACTAAATTGCATATATTATTAGATTATGCGTTTTATGGTAGAAGCTTAGTTACAAATATATATAAATTATTTCAATAAGAGTATTTAATGCTGCTATCACAATTTGTCACATTCAAGTTTGGAGAACTTTAAGTTAGGCACAAGAGTAACCAAGACGTTCTCAAATCTAAATATTTGCAAAGTAACCATTAGTGGTAGAAATTACCACGCATACACTGTGACTCTCTCGCTTTAAGTGCCCGTCTCCGTTGCTATTATTTTAGTGCGAGTTGGCAACATCCTATCTAATATCCAGAATGCAGCTTTGATAATAAATCAGTTTGTTGGGACATCAGCGGATTATTTAGTAATAAATTTGCATTTACAAAAATCTCAAATCACTACTCAACTAAAAAATAAAACTCTCCACTGGTTAGCTGTGGTGTTAGGCAATTGAAAGGACAAACTATTCAAGCATACATGAATAAAACTAATACATATGTACATACTTACATATATCATGTCATGCATTCAACTAAATTTTCATATAAAAGTGCTGGCATAAAAACATACAATCTATTCGAATTTTTAAAAATGTATGTACAGTGGCCAACAAAACTATGCATACAACCTTTTTTTGTATGTTTTCACCAACTTCGGCTTCAGAAAATTCATTTTAACTATTTTCCTGTAAGAGAACTTATCAAGATCTAATACAAAAACTATAAATTATATTTTAAATATGTATGGGAAATTCGCAAAAATTAGACAAATTTTCATAAAAAAATTTCAACTTTTTTCTCAGAATTTTTAGAATTTTTTTGAAAATGCAGATTTGTAGCGCATTCAATTTTAGTCTCCTAAAGTGTTGGTCTTAAGTCTGTAAGAAATTTTCCTGATTTTTGGCGATTTTTTTTCTGAAGAACTTTCGTGTTTTCTTTCATACAAATTTATGAACAAATTTTGTATGCATAGTTTTGTCGGCCACTGTATGTAGACATATTAATAAATTTTAGTTGCCCTGATTCATGTCGCGCTTTGTGCAACTAAAGGCTTTGCATTGAATGCTACTATGGCACATAGAGCTAAAAGGCGGATTAAAAGTTAAAAAAGAATTAAAAAAAAAAAAATTTGTGTCAAAAAAATAAAACGAAAGTCAATGACAACGATCTGGCAGGTCTGACCACAATCAGCATAAACTGTGGGCGGTAAAAATATATGAATGTACATAGTTTATAGCCAGTTTATATGCACAGACACATACATACATGCATACATATGTGAATTGCTATAGACATGCCAGACAATACGAACGACATGGCGTAGACAGCGGTGACTTTGAACTATTTTTTCAACGCTAAATCACTGCAAGAGTGCAAAGCGCATTCATTGTTAGACAATTAAATGGGGAATAGGATTTGATTTGGATTAGTCACGTGAAGTTAGATATTGAAGCGACTTGTAAATTTATTTTATTAAAACTGCTTCAAAAACAAAGGACTGTTTTTGTGTAAAAAAAAAAAAATTTTGTTAAACTATTTCAGAATATTTTTGAGCTAAGGCAGTATTTATAGTAAAATGGTGCTCTGTGTTCAAAAAATAAATTAAAATCATTGTGATATTGTTTTAAATATACCTTCAAACAACTCTCTACTTTTTGTTTCGTATAAAAAATTACTTTAGAATATTTGAAGGAAAAAAAAAAATATGATCAACCAAAAAAAAAATTATTTATGGAAAAAATTTCAGGAAAAAAAAATTAATAAAAAATATAAAATAAAGATATGATTAAACAAAAAAAAAATTTGTATGAAAAAAATTAATAATTTAAATTTTTTTTTCTTTTCATACTGTTCCCCTATACCCACCGGTTAGCAACAATTTTGCATCCCTAATTTCCCAACATCCAACATAGCACCAAAGTTTTTAAGCGGCTTAGTCCCAATTTTTTTCTCCTTCTAATATACCTTTTTCGCTTGTATTTATGCCATTTTTCTTGCATTCTTTGTTGTCTCCAGCTAACCTTTTTTGCTACTTATTCCTAACATTTGCATATTTGTCTTAAAGAAATCCGTCTACATCAACGTCTGTCAACGAATTCTTTGTAACAAAAAAAAAAGTAAAATAAAACAAAAAAATATTCAGCTGCAAATGCTCCAAAAAAATTTCTCATTGCCTTAAAGGAGTACAATCTCCGCTTTTTTTACGTTTGCGCCTTAGAAAATGCTTCAGCTACATAAAAAAGAGTTGCCGTACGGGTAAAAAAAATTACCAAAATGTTTTCACAAAATTAACAATAAAAATTTACTCAACGGAAAACTATTATTATCTAACAAAAACTTTGAAAATCATAGCATAAGTGTCTTTCTAAATTAAGTTCGACTGAAAAAATGTCCAAAATTTTAGAAAAAATTACCAAAATATTTAAGAAAAAATTTTCGATAAGCTAGTCTTACTTTATAGAAACCAATTGAAACTAACGCATCACTTTTTGGTAAATTTTAGGACTGAAGAAAATGCCCAAAAAATTTGGAACAAATTACCAAAATATTTAAGAAAATATTCTATAAAAAATATATTATTTAAAAACAAATTTACAAAACTACCTTAGTGTCTATTTTGCCTGAATTAAGCTAAAATATATAAAAATATTTTGGACAATCATTCATGATTTATTAGTAAAAATCTAATCCACGCCATTCAAAACATTATCGAATTTTAAAGAATTTTTTTAAGAAAATTTCCTAAAAATTACCAATATGGCAGCACTGAAATTCAAGCACACTTTTCCTTCCCCCTTTTGTAAATTTTTTTTCGCCGTCTAATACAGTTGAATTGTGCAACAAAATAAAGCATTATAAAACTGCATATCTTTCAAATGCCGGAAAGAAAAATTTGTCCTACAGACAGCAGCTCCTTGTACTTTAATCGCTACCCATTTTTTATTTTTGCTGCTTACGCTTTCTTGTATTTGTTTGTTGCCTTAAGCGCGTAACTTTCGTAAGCAAATTTTATGCAACTTTTCACGAACTTAGTCAGCAGATTTTTTCTAAGTGAATTTTATATTTTGTTAACAACAATTTAATTTTAAAAATACTAAAGATTTGTTTTTTTTTTGCTCTTTTTCTTTGCAGGTGAAAATTGATGCGCTGTTGGTGTTGTAAAGTTCGTCGTTAAATCAAGAAATTTTTGTAAAGCAACAAAGTAATTCAGGGAAAATAGTGACGAAATATCGACGAAAATTGTGAACAGTGAAGGCTAAAGCTTTTCGTAAACGCAATAGAGCTTGCAGTGTTTTCAAAGCAATTTATAATTAAAATTATAAGTAAATATATATGTATGTAAAAGTAAAATTAACGGCATCACAGTTTATAAGCGTAATATATCTAAAATAATAGATTTTTAAAAATTCATTTACGGTTTCGGTAACGGGTATAATTAACGGTGATTAACGGTTAAATTCGGTAAAACTAAATTTTAATAAAAAATTAATTGAATATTTGTGAATTTTTCGAAAATTATTTGTGTAAAGAAAACAGACTACCAAATGTTGGCCTTTCATAACGAGCACATTGCAAGTGAGTATAAAATTGAAAATTATTCTGTGTAACCAAACAAATTTTTTTAAATATTTTTTCCAAAGTCTTATGCAGGTCATTCGCGAATTCATTGCTTTCTATTAACAATTACCAGTTCTCTATAATTTTGAATCGCTCAATTTAAATAAATTTCCCTAAATGAATGCTTAACCAACCAAAAGAAGAAGGTCATACAATAATTTAACGATAATTACAATGCACACACAACAGAAAATCCTTTCATGTTATTTTAAATAATATTAAGGGCTCTATACACCCTCAGAAAATGCCCAACTAACAGCGGTAGGCCTTGTAATTTGCTAACGAATATGAAGTAGCTCAAAAGGCGGATAACTGACACATGAAAAATTAAATATATAAGTATGTGAGTCTGGGCCCATGTGAGTGTGCTAGGTAAAGCCTTGCGGTAAGAGCACTAATGCAAACAGGTGCCACATTACACATAGACGCTGAGTTCGCAACTGCCACACAGTTGGAAGCCCGCTGTTGGTTGGTCATGTGGCATGTTAGCCACAAGACTTGGGATTGCACAAACACATCTGCTTGGTGCATTTGAGCATATGACGAGAATGAACATATTTACATTTGACCATACATGACCGCCTAAAATTATACTACTCGGATGGTTTATGGGTGTGGGTATGCTTTCGGAAACATTTTGCCCCGTTAACAGAATGGGCGGGTGATTGCTTTTGAGTTGTAGTGAGGAGAAAACTTTTCTGATATAAATATCATCAGCCGCACTCAAATTTTATTAACCTACCTTTTGTTCGGAGAAAGTTGTCTCTTTCCAAGTTGGGCCCTATACCAGTCTTCATAAATCAAGTTAAACTGTTGACGCCCGAAAGTATGCGATATCAGAATAAGTTAATAAAAGTCTACCGATTCAAGTGCTTTGCCTTCTATATACATACTTTTAGGCGCAGTTGTAATTATCAAACATTTTGGGCTATGAAATTTCAATTTTCGAAACTGAAAAACACAAGAAATTGGTTATAATTTTACATCAAATGGGACTCTAAAAATTGTAACGCCTGAAAGTATGCAATTTAGAAAATCAAGCTAAAAAAATTTATGCATATCAAATATAATTCCTTATACATACTTTTAGAAACCATTGCTCTTATTACAAAATTTTTGTGCGATGAAATGTTTGAAAAATCTATTTTGAGAACCATTCCGTTTCAAATGCTTCCTATTGAAAAATGCATGCTAGGTTACCATATTTTCTTCCACACACATTTAGCCTTTCGAGTCATGTGTGTATGCTGCATACTCTGTTACTAAAATATGTTTACCTGGCCCATGGGCTGTTGCCTGACTGGCTGGCTGCTAATCTCTTGCTTAATATGTTAATTGCAAAAACTAAAACGGATTTACCCACTCACACTTTTGCATCCTTTTACCGCTGCACTACGTACCTACACATGTAGATACTTACAATTACACACACACATATGCACATGTGCATAAATTCTGGCGCTAAGTTGCATTTAGCGTAATTTGCCTTTGGTTTGCAAAGTTAATTTCTCACTTCCGACACTAATCCATTCTGACGAGTGGTCTCACTCACTGAAGGCTGCTTGCTTCTTTGCTGATGTATGTGCGTACAGCGATATGTGCTTGTGTGTGTGTATGTCTTTGGATGCTTAAGTAGTTGTAAGTTGTCGGCTGCTTTGTGGCAATGACAAATGAGCGTTTGCGATTAGATAAATGTGTAATTGCTTGCATTAACTAAGGCGTAATAATCTTGCATTTAAATTGTAAAATTATTAGAATAATTCCTTGTTCTTGAGATTGTGCAATTTCGATTGCAAATGATTAGGAGCAATTTGAATGAATGCAAATGCAAACTGAATGCAATTGAAAAGGATATATTCTTTCTTTATTTTATTTTATTTTATTTTATTTTAATTTAACTTTATTTTATTTTATTTCATTTTATTTTATTTTGTGTTATTTTATTTTATCAGTTTAAAAACTCACACCCTCACTGGTACTAACAAAATAATATTTTATATGCTTTTAAAATTTGTTAATTTTCTTTGGACTTTAATTTTCTACTTCAACTTTTGTGGTCGCCTTTGTCCACTTTCTTCTCACTTGAGCGCAATTAACTTGAAAGTAATAAAATGTGACACCGCCGCATGCTTGTCGTCTGGAATTTAATTAATATTAAGTAGCATATTATTACGCAGCATCACAAGCCAACTTCAATCAAGAGCGAAAATTTCCTTCAATAAATTGAAAAAAATAAAAAAAACGAACTCATTGCCCACTTAATTTTTCTTTATTACTTTTTGTTTTCTTTTCTTGTATTTTCTTGACTTTGCTGCTACATCGTAAAATTCTTTTCAGTCGTAGTCATTGAAATTCAGCGTATGTAAATATAAACAAGGATAAGTGCTTATATAAGTGTAAGTGTATGTGTGTAATTGTGTTGCCATATGTTTGTTTGCTTTAATAATGTTGTAAATGAAAAGCAAAAAGGCAAATAGTAAAAATATAGGAGAGGAACTTGCTGAATGTAACTAAACTAGTCCGAAAGGGATTAATGCAAACTTTTTTTCCATTTTGACCCTTTTTAGCTTCTACTTAAATCTTATATCTTCGGTCGGGTCGAAATTGAATTAAAACAAATCTATTAAAAGCATAAATTCAAAAATATATTTAATATATTTAATACCTTTTTCAAATGTTTGCGAGTACGGTTACGTTCGCTGTTTCATTTCAAAGTGGCTGAGTAGTTACTAAAGCAAAGAGAACAACACAAAGAGTCTCGATTTTCTTATCCATCAATATCCCTACTGTTTCAACTTTTCCCTACATATTTATACTTAAACCTCGATACATATATATACACATACTTGTCTACATACAAACACACACACTATTGAATTTCGCAGAAAAATTCTTACTTTCTCTTTTATTCATACAAGCGTACTTTACTGCTTTTGCCTTAGGCTCATTCGAGCAAACCAACACTTGGCGTTTGGTGCTTGTCGCCGCTCAGTCGTACGCTCACTCACTTTTTTCCCCAAAAAAAACAAAAATAACAGTCCTTGACAAGTTATTATAAGTTTCAATTAAAAGTGGCTTAAGTACTTGAGCATAGCGAAAAAGCAGCGTTACTGAGTAATTTTAAGGGGAGCAAAGAAGAAATATGATGACTGATGAATGTCGAATGTATGCAAGTGGTTTTAAGTTTGAGTTTGCTAAGTGACTGTTTTTTTTAATTTTTTTTAAACAAAAGTTCAAAGTAGGCAAAAACAAAAAGAAAAAGTCAACAAATGCGCAAAAAAAAATTTCGTTTGTTGTTAAATATTTCATACTCAATGGCATTGCAGGAAAATCGCTCAAGTAGCACGATATGCGCGAGTGCGGATATTTTGTGGTTGGTTTTTTTTTTTTTTTTGGAAAAAATAATTAGCCAAAAGTCTTTGGTGACACGAATTAAGTTACTGAAAGTTGGAAAATTTTGGGTTTTTTGTTGATGTTTGTTTTACATGTAATACGTAATTAAGTTAGCATAACTGCATTATGGCAGAAAGTAAAATCGCTTGTCAAGGTACTCCATCATGGTCTAGAGCACTCATTGCTTTGATGGTTTTAAAGGAATTTCATACAGTTAGACTAATTTAGTCTAGGCTTTTTTCGTGAAGAAAGTTTCGAAAGTCACCAAAGAAAAAATTTGAATAAAGAAAATAACAACAAAGCTATATTTTGAAATGATGGAATATTTTAATACGCGGTAGCTCAACAGAAAATTGATTAAAAATCGAATGCTCAAATCAGTCTCTTAATAAAAATTTTTAAAAATAGTGGCCATACACAAAAATTTAAGCAAAATTTCTCTAAAATGAAGAGACTAAATAGTTTGTGTTCAAATAGAAATTGCGAATAAGAGAGATGAACATTTGAATGTACATATGTATCTAAATTGATATCTGGGGCTTATCATTTGAGTTTACATATTGGTGGGCCCATTTACTATTCTTCCCATGCTTGAAACTATCGTCCAAAAGTTATAATACTGAAGTTTTCTGATGTGTTCGAGATCTGTTAAAAGTATGGCTACTTTCAAAAAGTGCCCAGTACTACCTCAGAAAAGCACTCGATTAATTTTTGCGATCAAAATGTAATTATAAACAATATTGCTTTCACTTGAGTACAATATTTCATAAGCAATGTTCCACAACAAATAACATTTTAAATCACTTTCCACTCAGTTACTAGAAGTAAACAAAGAATTTTTCAGTACAACCACAAAAGCTCCCTTTTAAGATTTTTCAAACGCAAGCACATGCACTTATTTTCTCTGCCTTCTATGTACTTCACTTACAAAACTCTGTACTCTGCACTTTTCATACACATATTCGTTAACTTATGCTTATGTGTAAACTCCTTCAAGACATTTAAGTGCAACTCATAAAATATTAAGAAATACTTAAACGTTTTCTAATTTCCTTCAAAGCTCTAAAGACAACAAGGAAAAATTCTAATAAAATTGCAGCTGAACAAAGCAGGTGTAATCCTTTCATATAAGCAACTGAGTAAAGAGTGAGTAAATGGTAGCAAAGTCTCAAAGCTACAATTAATTTATTTGGGTGTGGGATATGGTAAGGAATGCCGGCGGGATTGCAAGCAGCAATGTATCATTGGACTGAATATAATCATAATAATTGATTTTTAATGATGGTGAAAAACTGCTTATAAAAGTAGAAGAGGAAAATTGATTGGTAGCGATCATAGCCCCTACTGATTTTACCAATATATATCGGGAATCCCTAAACATGGCAGTAACGCATTGTGATTCCATGATGCCTCAGGTGCAATAGGAAACTTACTAAAGGCATGTATTAGCTAGATCTATTCCAGGAAGCAAAACCGAAGCTTTCATTTTTGACTTATTTCCACGGGTATTTGAATCGCAACTAAAAGCGGAATGAACTGATAACTCTCAAATGTTTTCCATCCAAAGCTAAGCTGTTACTCTCTGACTTTTGTGCTTTTCAATGATCGAATTCTTTTCCAACTCAGATTGAACTGTCGAGGCCAAATTTGTATTCAGAATTCTTACTTAATGGAAAGTTTCGACCCTCAACAGAATTAGCCAAAACTCCAATTTCTTTAGAGAACGAATCAAAACTTACTAAGCTAAGATAAGCTGAGGGACACTTACTTTCCAAACAAGTTAAAAAACTTCTTTTGAAGCTCAAAAAGTTTTTTTTTATTAAATAATTTCATCACATTACTCTTCTATGTGCCACAAATCTTGTCGATATTGACAGCGATTTAACAATCTACCATGGAAGCTCTATTTGCAATAATCTCTAAAATCCCAAAAAAGATTTAAGTTAAGTAAAACAAATAACAAAAAAAAAAAAAAGCAGCCCACAGGTATTACTTCACACTAAGCCAATCATGCGCTGCTGTCATATGAGAATGTTACTAGGAGCACCAGCTGTATAGGCGTGTTGGTGGAAAATTGAATTTCAAAATTTAAGCCATCCTCCTTCCTACTTTCCTAATACCTTTCAAGTTTTCACCTTTCTTTCTCTATTTTTCTACTTTTATTTTTTGGCACTCTCAACAGCCATTAGCCTTTGTTAAAACGCCTACCAACTACCAACTATCATGGCAGCGCACAAGTTAACATACAAACATGCAAACAAAAAGGCCAACATATGAGGTCGTAAGGTGCTTTTGGCCAACAATTGGCTGCCTAACTGTGCTTTGAAGGTGTATGATGATTGCTGTTTGTTTGCATTTACATATTTTAGTTGGAGTCAGAATGACTTAACCAACAAAGGCTAAAAGCTGACTGCCAAAATATTTTCACACAATTCGAAATATTTTACATATTTACAGATTCAAGATTTCGTTCAGACTTTGATTACTATTTTTGCTCTATCATTTGCATAGCACTTTTACACTATTATCTATTCCATGATTTTGCTACTTTGTAAAGGAGTAGCATTTGTTTTGATTCTTACCTTTGTTGCTGTTGTTTGTGTTGTAGTTCTTTCATTAATAGTCTGTTAGCGGGATATGGCAATTGTTTTGCATGTAATGATGACACTGATAATGTTGTTCCAAGTTTTCACTTGCTTGCATTTGAGTTCATTCCCGAGCTGTGTTGATATAGAGATGAGTAAAGAGAAGCTTTTAACTCTATGTGGAATACTTCGTTTGATAAAAATGTCCTTACCCTGCAGGAAAATTTAAGGAAATGGCTTTTCTAATTATACTAATAACTAATAACTAATAACTAATAACTAATAACTAATAACTAATAACTAATAACTAATAACTAATAACTAATAACTAATAACTAATAACTAATAACTAATAACTAATAACTAATAACTAATAACTAATAACTAATAACTAATAACTAATAACTAATAACTAATAACTAATAACTAATAACTAATAACTAATAACTAATAACTAATAACTAATAACTAATAACTAATAACTAATAACTAATAACTAATAACTAATAACTAATAACTAATAACTAATAACTAATAACTAATAACTAATAACTAATAACTAATAACTAATAACTAATAACTAATAACTAATAACTAATAACTAATAACTAATAACTAATAACTAATAACTAATAACTAATAACTAATAACTAATAACTAATAACTAATAACTAATAACTAATAACTAATAACTAATAACTAATAACTAATAACTAATAACTAATAACTAATAACTAATAACTAATAACTAATAACTAATAACTAATAACTAATAACTAATAACTAATAACTAATAACTAATAACTAATAACTAATAACTAATAACTAATAACTAATAACTAATATCTAATAACTAATAACTAATAACTAATAACTAATAACTAATAACTAATAACTAATAACTAATAACTAATAACTAATAACTAATAACTAATAACTAATAACTAATAACTAATAGCTAATAACTAATAACTAATAACTAATAACTAATAACTAATAACTAATAACTAATAACTAATAACTAATAACTAATAACTAATAACTAATAAATGCGATATTTTAATACAAATTAAAACGTATACAGGATTTATAGTGATGTTGTGAAAAATTCTGAGATACGTCGTTCCTCAACCAAATACAGAAGGTAGACGTTTCCGAAAAATATTTTCAAGGTGGCCTTGAGAGTCCGTGGCGGAGTAAATTTAAGCTTTTTTTAAATAGACTTTTAAGCATTTTTCTGCAAGGTCCTGAGAGACAATATACTCGTACTTATATATACATACATGCATTTATTCAGAATAATAGAAAAAGCTCAACTTAACCCCATACTGAGTCAAAAGGCTACTACGCCTAAATATATGCAACTGTTCAAAAATGTATGAATTTCTCAATGTGTGGCTGCTATTTGTCTATGCATTTATGCGTGTGTGTGCGCGTGTGTATGTGCTTGTTTGACTTTTGAGACCACCTCTTTTATTTGAGGCCACTTTTTGAAATTCGTAAACGCCTATTTCACTATTCAATTTGAGTTTTAGTATTACTTTACTAAAGCTATTTTTAGATTTTGGCATTTCCACGCTCTTTCCTCACTTTAGACACTTTCAACCACATTTGAGTTGTTGTTAGTACTGGTATGTGCTGACTTCGTTACTACCCACAAACGTTGAGTTTAGTATGAATTTTAATGGGTCATCATTTTGGGGTTTTCTAACTTTAACTTGGTACGTGTTCAACGCCGAAAAGTGCAAGCTAAAGTCAAAAATATTTTTTGGGGGCGTCTAATTTTTTTAATGCCGTCCCACAGTGACCCAAAAATATACACACAAGCACATATGTATATGTATTTATAAAATTATTTTTAAAGTTTCTCCTTTTATTTAAAAAATATTTTCTGGCTCTTTTGGGTTGCAGGTGTATGTGCTTGAGTTGAGGAATAAGAATTGCTGTTGGCGGTATGTGGGATGGGATTAAAACACTTTTCGTTTTTTAGTTTTTATTTTAAATTGTGGTTTGCGAGTGGCAACCACATTTTGTGGAAGAATTTGTATCTTGCTTGCGTGGTTTACGTGGGTTTGTGTCGACGTACGATTATTTATTTTCGAAAACTTTTTTATTCGTAGGTTAAGATATTTTCTGAGATGAATATGCTAAATGATGCGAAGGTAGAAAATTGGAGATTATTTTATTAATTCGATAAAAACAACCAAAATCTATATTTTTCTGTTGATTAATTTTTTTCATTTTTTTGCTACTTTTTTCTTAATCAATCAATAAACATACAAATACAAAAGCACTTGAAAACAGCATATTGGTCTTTAGCCAAAAATGTGCTATCATAGATATTTCAAGCCAGCAAACCGAATTCTATTGCTGTGCAGCATTTGATTCTGACCACATTTGGCACAGGTTCGATGTGCTCGCTTGAAAAGAAATTAACAAATTTGCAAAATTGACAATGACTTTCCTTTTGTGGTAAGGCAGCACAGTGAATAGAATAGACGAGCCGGGACGAAGCCAACGGCTGTGCAACAAGAAATGGATTTTAGGTGTTATCAATTTTAAATAGACTGCATTTCAATTTTATAAATTAGTGTAGAAAAGCCACTGAATAATTAATTGCATAATGGCTTGTCATGGTTGCTGTTAAGTTTAGAAAGCTGTGTATACAGGAGTGACTAAGCTGGAAATGTAGTTTGTAGATATTTGACTTACAACAGAATTTATATTTTAAAGGTACGATGGGAAATTATTTTTTTTTTAGGTATGGTTTCATTAAAATTTCACTGAAATCATCAAGAAGCCCACAATACGATCTGCGACCAAATTAGAATATAGCTGTAGAAGTGGCATGAGTATTCTACTTAGCTGTCTCACCTAAAAAGAGTTACTGAAAGTTCCTTAAAAACAAGCTTTTAAGTAAGGGCGTTTATAAACCAATTGAGAATTAAACTGCCCTCTATGGTGGCAAAGAAATTCCACTAGCTACAGGTGATCACCATAGTGTCGCTGCTGTCGATCTCATTATATATAGGGCGCTTATTGTGGTGTGCTTTTAGGCGCTACTAGACAACAGTTAAAGTGTAGTCTATATTATTTTAACGCTATGCTACTCTTTACAATTCCGAGATGTCTTGAATTGACAACTAGTGGAAATTTGGAAATTTTTAAAAATATAAATTACGTTAGAAATTTTGTCAGAAAAAATTCAATTTATTCCGAACTTGATTTTTTCTAGTTAGCAGCTTCAAACTTCTTTTTTATTCAAATAAAAATATTTTTTTTTTAATATTTTTTTAGTAGTAACCGAAAACAATTATCATTGTAGCAATATAAAATACGACTTCCTTTTAACTTGAAATTTCTTCAAACTCACCACACCTTCTTTGACAATTCCATACTGTCAGCTAATTAGCACTCAAACGCTGTCACAAAACCTGCGCTGAAAAGTAAACGCCGCAAAGTTATAAATTTTCCTTAGCGTGAAGGCATTTTTCGCCATAAGACTTATCATAAAAAGTACTAAAACAAAAGCAACAATAAAAATAAAATCAAAAACTCAACACATTGTAGCACATTGAAGTGGGAAGGTAATAAAACTCGCATCAAAATGTTGCACGCTGTCGTTTAATTACCGGCACTTAAGTCAGAAATGACATTAGCGCAACATTTTGCTAAAAAAAGTTGTTTTATAATAAATGACAAAAAATTAAACAAAGGGTTAACGACATTGCCAACGAGCGGTGTGAAATTAGAAAATCGCTTAAAAAACGTGCAACTGCACGCTCCTTGTACGAGTGTCAAACAGAAATATGTGTGAGTTCAAATGAAATGGGTGTGTTGCACCGCCATAAAATTTTGGCTTGAATGGGGTTAAACTAGCAAAATGCCAACAAAGCTGTTACAAAGTAATTTTTTAGCAAACATTAAAAAATAGCAAGTATTCAACCAGCTGGTATGCCAGTGATTCTTCATGTCAAACACACACACACACACACAGATACCCATACACGAAATTTTTCATAGTCAGAAATGCTCATATGTGATTCTTTTTTTTTACTTTTTTAAATGGTTTGATGTGTCTTTTGCTGCTGGCTGTTTGGCTGTTGGCTGTTGTAAATTGCAGCCTATTAAGTCATACTTGCACATATGCGCATGCCATATGTGCAAAGGAGAAAAAGTCAACACTTAATAGCTGCCATTGAAGCTGAATGGTGGAAATGTGGCAGGCAAAAGAGTTGACAAAGCGTTGGAACGTCTAAAAAAAAAAGTGGCAAAACGTTTGGCATGATTTTTAATGTTTCTCCTTTCTCTTTTTTGTGTTTTTTTTTTGGTATTTTTTATTATTGTTGCAAAACTAAAATTGCTGTTAAATGTTTGAGGTACATAGTTAGGGCACATATGTACATCGGTAAGTGGAAGTAGCAAGCAAGGTCTAATGTCGCGTCAAAAAAGTAAAAAAAAAAAATTATTTCCAAAACAAAAATAAATAAATCTAAACAAGGCAAAATCTCAACACAAAAAGGAACAAGTAAATTTTAAAAGTTGTAAGGGGAATCGTTTTGTTGGAATATTAATTTAATAAACATAAATAAGTTTTTTTATTTTGCAGATTTTGCTTAATTTTAGGAATTTTTTTTTTTAAACAAATTTTTACAAATCTTCCGCGAATTAATCTACTGCTCTGATTTTGATGTTTTTTTTTATCCACTGCTTTCGACTTCAACCACACTTGTTATCGATATTTATCGAAATGAAATTTCATAAATTTTTTCTCAAAAATAAATTTTTAGAGATCTGAGAACTAATCAATTGCTGTATTTTTGATCTTTTTTCGATTATTTTTTTCATCCAGTTCTATCGACTCTTACCGCACCTGTTATCGATATTTAACGAAATTAATTTTTCCAAGGTATTTAGCCAATTAGTCAGCTGATATTTATTTTAAAATTTTTTTATCCATATTTAATTTTTCATATTTTTTTGTTTTTTTTTTTATCTTTTGTCGATTTTAATTTATATTATATTTACGGAAAATAAATTTGTACAGAACTTCTCAGTGGCTGTCGTCCATTTTAAAAATTAAGATTAGTGATTCTGTCAAGATTTATCGATTTTTATTTTTTAAGTTTCATAAAAATGTCTGCAATTTTTTAATTTTTGGAAAGTTTTATCGATTTTCGTACATATTTTGGTCTATTAGCTATCGCAGTTTATTTTTTTAATTAAATGAAAATAATTTTAAAAAAATTTTTATCGATTACTTATCTTAAATAAATTACACTTGTTATCGATTTTTTCGAAATTAAATTTTCTGAGACTCACTTCGAATTTTCGTTTCGATTAATTGTGTTGATTAAGTCCTTTAGTTTTTTTTTTAATATTTATATATATTAGCAAATTTCTACAGATCTGCTTATTTACAGATTTTTAAATATGTTTCCTAATTAATTGATTAAAAAAAATTCGATTGATTTTTATAATTTGTATAAATTTTAATCGGTTTGGTTTATGCTCAAAATCTACCTACCTCAGGAAATTAATCAAATAAAATTAATTTATATGTTTGTTATCGATAATTTTTTTTTTACTAAAATTATATCGAATTTTACAATTTTCGTAATTTGCATTTTTATCAAAATTTATCAGAAGAGCTCAGTTATATTTAGCATTTTTATCATGTTTAAATATTTTTCGAGTTGGACCTATTCCACGTCAAAATTAGGGAATAAAAAAATCCAAGAACAAAAAAAAAAAACTTTTACTACAAAAACCCACCTTCTATGTATGTTGTGCGAATGAGCATAAAAAGTACTTTAAAAGTCATTAGCAGCTTTACTCGTTTTCGTTTGCGTGCAAAATTTCTAACATTCAAATGCGTGTGTTTGTGTGCGAGTAGACACTTTTTAGCGCGCCATCACCACACACACACGCACACTCACTTACACTTCACAGCGTTTAAACCCTTTCACTTACATTCTTTTACTATTAAAATAGTCATCGTTTTGTCGACATTTGGAAACCATAAAAAAATGCACAAAATTGGCTCACTCTTTGGTTGACTATAAAATTTTAAAGCATACTTCAAGGCGCGCCGGCATTCGCTTGAAATTTGTTGACACGCTGTTTTTATGTTTTTCTTTTGTAACTCTAGGGTAGCAACTGTAAATGGACTATGTATTTAGTTTTGGTGTAAGTTGTTTTAGTAAGTATTGTTGTTGTTGTTTTTATTAGGAGTTCAGTGGCAAGCAAATGTAGCTAAATACTTCGTTAGTAGATTTCTTAATTTTTATTGTTGTGCGAGTTGGTATTGGATATTTTGAGCAGTGCTTTTGAAGTGATTATCTAGAATTGCTAACATAATAATAAGCTAAATTATTATTTTGAAATTATTGCTTTAATTCAAATTTTATTGGAAAATTAATTTTTTGGTTCTGATAGCTGCGGCAGCTGCAACAAATTTGAAATTTAATTTTTCAGTTGCTGAGGGTTGGGTGTAAAATCGCCAGTTAAAGCGAAGCGTTCTCATTTTACATTTTTCCTAATTTTTAATATTATCGTTGGTAATACTTTCAGAATATTCTTAAAGTACATACAGTTTTAGAATTTTTGAGGAATTAATATTTAAATTTTTTTCACTTTTTTGGTTTTTACAAAAATTTTTTTTCTGGCCCAGTCTAATGTAGATTAACGGTGTCTAGTACCTCTCCTCACTGATAGAGCTTCGATAGCAACCATTCGAATTATTTCAATACTTTAAAAGAGCTCTTCTTGTTTATACTATATTGCTATCTAGCATTCCGACATTCATTCAGTTCAACCAAGGTGTTGCCACTAAGTTTGGTTTTATAAGATTGCCACCTCTCTAATTTTTTTAGTAATGATACCCAATATGAAACTGGCATTTTTTGAAATTATGTGAGATATGTATGCTATTTGGGTATCAAATGAAAGGTGGTTTACCTCTCACTTCCACAAAAATACTCCAGCTAAAGTAAAGGGTTGCCAGCTAAACAAATTATATTTATATTTTGACATAATTGCTTTTATTAGGAAAAGTACTTGACCCTGTAGATGCAATTATGTACCTTTGTCATCTAATATAATTTTACCGCTATTGTAGTAGTGTTGCCACTTAGTGGATTTTAATAGAGTTGCCACCTACTCCGAATTTAGAAAAAATTAAAAAAATCTATTAAGGTATGAAAATGTGTTTGGATGTGGTATTTTGATAGGTATTTCAACAAGAACAGATTTAATTGTAAGACAGACCCAAAGAATACAGAGCAAAACTTGGTAGCTCAGCTGCTAATCCTTCCTATTGGAAGATATATTATTTTAACATAATTCTTATTACAAATATAAAAAAAAATTCTAGAAAATCACAAAAAAATTGCTTGATCTCCAATTAAAGTAAAACATTTAAATTTATCAAATTCAACCATAAACCCCATAATTAACTAACAACCACAAAATTATTATGTTCAACTAAATGTTTCTAAACGAATCGAAAAGCCTTCACACATACTCACATATACATATGTACATACTAACAATGTCATATCAAATGTTTTGGTTTGTTTTTGTGGCTGCCACAAAGTACTAACCGCGAATTATATTTAACCACACAAAATAATTTTTCATGTGCGCTTCAATTTGCAAAAATGGCAGCTATTTTCATAACTACAAATACACGACGACAAAAGCAGACATGACAATATTTTTTAGCTACAAAAACAAAAATGCAACAATAAAGTGAAAGCCGCTCAACTAAAAATTGTTATAATCAACATTAATGCAGTGTTGTAACATCGCACTGTGTGTGTGTGTGCCATAATTTTGTGGCATTTCAGAAATGTTGCCAATGGCAGTTGAAGTCTGAAGAGTCACGTCGTCATTCTTTGCTTAGTTATTTATTTTATTTTCTATTATTTTTTTTTTTTTCAATTTTAGTGGTTGTGGGTTCATAAACTGCCTGTTGGTGCATTTGACAGCTGTCATTACGGTTTGACATTTAACATGACTGAATTGCACGCGATTGTTGTTTCTTTTTTTGAAATTTATTTTATTGTTTTTTTTTGCAAAGCGTTATTGTTGCTTTTGCTTGTTTTTTTTTTTTGCAATATTCACATGCCTGCGAAAACTTGTGACTAAACGTTAGCGTTTAGCTGTAAATTAATGACAAAAATTGTTGTTGGCAGGCAACGTGAACAATGAGTGGTTAACTCAGCTAGATCTGCGGAGTTTTGCGAGGGTCATTCCAAAGTCAGACAGAAAAAAATCATAAATACAATTTTTCGGAACATTTTTTTCAGAAATCATTTTTCAGAAACCAAAAATTCAGAATCAAAATTTCAGAAAACTTTTTTCAGAAACCAAAAATTCAGAATCAAAAATTCAGAAACACATTTACGGGCATGCATTAACCCACTCGTTATCTACATTTTTATTTTTATTACGATATTATGAATGATTTTTTGGTTAGTTTTGAATGGGTGCACTTAATTGGTAAATTTTTAAAATTATAAGCCATGAGCGGCCATACGTTAACCCATTGACGACCTCAATTTTCTTTTAACTCTAAAATCAAATTTTTTCACATCAAAATAGTTTTACATAGGCTTAAGTAGCTGATTTGAAGCATTTTAACCCTTTAAACGCCATGCCTTAACCCATTGGTGACCTACATTATTATTTTTATAATTTCTAAATAAATTTTTTTACCTATATGTTAAGCGTTATAACACAAGTAATTATGCATTAACCCTTTCGTGACCAATTTTTTTTTTCTTCAGAACTCAAAATCAATTTCTTTAAATCGGAGTTGCTTTAAATATTTGAAAGGTTCTTTGGCAAAGTAGCCTATCTAAACATTCAGAAAGTAATGAGACGGCAGAAAAAAATTGAATTTTGCCCAAAATTTGATTTTTTTCTGCCACCTCCTTATCTACTTTCTGAATTTTTAGATCTGAATTTCACTTTCTGCATTTTTACTCTCTGAATTTTGACTTCTAAATTTTGACTTCTGAATTTTGACTTCTAAATTTTGACTTTCTAAAAAAAAATTCTGAAAAAATGTGTTTCTGAATTTTTGTTTTCTGAATTTAGTATCATTCCAGAACTGTTTCGAAATTTTTTCGGGACCAATTTCTGAACATTGGGCGGTAGAAGTCTTGGATTTCTTTCTTGACTAATGCGAGAGTTTTTTAGACCGTTTTGTGATATTATCGGGACAATGTGGAATTGCGTTGAGACTTTCTTGAAGCCATTGCTAGTATTCCTCGAAATAATTTTATTATTTTGAGAACAATTTCGGGACTATTACGGAATGATTCCAAAAAAATAGCACTAGCATTTTATTTTTATTAGAACAAAAGAACCTAACCTAAGCATTTCACTTATAAGTCGGCTACACCCTTTTACCATAGAATGCCCCACATATATAAAAATTCTCTAATTCGCTTAAAATGGCATGCGAATATTTTGTTGACGGAGTGTAGTGAGTGGTGGCAGCACCAGAAATGTATATAGTGTAATAACATGAATTATTAAATTTATCACACACACATACAAACACACATGCCACACATGAACACATACATACAAACATATGTTGCTATCTATTTGTTGCCACTGGTATTTGGCAACAAAATGTTAGTCACGCCGCCACTGTCATGCCGCACGCTATTTTTATGTTGCACTCATACGCCAAGTATCTCACATACATACATATGTAAGTGTGTGTGTGTTTGCTTGTTGGTATGTTTATGTTTTGTAAGTCTTGCACACAATAGTCAGCGAGTAGCGAGCGTCAACATTTTACATGCAACATGCAACATGCAACATGCCACATGCAATGTTTATACAGCGCGATGCCTTTTAAGATATTTGTTACGTTGTTGTTGCTGTTTTTATAAGCCTTGTTCTGGCACTTTTTCGGCCTTTTCTTGCCAGTTTTGGCACTTTTCACCAAACAAACACGTTAATGTATATGTTAACATTGTTTTTGATTTGCTTGTTGTTGGTATTTTTCTGCGTTTATTTTTTTGTTGTTTTGTTGCATCTTTCTTTTTCTATTTAATTTTCTGCTAAGCAGCCTTGTCGTCACTTCAATGCTCGACTTGTTTTTGTGGCGTAAAAAAAATAACGTTAATAATTTGAGTGGTGAATGTATCGCTTTGACTTGCCAAACAAATTTCGTGCTGGAATTTAATTTTACTATTTTGCCAAGTACTTGAAAAAAGTTTGTCAGAAGTGTTTTATTTTGTAATCATGAAATTGAGCTTGATTGGTTTAAATGGGTAAAGTTTTTTCCTACAAATTTAATGTTAAAGGATTATACTTACTTTGTGCATGGATTTGAAAAAGTGTAGTTAAACTTTGGCATAAAGAGATTAATTCTTCTGTGATAAATTCTTATGGGATTTATACTTTTGGGAGTTCAATGTGTGCGATTTTTTGAATATATATTCACCCTTTATAATAAAAATAAAAAATATTTCTTATAACATATGTGTTCCCATAAATAATTTCACCAATTTTTTTATTCTTTCAGGTTGTGCCTTTTTAACTTACTTTACTCCGGAGAGCACAACAACAGCTGCAAATTCACCAACAATGCCGCAAGCAGCTGTGCTCAGTGACAAAACGGCCTTAACAGGGGTAAGTTTAGCATGCGAGCTAGAAATTTTTTAGAGCACAAATTAATGTAGTGCTAGTTGCTTGCAATTAATGGAATTAAAAGTTCTCTTCAGCGTTTCTCACCAAAGTTATTATTTACAAAACATGCATGGTAGTTATTTGAAGCTTTTACACTTAAACTTTTTCTGTCTCAATTCCAGATTAAGTAATAAACACCAAAGTAGAGTAATCACTACTTCAAACACTAATTTAAATATACAATTTTATTTGTTTTGTTGGTAGTTAGAAAAAAGTCTCCTATACTACAAAATTTTTCTTCTTTTTTTTAAATAAAAACCTTATATAGTTTTTCGTATACTTTCTAATTTTGTAGCATTTAAAGGTAAGCACACTTAGACATACATTCCGGAAATTTTGTAGTTTTGCATACTTTTGGGCGCTCACGGTGCATTGAATTTCCTTGACCCGAAGTCGATCAATAGTGACCCAACACACGCTCACATACACATCCTAATAATTTGAAGCATCAACCCAACTCTGCAAAATACTCATAGTGGTGTAAGTAAATTTTTGTGTTTTGTTGCATACTTATAGGAGTTAAAAGTACCAGGTTGTGTGAAATTAATTGGGCCTTGCGTTCATACCAGTTCGATTGTAACTGGATACAATTGATCTCTCTTTACGAGATACTCAAAAAATTCAATCCATGCAATGTGATTAAAAGAGATATTAGCCGCATCCTTCTTTGCGACTCATCCTGTATGCATCCTAAACGTAGACTATAAGAAATTTCAAATATTTCTTAGATATTTTGTTAGTTCTAGCGTAGTAGCCTCAGAAGCAAATCAATTTTTTCTATTAAATCAAGCTAAAGAAGTAAGCGTTTCTACTTTAAGCTGCTCGTTCGTAATGTTTAGATATTTTCATCGATTGTCTACATATTTGCGTATTTAAAGCACATGTTTAGGCGCTCATTATGCACATTCACCACCCTGTTCTCTAACAAAAATTTATTTCCAACTTTATTAAATTTGTTCGTTAGAAATGTACATATAGATATATAAAACCACTGCTGCTTAGTTCAATCCACAAAATCTACCACTGACAGTCAGCCACATTTTTAGACTGAAATGTGGTTTCGGTGGTCAGTGAAGTTTTGCTTTATTACACGCTTTTGTAATTTAATGTCAGCGCGCATAATTATGTAGACGCAATTGTATTTATCTACATGCCTCACATTAGTAGTGTTGTTGATTTTAATGTTTTGCTGTTTGTATACGTTACCCCAGCATCGTATTTGCAGTATGTTGTTGTTTGTTATTGCCGCCACCAACTATTTATCAGTTAAAATCAGCACAAAAGTCATACATTAGTTCAAATGTTACCAAAATGTCGGAGTCAAGCTAAAACCACAAATCAGGCATAGATACAAAAGCAGTTGCATAAATTTAGGCGCAAATATGTTTGTTTGTATACTAACTACATTTGTGTTTGTGTATACATCAAATGATGTGCAGCGCCCACCACTGCTTTATATAGTTAAAATAAACTCATTATTTACATACGCGGGGAATATGTATGTATATGCAATGTGAACTCGTTTGACCACAATTTTCAAACTTAGCACACAAATGCAGTTAAACTGATTTTGGTTTTACGCTGATACTCTATATAGTCTGGTTTATATTTTTTTTGAACTACTCTCTAACTAAATGTGGAATTTGAAAAATTGCTCATTATACACGTACAAAAAAAATTAGTGGTTTGTGTGTGTTTGACTTGTTGTTGTGTGTTGTTGTGAAATGTTTTTGGCGTTTATCAGATTTATCGAACTGATTTTATGTGCCAAATTGAAAGCGTGCATTGATTTGTATATTCTGATATACCCAAGTCGTTAAGTGTTAGAGTTTACTTTTGAGTTAGGTTGTGGTTGTTGTTTGCGTTTGTTGAGTGCGCCATTGTTGTAGCTACAGCTCGAGTTTAGATTGCACCGCGCTTATTTGTGTCTAATCAGTTTGACGGACATGGATGCACGAGCGTTTGACGTTGGTTATTTATGCATATTTGCAAAATTTAAATTGGAAATGTTTTAAAGTAATACGCATGTTATTAGTTTTTTGATAGGTTTATGTATGACAGTATGAATCTCTTTGCTAGGTTGGAGCATATTTGAAAATCTCAAAAAATATTTAATTTGCGCCTAAACTTAGGCAACGATAGGTACACATTGCTCAACAACTACTTAATTTAATTTCTGTAGCCTACTTTTAGGTGCTAAGACAAACCTTTCCTACAGTACTCGTAGGGAATCTGTCCAATACTATCTATTTGAGCAAGGAACTGACCTATTTTTCTTCTCATATGACATGCTCAAACAAAAGGGATCACATCAACTTAGACAATGAGATCAAAACTCGCATTATTCTCTTGCGTCTTTGTGACTCATCCTGGATTCAAGCTAGACAAATCGCATTTTTTTCAAATGACGTTCTTCTATAATGTACATATGTACTTGTTGGTGTACGTAAAAATATTTTCAGAATTTCACTAGACGCCACAAACTTTTACTTTTAAAACTTTTTTAAAGCTTAAAGTTTCCAAAGAAAAATCTAGCGTTCTATTTTAAAACGCTGCTCGTCTGACATAACTCAAAAAGATTTAAATTCGTATTCAAGTTTGATTTCAATGAGCACTTGAAAGCTTGTTTTATCAACTTGTGCATGTGCGTCGTTTTATATAGAGTTTTCCGACAACTCTAAAAAATCATACCACTCTGATGGTAACAAAAGTTTTCATTGCAGCGCAGACAAGCTTTTCTTTCAAAACAAAAAAAAAAAAAAAAACAAAAAAAAAATAAAAAAAAAAAATTGCAAAACGCTTATCTTGATCTTGAATGTATACGGTTATGGATATGAATTGTGAAAAATGCCATTTTTATACCCAACACCAACAAACACAAGCACTTGCCGTCTACTCTTCCATGCCACACACAGCCAGCATATTTAGAATTCAGCCTTTCCTTAGAACTTGGCTGGTTGCTTGCTGGCTTTTGACGTTTTGCTCTTTGGTTATGTTGTCTGTGTTGGTTGTTGGTCACATGACGCGTATTCAAATTTCTATTTTAAATGCAATTTCTTACTACTGAGTTGAAGCCAACAGCAAGCTAATGTGGTATATCTACGCTTGCGTGCAGCGTTGAGATATTTTTTTTTATTCTTTTCTGCTCCTTTTTTTTGCTTCTTGATTTGAATGTGAACTCAGCTGAGTATTTCTCATAAGAGGCGCGTTGGTTTGAAAAACTTGAAACTTTTGCATACAAAGTGAAATTTATCAGGCAGTTAGAACACGAACTCAATCTGTACATTTGTATATTAGGGTGAGCGCAAATATTTTTTGTTAAAAAATGTGGTATTTCATAGAAAAAAAATTTTTAAATAATTTTTGATCAAGTTATTAAGTCTAAAAAAAATTTTTTTTAAGGTGTTGCCACGACAGTGCAATTTTTCTCGAAGAGGAATAGGATATTTAAATTGATTAAAAAAATTTATGATTTTTTTATGAGTTTAGACCAAAAACAATTTTATGTTGCATATTAAAATTTTGAGTAAATTTCCTTTTGTAATTTTTTTTTTAAAATTAAAAATTATAAATCCCTACTAATCCATACACTTTTTTACGAAAGAGGTTTAAAAAATCAGATTAAAAAATTTGGGTGGTATTTTTAATGATTTTGGACCAAAAATAATAATCTTTTACAACTAAAAATTGTTCCAAAAAATTTTTTTAACAAATTTTTATTAATAATTTTTTTTTTAATTTTCTTGTTATGTAAAAATTCCTAAATTCCAAAAAATTTTTTATTTTTTAATTTTTTTGTTAAGTAAAAATTCTTAACCCATAATAACCCAAAAACTTTATTATTCTATACACACCCTAATGCACATTTATTCCAAAGAAAATACCTATCAGCTATGTATATGTATGCCTGTGTGTTGTTGTTGCCATGTATGTTTGTTAACTGGTCGTCCATACAAGCCAGGAAGTAGCGTTGGTGCTCTGGCAAGAGTTGGTGATTTTCAAGAGGCAAAACTTTCTAAATAGAAAATGCACTAGGAAATCATAACGGAAATTTTTAAAATAGCTAATATTAAAATTTGTTTAAAGTATGCAGGCGCACGTGGTATGTAGTTAAAGGATTTTAAAGTAGCGACACGTGTTGGATGAAACGAAAAAGTGGCTAACTATGTCACAGGAAATGCTAAAACTAGCCCTTAAATTTGGTGAGCACTATGTAACACAGCTTATGATACATGGATAGTTTCAGGTGATACATTTCTAGATGCTAACTTCAGACTAAGTTAACCTAAGGATGAGTGATCAGGCCTTACATCGTTCTAGAAAAGATTTTTTTTCACTTTCGTTTTTTGTGCTTTTTTTTTCACCACTACTGTATTGAATCAGTAGATCTTTTCCCCATTAAGTACTTTTCGCTTTTAATTTCCATCTTTTCCTCTTTAAGCGCCATCTATATATGTTTTTCAGATACAATTTCGTGCCGAACACCTAGGGCTCTCCTAAATGTGCGCCTAAAAGTATGCAATCATTTAGTAATATATATTGCATACCTTACTATTGCATATTTTGAGGCGCATCTGCCAAATATTTATGTTTGTCGAGGTTTATAATATCAACTTCCATTACTCACAAAATCAATATTTTAGGAGAATCCACTTTTGGGTTGTCTTTAATATTTTTTATCATTCATCCAAACTCTTGGGTTATCTTAGATATCAACCCTGAAAGTGTAACACAGTGTAATACAAATATGGAGTCATATTCCTAATATAAACCTGCATATAGATAATGAACACTTCTCTTTATATAAACTTTCTTGTAAATTTCGATGTCAAAATGTTCAAATATCTTTGCCACCAAACTAAAAGTGACTTTTGGTTTTAAATGTGATTCAAAGATTTTTTGATTAGAATCTAACCACTGCCTCTTCGTTTATGCCACTTTCGTACAATATTTCTCTTTTTTTGGGTTTCCGCTTTTGCATTGCCTGTCAGCTTGGCTACCACTCTACATAGCGGATATGCTGGTCATATCTTTCCAATTCTCTTGTTGCGCCTGCATGGCATTTCTGACTTAGAAGTCAACTGCAAGAAGATGACATTGGTTAAAAAATGAGTAGTGTGGGCGCAACAACAATAACAAGAAAAGGAAAAAAATAAATAAATGAAAGTAAATTTTCATATCTAGATATTTTTCGTAATATGTATACCAAAAAGCACACACTCACACACATGCAATGCAGGGCGGAAGTTCAAAATTCTAGATTATATTTGCATAAAGTTTTCACAAAACTAGCCGCACTTCTTCATTTCCTTCCTGCTGCTGTGCCACTACTTCATCTATTACGAAAAGTTTGCGCTCTTCTACAATACTTCCTTCTCAGTTGGCTTTGAAAATATATATTTATATATGCAATATATGTATGTAACGACTTTTGATTCCTTTGCTATTTGCATTGCTTCTTTAACCAATTCGAATCTTTATTGTTTGCCTCACCAGTGATTATGCAATTTTAGTTATTGTAGTTATTTCAAAGTTTGTTGAAGCACAATTTCTTTTTAGGGATTTATGCATGAAATGAAAATTCATGCCTGAAAGTATGCAACATTTATGAAAAGTCGAGTTGTAATAAAAAAAAATTTAAAATATATGCAGGCAATGCCAATCCAATAGAATGTAGGTTAGAAAAAAGTCAAATATTGCATTTCCGTTTTAGAATTCGTTTTCAGAATTTTAGATTTTATTTATTAAGTAAATTTTATATTTTACATAATAAATCTAACACGAGTGAAGGACTGTTTATATCCTTCATTTCGAAGTCAAAAGAATGAGAGCTTGTAAAATATAGGAATTGTAGAAATTCAGAAAGTTCAAACAATAAAATGTTAGAATAGTCTTATAAAACAAGGCGCCCTTTAGTCTTAAACTTAGCATACCTTTAGGCACTTCTGCAGTTACAAGTTTAATATGACGAGCTATAGGGTGTATGAGATGAACAAAATTTTTATTTTCTAATTTCATTTCATTTTCTATTTTAGTAAAACCACCTCAAAATTAATTGAAAAAAAAAAAAAAAAATATTATGAGTGATTTTCATAAAAAATATTTTTCATGGAAATTCAAAAAATATTTTTAATTTTTTTTTTTCAATTTTCTTATGCGGTGCGCTGCTTTCTATATGCGCTTGCCAGGAAAACAAATTTGATTACAATACAAAAATGTTTCGTTTGAATAGAAGCAACCCCAACATATTTTTGTGTGAAGGATAGTAAGTGCCTAAAAATATACCATATTTTTGCCAGAGTTAAAAACTGAACCCTGGAAAAAAATTGTTTACTAGTTTCTTAAGAGTGAGATCGGCGATTATCACCTTTAATCTACAGTTGGCTATTATTCAATGAACAAAGTACATTTTTATTTGTGTAGCATACTTATATGGGTTTAATTCAACTTCTGTTTTTGTAGCATACTTTTAGGCGTTAAAATCACACGGTTTTGCAGATAAGGGGTTCATTCTCAAATAAATGTGTCGGACGGCAGGTTATGTTATACTTAATGTATAAAGCTTTATGCCAAGTATTACATACTTTTAGGCATTTAGAACTAATTTTATTTTTACTACATCAAAGTTTCTTGCATTACCTTCAAACATCTATCCACAAATTAAACTGACAGTCATCTAGGCTGAATTTTTTTCTTTGAAACTTAGAGAGGGTCCTTGTTCTATTGGGAAACTCTTTGGGATCAGCAGATACAATTTTTCTTGGAGCAGCGCTTAGACTAAGATCACAAAGTCTTTGTTCAAAATGCTTGCCTGGCCAAAAAGCTTTCTTTTTTCTTTGCTTTAATTAATCGGGTAGAGATTTGCTAAAGATACATATTACCAGATTTAAAATTATTCTTCCCCATTTTAAAGCCTTTCTCCGCTTGATAAATGTTCTTGCCTTTACTATCACAGGTTAACACAAACCGCTTCCTGTATGAAAAAAAAAAAAAAATAAAACAAATACAAAATTACTTTTAATAAATCCCTAGCAAGCTATGCAATACATCCCAGATTAAAGTCCGCACCCCAAATTAAGCTAACCTAATAGCCAGTCAATTGAGGTGGATAATAATTTAGTAAAAGAGACATAAAAGCTCCTATGGTAATAAAAACGTAAGCGAGCAGCAAACATAAAGAAAAACCAAGCGGCACGTGAAATACAAAAAAAAATTAAAATGAATTCGAAGCATACACAAAGGCTGATAAGCATGAAAAAAGCGCCAAATTGTTATGGGCATCAAGATTTTTACCGCTATGCTGTGTACAGAATTTCACACCAAAATGGCTTACGAGCTAAAGAAGCGGCGGCAAAAAAAAATAGAAATTGAAATTTCTAAAAAATATTCCTGCAACTAGACATAGGGCAACATAGACGTTGTTGGCCAAATAGCGCTGAGACAACTGCACACTTGTGCCAAATTTTTGCACCCACTAACATAACTTTGCTGCATAGAATTTTTATATTTTTTGTAAGCCTTTACAGGAGCTAGCAGCTAGCAATTGGGCAACTCTTTCGCCGGCCTACTTGGTTAGACGATAACGCTGGTTAGCTGTGAAGTTTGCGGTGGCATTGAAGGCAGTTAAATCCTGTCGGCAGACGACGATTTTGGTACTGAAAAAAATTTTGGAATTAAAAAAAAAAATAAAAAAATAAAAAAATTGTTTGGGCTGAGTAAAAAATGGAATTTGAGAAAAAAAAAATAAAAAACTGACATCGCCATAGTTTGCATTCTCTGCTGTAATGTTCGTAGCCTCTTTTTGTTTTATTTTGCTTGGCTGCTTTTGGAGTCTGCTTGCATTTCAAAAATATTCATACATACTTTACATACATACATAAAATGCTTGTGAGCGCTAAACATGTCAGTCGTGTGTGTATGTGTGAAATTTTTCTATTGCTGCTGCTGCTGTGTTTGGCTTCGTCTATGTGCGTGTGTGTGTGAATTACTTCTCTATGCCTTTGCATTTTACTGGCACTCACTCATCCCATCTACTGTGCTTGTGTACGTTTATAGCGGCTTGATTAATTGCCAACTGCGGTTAAAAAATTTTTTTTGCTGATTTTGCTCGTTTACTCGCTAGCACTCAAGCCAATCCTTATAGCTGGCCTTTCACGTACTTACTTGCTTACTTAGCTGAGTAGCAGCATACACGCCCACTAAAACGGATTTTCTGTATTGTAGATAAACCTGCCGTTTTGCTGCTTCCAAAGGAATTTTAGGCATACTTTTAGTTAACGCAAGCAAAATTATTTTATAATATATTTTGCCTTTGTACTGGGGGAAAATAATTTATGTGCTTGACGGCGCGTTGAATGTGAAAAGATATGGGAAAGTTTTTGATGTTAAATATTTTCAATATGAAGTAATATATTGTATTAAAATTCATTTAATATATTGCTTAAGCAAAAGTGGAGAGGTCAAAGTGCAATAGAGACTTGAGTGGTTTATGACTACTGGCGATAACGCTGAGTTAAGCAGAAAGCTCTGGAGCGCAAAATTTGTTAGAAAATACAAAAATTTGAGGTATGTTTGGAAGGAAAGTTATAAAGTGAGATACATTTTACAAAAATATAAACTTTCACTCAAGAAACATATTGAGTGAGCGTTTTTTATGTCCTAGGTCTCGTGCTCCTTTAAGATTGGAAAAAATAAATTTGTTCGACTCATTGAAAATATAATTCCTTCACTGTCATTTATCCGCAAACCAAATATAGCCTAGAAAGAAATTTCGTACAAAATCACCCGATGGAAACAAAATCTCCAAAAAATTAATCACAACAGAAATAAGCTGCTGAATGATTTTAATACCAAGATTCTTATGCAAAGAAGAGTAAAAAAAAAGACCAGAAAGCAACTTAATTATGTTGGCTAATAAAGCGGCATCACATGAAAGAAAAATCTTGAGAAGAAGAAGAAAATGAAACATAAGCCGATATTAAAAACAATGCAATGTAGATTAAAGGATAACAATATATGGAGGACAGTGATATTTTTTACTGTGTGGTAAACAGTGATGGACAGAACTTGAAGGCTTTGCACGTTAAAGAAGGAAGTTTTATAAGAAAAAAGTAAGCACATAAAAAAAATTTATTTCTGATAATGGATGCAGCGATTTCTACTATGCATTGAAAAAGCCTGCACTTCAACTAAACCATTTGAGTTCGAGAGCGTTTTCATAGTGGACAATGTCATGGAAATCGTTCTTATTATAAAAACTGCTGCGCCGAAAAGTATGCAAAAACGTTCTTATTATAAAAACTGCTGCGCCGAAAAGTATGCAAAGATTCTAGATGCCAAGTTTTACAGAAATATCAATTAGTTCCACATTTAAAAAATTCATTCTACAACAAAATATTCTTTCTACAAATTAAAGTAACCATCACTAATTAAATAAAAAGTGAAAAACAATCAGCACTACAAGTAGAGGGCGTACACTCCACACCCTCCCAGCTACATAGCCCATTCAATATGCAGTTCCTACAAAAGCACAAAACAAATGTAAAGAGACAATGAAAAATCGTAGTAAAAATCACGAAATACTTTACATGTTACACGCAAGTAAATTGGAAAGAGAAACCGCAGAAGTAACGTTTCGTAACATGAACGTGTGTGTGTGTGTGAGCGTGCAGAAAACATCGAAAGGGTAGGCCTTAAAATAAAAGCGCGCGCCACAAAGTATGCAATGCAGCTAGGGAGTATTAAGCGAACGTGAAAAAAAGAAAACATAAAGCAAAAAAAATACAAATTGCCAAACGTAAAACAGTAAACATAAAATTCAAGTGGTGTAAGCGCGTGGCTAAGAAACGTACTGAATCGCTAGTCAGCCAGCGAATAGTCGGCAGTCGTATAAATGGGTTTGAGCGTTTGGTATGTAAGCCGCAAAGTATGCAAAGCTTGTAACCCAAAATGTGCTGTGCTGAAGAAATTGTACATATGCAAAAGGCGTAGAAGTGCATGACAAGCAATTGCAATGAGACAGCGTGCAAGGAATGGGGAGCGTTTGGCGAAAAAAAATCCAAATCCTCATCCAAAAACGAATTCATGTGTAATTAAAATCCTTTGTAAATTTATGGATATCTAGGTTTGTTGGAAGTCGCATGCCAAATTTTTTTGAAGTAGTTGTCTTTGGTTGATTGTAAGTGGGCTTATAAGGTGTGCGAAATGCATACCCAGAAAGAAAAATTTATTAGGTAGTTAAGTTCCATTAAAAAAAAAAAATTTCTTATGCTGATTTTAAAAAATAAATTTTTTTAATTAATTTTTGTTTTGCGGAAAAAATTTTATTTTTTACCAAAGGAAAAAATTATTTAAAAAAATCTTTTAAAAAAAATTAAATTTTTTACTTAAAAAAAAATTATTTAAAAAAAAAATAAAGTAAAAATTTATGAGAGATGAAAAATATTTGATTACAATCCATCAGCTGAATAAAAACAATTTTTAAGATACTTCTTTTGGTATTTCTTAAATAGCTCCTAGTCTTTTAATAAAAATTCTTCATCGTAAAATAATTATCGAAAAATGTACCAAAAAATTATAAGGGAAAATCGGCCGTAGCATATTTATAATCGATAAATTCTACTAAGGACATACTTTCGATAAATAGACGGTACAAAATGCAACTGTTCGCATGAAAAAAAAAATCGGTATAATCGATACGAAAGAATTAAGTTTGAACACGAGAGATTATAAAAATATGGAAATTCCTAAAATTTTTTATTAAATTTAAAAAAAATAAGGCAAATAAATTAAACAATAGAAAAAAATTTTAAAATCCGCTAAGAAGCATAAAAATCGTTAAAAAATTATCGAAATGCAAATATATCGTTAAAAATTGAAAAATATCGTATATGGTTTTCGTTCTTGCGATATTTTCTATATTTAAAAAAAAGTTGATAATTTTCCTAACTGGCTAGTTGTGATGGTTCGTTGATTTATTCGGAGTGGCGCTCATTTAAATTTTCTTACAGGGTGTCTTAGTACGTTATGGAAGTGAGACCCCTTGGTTGTGATTTTTGGTACTTCATTTTGTGCTATAGCGGCGCTACAGTCCCACCAAACGAGTGACTCCGCTTTGATATGCTGCCAGATAAAAAATACCCTGTAGGAAATAGTTATAGTTTCGAAATACTGCTCTTACCATGGCGTCTGAAAAAAAGCTTGCGCTCAATGCTCCATTTCACGCCAGGCCCACAGTAACGAAAATGTGCACGGCAAGTAATTCCAAATTTTTCTTCAACTTTTGCCTTTTGCTCTTTGGCCAACAGCAAAAACCGTCCAAGCTACAAGCAAATCACGCAATTAAGCCTAAAGTGCGGCTGAACGTTCATATAGATAACGAATTTGTGTGGAGTAAACACTTGGTGGAAGCGTAGGATACGTAAACAGCGCTATATGTGGGTAGTAATATTTTTGTAATTTTTTTTTTTTTCAAAGCTGTTTCACTGACAGTTAAGCTCACTGTGTAAGCGCATAAAGCAAATGTTAATGTAAGTAAGTAAGTAGGCTCAGCAAAGAAATGGGCACAGCGCAGCTCACATTTTTTGGTCCTTTTTTCACTGAGTTTGTATTTTAAATAGTACACAAATTTTGCAGGTAAATCGCAAAGCGTCTGCAAGTGATTAATGCTGCTGACAGTGACAGTGGTGGGCAAAGGAAGAAAAAAAAAATTTTTTTTTTTAATGAAAAAAAAAAAAATTCAAAAGCGAAAGAAAAGCAGCACAACAAAACCAATAAAAATAATGTTGTACTGCGCGCGCAAAATGAAAATTGGCCTATGTGGCTGTGATGCAGGTATTAAAACAAGATTTAGTGTTGCCTGCGGTTTCCATGTGCCGCTTGCGCCTTAAGCTCGCGCGCTGCTCATCTTCAACAATTTTAAGGTCTTTTTTTTTTTTTTTGGGTTTTACATAGTCTCACCCTTAAAATTCTTATTTGTATTTTTTACAACGCCGTTTGTTGATTCATTTCATGCTATTGCCTCAGCTATTTGTATCCTTTACTGGCATTACTATTAGAGGCAATAAAAAGGCTTGCCTTACTTAAAGTCAGTTTATTACGTAGCTATCAGCCCAATTTTTTTATTTTTTTTTACTTTTTCAAGTCTTTTGAATTTAAGCGTTTACACTTCCTTTTACTCCGCTATCTTCTAGCACACTTTGTATGCTGAGCACATTTTTCTTTCGTACTTTAATCGCCTCCAAAAGGTAAGGTAGTAAATAAAAGCAATGCATTTTCATCCAAAAAGGGCATAATAAATATGCTGCCCGCGTGCTTTTGTATGTGGCTTAAGTGTGTGTGTGTGCGTGTGTGTGTATCTGCTGGTTGTATGTGTTTGCAGCTCTGTTGCATGTTCGCTCACCTTTGATTGTATGATTGCCCGGCTGTTATTGTTGTGAGCTGCCTACCTTTCTGACAATTTGTTTGATTGCTGTGGCAAGAAGTTTTTTAAGTTTCGTATTTTCTGCATTTATTTGCGCATTTATTGTTTTTGTTTAAAGTGTATAAATTGTATTGTGAATATTAAATGAAGTAATAAAATGTTGAAATAGACATGCAAATTTTTAACACGCGAGCTTTTTGGTTTCTGAGGAGCTTGGAGGTTCACAACAAGTTTGCTTAAAAGTTGTAGAGACAAATTTTTAAGAAGAGAGAGAAAAATGTAAGATTATTTATTGTTTACTGAAAATATTAAATCCTTTGAATCTGTGAGCAGTTTGTAGACAGGATGGCTTTTTTCAATCTCAATTTACTCATACCTCTAAAGCATTTAAACAAGCTTTCTAGCCCACAAACCATCCATACAAATAAACATTTCATTCGTCTAAACAAAAGCCTTACAAATATTAAAAATTAATAAAAATTCAACCAATTGGCTGGAAAATCCATGCAGACATCCAACGCTCCCTCACCAATTACTTTAGCATATTTGCTTTGACCAAGTCATATGGAAATGTAATCATAGCTATATAAAATATATATGAATATACAAAAAGATTATGCTCTTCTGTGGTAAACCGAGCTCAGCGGTTAACAAATACAATCAAATGCGATGCATCAAAAATGAGAATATTTTCATTTCCACATCATGGTAGATGAATAGAGACAAAGCCAAATTTTTCGATTTCTATTTTTGCGAAATCAAAACTGACTCATGGCATACAAAGCTCGTAAATATTTATTACTTCATAAGTAAAATAATAGGATGAAAAATATTTAAATGTGTTTATTTGTGTATGAAATGTGGAGATGGTTGTAAAAATATTAAAAGGATAAAGAATGGGGGAAACAATCACTTTGTCCATAAAACTGCCTAAAAGTATGCAATAGAAGTTGTATAAACTTATTCAAAATTCCGTCCTTATCTTTGTAGGAGCTCCAGTCACATTTCCGAAATGAATTTCTGTCACAACCTCAGTTACAACCTCCATATTCTTAGAACATTTTTTAATGAACTTGCTTTTAATTTCAATATTTTTAATTCCCTAAACGTATGCACTTATAATTTTAGTTTTAATTAGAGCCGTTTGAAAACATAGTCATAGTTTCGACTAGTGATGTTAGTCTCAGTCCCATTTTGCGCAGTGGTCTTAGTCTTCAACTCTTCAAGAAATTTTTTTTTTGATAAACTTCATTTGTTAATCAACATTTGCAGTTGCCTAAAAGTATGCAATACATTTATATACAGCTTTTAAAAACCTAGTTCTAGTCTCTATTACAGTCGCAGTCTCAGCCTTATTCTCAGTCACAGTCAAAGTCAATTTCACGCTCCGAATTTCTAACAAAAAGTTTGATTTATTTAACTTCATTTTCCTATCAATATTTGCAATTGCCTAAAAGTATGCAATAATAGTTCCATGCAGCCTTGTAAATCAATTTTTTTCTCCCCTTACTCATAAACACCAGCACTTCATAATTCAAACACATGTCCGGGACCGTCGTTATGCAACGGAAGCAACACTTTTCGATTATTTTCGTATAGCTCTTGGTGTGAAGCGTTTTTGTATTATTGGCAGCTGCTTCCGGCACCCATTTGGCTTTGCATTTGCGTAGCTTTTTATACGCTTAGCGATTTTTGCATAAGCATAAAAAATTTTCCACACTCCAGCCAGGAAGTGATTGTTTGCCAAAACGGAAGCCGATTACTATGCCTTTTTTTGGAATTTATGCTATTGCAGTAAGCTGCATATGTTGCTGGCAAAATAGGCATTATTTCCGGCTAAATTTATTTTTTTTGCCTGCTGCCTGTAAGTGCTACTTTAATTTATTATCTACATTAAAATAATTTTTTTTTTGTAATTCCGTGTGCAATTTTGACGTAATATTTCAAATATTTAATTTGTTTGGAGCAAAAAAGTTCGAATATATTTTTTTTTGTTCAATTTAAATAATCAGAAAAATGTATGAGGAAGCACTATTTGTAGTTAGACTTGACATTATATACCTGCCTACATGATTTTTTTTGGATAGAAGAAGATTACGCTACCTGATTCGTCGGTTCTAAAAATCACTTTTTTAGAATTAGGTGATCTCTGAAACAGTTGAAAGAATTTGAGTTAGCCTAGGTACACTAATACACGGTAGTCTAGTAACCCTTTACTCACTACAGCTCCCACTGCAACTGGGTATAGTAAACTTGGTGTGTACCAAACAAAAAAACGTTTGATGAATTTTATTAATATCAACGGAAATTTTATAAAAACCTTACTCTAACTGGTCTTTTTTGGCTTTTTTAAGTGCTCGCGCCATAAATATTATTGCCAATAAAGCTAATAAATTAAAATTGACGAACAGCAACACTTTGTAAGTGAAAAAAAAGGAAAAGGTTGAGAGCACGTCTACGTTGCTCATAGCCCTGTAGTCCTGCTCAATATTCAAGCAATGCACAGTGGTTTAAATTACAATGAAAATCTAACAAATTTTAACAACTGCATAAAATTTTAATTTCTTTTACAAAAATGGTAATAATCTTGGAAAATTAAGACATGGATTTTGAGCGCCTTGAAGTATGCAATAATAATTCGTGCTATATGCTTTCCGGCACAATAAAAAATAAATAGCATACTTTAGGGATCACTTTTTAGTTTTCTATTTTTATTTTCGTTTTTTAAAGAATTTTTTGTGGTAGTAAGTTTGTTAAAATGTTTCGTTTTTTCACCGCTATTTTTCGCTGACTGACCCACTGTATCTTCTCTTGACATGTGTCAACAACTCAAGTATTTACATATTCAGGTAGAGGCAGACGTACGTGGTTTTGCATGCCAGCATTTGTATAGTTTCCATGGCCATACAATATATATATATTAATATGTATATATAAAATTGCGTACAACAACAAACACGCAGACGCACTGACACAACCACATTGCTTACCTCTCGCTACACTTTTGTACCTTTGTACATCATCACCTGCATTACGCATAAAATGTATCTAATTGATTGATGTCCTTGAGTATGAAAATACCTTTGGGAAAATTTTGTTGCTTCTCAACACTGCAAAGCGTTGAGTTGTAAATTTGTTTTTGACTATCGGCTGTCGTCTACCGTCGTCTGCCAACTGCGAGCAACTAGCTGTTGGCACTTAAATATTGAATATAAATATGAGTATTTCTTTGCAAATGCATTGAATTGTGTAAAACATTTACAATGGCACTCAAATGGGAATTCATCACTTTAAGTGCTTAACCACATGCTAACATATGTGTGTATGTGTGTGTGTGTGTAGGTGAGTGTTAGTAAGTGAAAATGAAATTTTAATGTCAGCATATGAATAAGCATACATTTGAATAATTACAATTGTATGTATGTGTTAATGTATGTGTGTATGTGTGGGCGTGTGTTTTTGCTATATGTAATTATGAAATGTTTTAGCAATATTTCTAAAACAAATTACCGTTTTGTGGTGTAATTCTTGCAGCAGCTAAATAATGATAAATTAATGCTATTCATTGCAGGCGTTTTACAATTTCCATAGGCATATTATTTGAGAAAAATGATTGGAAAATGTTGTACTTTGGGAATGTTTATACTTCTCTCCAGGAGCTAAAAATATTTAAATTTAAATTTATGGTTACTTCAAAGTACCAAATTTCACTATACGACTTGAAAGTCTTTGAAAAGTTACCCCTACCATAAATTTGAATTAAATTATTTTTTTTTGGCCTGAAGTAAAAAAAAAAAAAAATAAAAAAAACGACTGAAATGTGTGCTTCACTATTTTAATTATAGTAGAGTTTGTGCCATATATTTTTTTGCTTTTTATATGCATGCTTCTTCTTTTTAATTAAACATAATTATATAAAATTGTATATCTTTTCAAAAAGGTAAGTGCGTGTATAAATTTTCTTCTTGATGTTGTTTGAATTTATTTATCAGCGTACGGTAATGCAATTGTATTTGCATTACAAACGCATTACCAAGTAATTATAAGAAACTACTACGCAGGTATAATGTCTTATAAAATGTGTTTATATAATGGCTTGGAATAAAATTACTATGATTTTAATCATAATTTAAAAATAAAAAAATTCAATTGTAATTTTAAGTAATGCATTTATAATCAAAAAAAATTTTAAACTGTGATTAATGTAAAAGTTCATGCAAATTTATAATAATGGTTATTTTAGTAGTTCTGTAACTACAAATACCTTTATAGTAAATGTAATCTTCTGGTAATCGTAAACTACTTAGTAATGCATTTGTATTTTATAAGTAATTGTTTGCGGAAAACAATATATATTTCTTTTTAACTTAAACTTACACGCGCTAGACTCAATCCTTTAATGTATAATTACAAACTATATATATATTTGTAGAGAATTACAAATGCATTACAGCGCTGGCATGGTGCATTACTTATGACATTTGAAAAAAAAAAAAAAATAATAATAATTATGAAATGACATTCGTTAGACGCCACAAACGGTTTCTCTATTAACTTTTAGGTACTCGTCAAATCTTGATGTTGTTGTTGTTGTTGATGTTTATCTTTAACATTATATGTATGTATAATAATACTTGATGTTAATGCAAAAATTTATGTTATTGATGTTGTTGGTGTTGAATGTTGTTGCTGATGAGAAGTGTGAAGTCTAATGCTGCTGTCAAATCAAAAAAAATAAAAATTTAAATACAACAGAAAAATCAGAAAAAAAATTTGTTAAAATTATAAAAATTTTTTTTTTTGGTGTTTTCAATGTTGTGATAAAAATTTAAAACTGCTAAATAATTAATAAATGTTAAGTATATTTATTTTAATATATAATGTCTACGAATATGTATTCATATATACGTATATATGTATAAATGTATGTATGTATGTATTTATGTGTGTCTTTTTATTTACTTCTCGATGTTGTTTATACATGTTTTTAAATATTATATTTGTTGTTGTTGTTTTAAATAATAAAAAAAAAATATAAAAAGCATTTCAATGGAAATAAATCAATGTTGCTGAAATTGTTGTTGTTTTTTGCTACATTTCATCCACTTAAACTACGTTGTTGCTCTTTGTTGTCATACAAAATGTAGCCGAATAAAATAGAAAATTTCCAAATTTATTCATTTAGTTCCACTCTCCCACCATTTTGCATATTTCATTGCAGATAGCCACGCTGATGAGGCCATTAGTTGCGAATTACAACAACAGCAACAGTTATCACTGCAGTCATAGAAACTACAGCCATCATTGTGTGAGTGGTGTGTGCAATAAGAATAACAACAACAACAATAAATACTACAGACGCTTGCAACCTTACGTTTTGGGTATGGCGCGCTTGCATATGATGGGACTGCAGAAGCAACAACAAAAGCAAAAACAAGAACAACAGCAACAGCTTAATACCAACAGCAGCAGCAGCAGCAGCACTTTAAGACCAATGCAGATAAGTGCTTTACAACAACAGCAACAACAACAAACGCAATTGTTGCGCATAATGCAGTTGCAGCAAATGCGCCAATTTATAAGACAACGACAACGTGTACAACAACAACAACAACGACAACAATATGTACAACAACAAATTAATCTCAAATATCAACAACATCAAAGTGTGCAACAACAGCAACAACAACCAATAAATTTAGTGCCGCGTATTTCGAATTGTTATAATACTATGTGTACGTGTATAAGTAATTGTAGTTGTAGTAGTAATGGTAATGGTAATGGTAATGCGTCTATTGTTGGTTACGCTACTAAAAGTGATATTGACAGTGGCAGCAATGTAGCGTCAACAATTATACCAACAACACCAACAACAACAACAACAACAACAGCGAGTATTTCGCTAACACCGCCATCTTTGAAATCCATTGTTAAGCTTTGCTAACAAACACAACAACGCACATCGTTGGCGACATCGACCTTAACCGAGAACGCCATCAGCGATGTTGCAAATAAGTCGTCGAAATCTATAAAAAGTATCAGTCATGATGCTTGCTTCAGCGTTGATGCAGCGCAAATGTGTGGCGTTAAGCGGGATTGTGTTGGAGCTATGAAGGTAGGTAAAAGCAATTTTTAATTGAATGTGAATAAAGTTTTTTTTACTTTTAGTAAGTGAATGTTCACTTCGTAGCATCAAAGGGTGTTAACTGAATTTTTTTTATTGGGAGATTTAGAACTGAAAGTGTTTACAAAATTGTACTAAAAGATTTTGGGTAAGGGAAGTCGGCTATATTTGTTACAAAATATTTTCTTTTATCTTCGAACTAGAACCTCAAAAATATAATTTTTAATAAAAAACAAGTAAGGAAAGGGCTGTCTTCGGCTGTGCCGAAGGCTTTATACCTTTCATGAATGCTAAACCACACTTATCGGAACAATCGATTGTATGGGAGCTATACGTTATGTTGGTCCGATCTGGCTGATTTTGCCTACATATGTTACATGTATAATATGTAGCAAACGTGCAAAGTTCAACGTTCCTAGCTTTTTAACTGCAAAAATTATAGCCCAAAACCCATTTATCGAAACTATCGATTATATGGGAGCTATATGTCATGTTGGTCCGATCTGAGTCATTTTCACTACACACGTTGCAAATACAATTTGTACTAAACTTGCAAAATTTTACGTTCCTAGCTTTTGAGTTGCAAGAGTTATAGGCCAAAACCCATTTATCGGAACAATCGATTCTATGGGAGCTCTGCCTTCTATCGGTCCGATCTTGCTGGTTCCGACAAATGATTAATCCTATGCAAAATGGCGCCTGCTTGCAAAATTTCATCGAGATATCTCAAAAACTGAGGGACTAGTTTGCGTTCAAACAGACGGACGGACGGACGGACGGACGGACGGACAGACGGACATGGCTAAATCAACTCGCCTCATCGCCCTGATCATTTCGGTATACTTAATAGTGGGTCTATCTCTTCTTCTTCTCATACTTACAAACATCGGACCAAAGTTATAATACCATTTCATGTTCATGAAAGGTATAAAAAGTTGTTGAGGCGTTTTTCAAGTTATTTTTTTTTAACTGATATTGATAAAGTATATATTTCTATTACAAAATTAAAGTGTAATTATCTTTACTAAAAACAAATTAAATTTTAAATATAATCGTTTACGGTTCGAAGAACACTTTCAACTTAAAATAAATAAGCTGGTAGTTTCCTCTGTCATAAAATGAAGTCCTGTCTAAGAAAAAAAAAAAAAAAAAATTTTTTTTAGGTAAATTAATTTTAAGCAATTACGAAAATTAATGTAGTTAAAAAAAAAATAGAAAAAAAATAAAAATTAAAACTTTTTTCTTAATTTTTTTTTTTCTTGCTTGGTTAAATTAATTTTCTTAAATAATGAAAATTAATGTTAATAAAAAAGTTAAATTAAAAATAAATTTTAAAATACATATTTTTTTTCTCTGAATTTCGGATTATAGAAAATTTTACACTTTTTAAATTTTATCTCCAACTTATTTTAGTGTGACACTTATATACATAAAAAAGTTAAAATTTTCGAATATGTATATATACATATATATATTTTTAATATGAATATTTTAATTTTACTGAAAACTTTTTTTTGTAATTATTTCAACAGTCGAAATAAGTTAGTATAAAATTATTCAATTTTGTTGACTGCACAGTTTTCTCGTTTAAAATTTTTTTTTTCAATAATAAAATAAATATAGCGTTGTAAAATCAGTTAGAAATGCTAAAAAATCGTTACAAAAGAAAAAAAAATTGTAAATGAGGTCTCAACCAACAATAACAACTATTAGGAATCAATTTTCAAACCCTTCCACATCAAGTTTTCTTATCTTGACATACATTTCCTTTAATTATTTATTTAGAAAAATTGCAATTTCATGCTCCAAATAAGCTTTTCAGAAAACGCATTACCACTTCAATTGAAATTATAATGCATTTTACATTTGTATTTGTATTTGTTTTTGTGTTGCGTATGTATGTATTTGTAAGCGTGTTACTTGCACTCGCAAACTTGTTTATTACAGCTAAAGTGTGCCATTATAGGCGTTTGATACGCCCACTAAAACCGTGCGTATTTGCATAAATTTTGGCAATTGAAATGTGGCAGCAAAATGACGGTAACAAAGCAATGAAATTGTGCGGCTTTTCAAAAAGCTCAATGTAGCGTGTCTACGTATAAGTGATGAAAACACACGAAAGTGCTAAATTTTTGGTGAGAAAACCCGGTAGGAAATTTTTAAACTGACGATAAGCTGCCTGCTGCGTATAGCTGTGAGGTCTACGAGATTGCATAGTTTTAGGCACTTGTGATTTCCATATACTTCGCATATTAAAATTTTTTATCAAATTTTTTTTGTCTCAAATTTATCCGAGTATCGATAGCTGAACTCGCGTCCTAAAATTTTCCCCATTTTTTTTTTTTTCATTTTTGAGTGATTGTGTAATAAGAAAATATTCCATACCTCCTACAATACACAGCTCCACTTTTGTGCTTCTGAAAGTATGCTACATTCAATATTTCGAAAATTCATGCAATTACAGCTTAGCATAGCACAAACACATACATACTCTACTAACCGCCATAACACACATTCCATATTCACTTCAACGAGAAACGCAGGTGAAATACAATTCACTGAACTATAGTTGGCAGCTGCGCTAACGGTAACCGAGCGCAATTTGCATAATGATTGTGTGGCAACAACGTCATGCAACATACAACTTTGTGCATTTGCGTATGAGCCGCCTCAATGCTAGAGCTAAGTGCAGCTGCATGTTGCCTATGGGGTGGGGGTAGCGCGGTGCAAACTATTTCTCATATATTTGAAATTCAAGCTCTGGCCGCAATTGAATTGAATTTGAAATGAATATATTTAACGCATGCCTGAGTATTTGTAATAGTTTATGCTTACAAATTTCTAACACATATTTGATATGAGTGGATATGTGTGTGTGTGTGTGTGTTTGTAAATGCCTGCTAGCTTACAGCTCTAATCACCTTAAAATTTTACATTTCTCCATATGACGTGTGGTGCTTATATCAAGTGAGCGCACACATACTTTGAAATCATTAAATTGAATTCTCGTAGAACTTTTTATTGCTCTATTTTGCTAGTCGAAAAACCTATTGCACATTTCGTTAATATTTTAGTTTGTGGGAAATTACTAACAACAAGAAAACCCCCAAATTTGATTCCAGCAATTGTATTTCGGATGTAATAAAAAATTATAGGCTCTGAGTTTGCTATTTGTTTCTTTAATTTTAGTGGCTCTAATTTCGTGTAGGAATTTTTTTTTATCGAATACGGCTAATTTCCTCTGAGGTTTTCTTCTTCTTTAAATGGCCATCTAACCACCTGGACGATTTTGAACGCCTCATCTGAGTTACCCCATCAGACCATAATACTCTGATATTATGATACTTTACATCCTGGTACACCTATAATAAATTCGTTGCTGAGGCCTGCAGTACTCCCTTTGATGTTCAGCAGTTCGTCAAAGTTTTGGATATAAGCGCGTTTCAGTCAATGATACCTTTAAGCCAGATTGAGTATCTACGAATATTGCTAGACTCTCCATACAATCGTCTCCTAAATGATACAATAATTTATGTGTCTGAGAGACAATAACTGGCGTGATATATTTTGTGTCAGATTCTACGGTCGTTCTGACTCACTTTTTCCAGCTCTTGTAACATCGTTCCGTGACTACCGAATGAAGTTAGATGTTCCTAGGTACGCTTTTCTTAAATATTCAATCTCTTAGATATTTCCAAAATATTCATAAGAAATATATAAGGTTTATAAGGCCCTTAGTTTGAAAGATTTGGAGCTGCAAAAATAGTGGTCGGAAGATCGACCATCTGCTGAAAGTGGGTTAAAAGTCATATACATATACCAGTTAAAAGCTTCAAAGCCTTATTTTGCTATTATGAGTATGATTGTCAAAGCTTTGCAATTAATTTGAACTTTTTCTAGACACTACCCCATTTTCTATTAAATCCAATGCAAATAAGTTTAAGTTCCTTTAGATGCAAATTAAAAAAAAAAAAAAAAACAATTATCTTGCTGAAATTTAATTTATTACAAAAAAAAAGTTTTTGGTGAAATAGAAAATCTAATTTAATTAAATTTAAGTACATTCTCAACAAAAAGAAAACAAAAAAAAAATAAAAAAAAAATAAAAAAAATATGTCGCCCCTTGAAAGCAACAATAAATGTCTACGAAGATGTGAAAGAAAATAAAAACTTTTCTTGAAGAAAAATCAGGTGAATGCAAAGAAAAATGGCAAACACTTAAAGTAAGAAAGTTCGCCTTCGCATTCGTTAACTGCAACGGCAACATTCACACCTGATTGCATGCAACAAAATGCGCAACAAACGCTGAGTAATGCCAAGCAAACAAATGGCAATGAAAACTTTAATGCAACACACAAAGTAACAAAATAAAAAAATAAATAAAATGTGAAAAACATATATTTTTAACGCCTGCTACACGCTTTAAGTGAGTAACACACTTACCAACTTCTGGCACTTGTTTTTTTTCTTCATATTTTTGTTGTTTTTGTTGCGCTCAATTGGTGTTGCAGCTGCTGCAGCTGCATTTGTTGCTGGTTTGAATGCTACATTTTGTTTGATGTGGCAGTTCGTGTGCGCATGCAGCAACACGTTGAATTATGTGCAAATCACGTAAAATTCCAACAAAAACAATAGCAACACAAATAACAAATGTTATCAGCTGCAGCTTCGTGTACACGCATACACACACACATGCACGTCTATAACATATGTATGTGTGTATGCTTATTGTTTATGCATGTGGGTGCAGGCAGTTAAAAACAAACGTGATTTGTTTGCCGACAAATAGTTGATCACATGCGACGCTAGAGCAACTGTAACAACAAAATAATACAACAAAAACTACAGTGAAAAATAGAATAAAAATGTAAAGGCAACCGTGCAATTTTATGATTTTTCAAGGTTTTTAAGGTTGGTTTCGACACCTTTTTTATTTGTATTAAATTTTAAGAGATTTTTGTTTGATCAAACTTGCAGTTGCATAAAAAGCTTCTTCAATTCTTTTCCAAAATCATACCCAATTTATTATATTTGAAAACAATACAAAGTTTTAACGTGAATTAAATTTTTTATTAAAACTTTTTTTTTTGTATCTGAAAAAATGCAGGAAAATTCGCATTCTCAAAAGCGTTATTATTTTTAGTTGCTACTTGAAGTTGAGTTTGAGGTCATATTCACCCAAGCGGCGCAACTTCGAAGTAATCAAAAGTTGTAAGTGTTATTTAAAATATTCTACTTTAAAGTTATATTTACTTAGAAGTAGCAAATGTCACTTTAATCTCACTTCAAAGACGCGGTAAAGTTCCGACTACGAAAAATTTTGTGTTAAGTTCTCACGCTGATACCTCATGGTTCCATCTGCATTCTTTTTTATTTGTACTAGTATTGTAAGCCTTCTTGTCATCATTTGCAAGCGGAGTAGATATGGAAATTGACCGGGGAATATCTTGTTATTACCACAGAAAATTACTTACAAGTTCCTTGACTTTAAAGTGGCCAAAAGTGACCCTTAAACGTCGTGGAAATTATCAAACCCAACCAAAAGCATTTTGAACTTTTAAAGTTGCATTTAATTTCGAAATTCTTTTTTTTTTGTTGATCATTAAAATATTAATTTAAAACAGCAAAAATTCTCAGTAAAAATCTTTAAAAATATTATTAAAGCGCTTCAACTATAATTACTTCAACGCATTAGAATCACGTAGCCATTTTAGCTAAAGTACAGACTACTAGCAAGAACGTGACAATTATCTACATATTCGACCATAGAAACGCTAATTGTCATTTTAATTGTCTGACCAACGCCAGAGTGGTAGTTGACTTTTTGGACTTTAGCAGCGCCACATTGTTATTACAACCAAACACGCTGACACACAAACGCAAATATCTCCAACTGCGTGCATCACCACAAAAAGTTGCTAATGACCACATTCACAGCACAGCTCCACACACAAAAGAAATGTATAACAATATTAACAGCAAAAGTGCTTAGCACAAAATAAAACACAAAAGGAGTGTAAAGAGTGTAAAGCGAGTAATAAAAGTTGTCGTTGGTAATTACACATTTTGGTCAAGGTGTTGACTAAAAATTAAAATTAATTGTAAATTCCAAACGCGTTCAACAATTTGCACTAACCAGCCAACGGCTAAAACAAATAACGTAAGCAATTGGCATCATTTCATTTGGTCAATGCACACATACATATACAAACACAAGCACACACATACAAGTAAATTAGCGCAAATGCTACTTTCGCTTTATTGCTGTAAGTGTGCTTGTAATTGTTGTTGTAAGTCAGCATAGCAGGCAAGTTAATTTAAGCTTTAGCTGCTAGTGTTGCCAACATTTGGCGAGTGCATAAAAAAGTTTTGGCTACAAAAACTTTTACTTAATTCGTTGCAACAATTTGTTCTATGCTGCATGAGTTCGCTTTACTGTCACATTGTTGTTGGTATTGGTAGTATGAGTGTATGTGTTTAGCAGCTAAATGTTGCATATTGTAGCACAACTGAATGAATTGGCTTTTGTACCTTCATCACTAACTCTTTATGTGTGTGTGTGTGTGCATGTGTCGGTTGGCACGCGTTAATGAGTTTAATTACCTCCAAATCGGGTTTACGTGGCGTTACAAAAATCACGTGCCGCTTAGATTGCATAGTGGACTGTCTCATAGGACATTTACTTAGTACAGTTGTGTTAGGCTTGATGGAAGAATTGTGAAAGAGCTGTCCATCTAAGAAACTATATACAGCTAACCCATCACATCAAACTCGACAGTCATCGCAAAAGGCGTGCTAATCAAGAAGCAAAGTGCAGAAAAAGGAGAACGTAGCAGCGTTGAAAAAAAATCTGCAGTAACATCTTAGACACCAAAAACGAGTGCTACTTCGTTTATGTTGGTACGCCATGGCGGATGAGTAATTTTATTTGCTCAAGTTTAATTACCTCAGTTGAGTTGATTGCTAAGAAGGCGCATAGAAAATGTAGCAGCTGAAAAAAAATTACGTCAAGTATTTAGCTAACAACTGCTTGTTTCCTGTTGCTGCTACGTGAATTGCCTGAAGACATATTCTGTACGCCGTGATTTTTGTATTAAACTAATAAATGACGGGTGATGGTCACTACGAGAGAAAGAAGTAATATTAAAAGGAATTGACAGCAAAGCTTACTTTAACTCGAAATTAGTTGCCAGATTTTGAGACGCAATATTTGCTTTCATAAATTTCTTTTATTTTTAATAAACGTTTAATATTTTTTAATAAAAATAAGTGTTATGACCGAGTAAGAAAAATATTTCCCTTCAAATGATTTTATATGCTATTGCTGCCAACAAAAATAATTTATATTAAAACGACACAAATGAAAAAAATAATTAATAAATTATGCATATTTTTAATGAAAATATAAATAATAAAAATTAATGTTTCCGTTAAACTTAAGAGCACGTCAATGAAAATAAAAAAAAAAACAAATTTAATACGCTTAAAATCTGCCAGCAGTGAAGTGTAAATGTCTGCAATTACCAACAAATGAGCTGTGAGCGCTTTGTATCGCGTGTTATTTTTTATTTTATGTACAGCAATGGAAATGGAAAATTCTTCAAAAAAAAATAGGTCAAACGTTTCTCAAAATTATTTATTAAAAATAAATATAAAAAGTATAAATTTATCATTATTATGATATGATATATATGCAAATATGTGTATGTACAATTGTATTAAGATACGTTTGTGTATGTGAGTATGTGGCAATAATGCCAATTACCATCAATTGCATTATTTAAATTAACGAAATTTAAAAAAGGCGAGAAAATCAACAAGCAATAAAAATAATTAACAAACAACGAAAACAAAATCAACCACAAATGGAAAAAATAAAAATAAAATACGACGCCTACAAATAACAAAATTAAAAATTAAACCACAAAAGCAACTGACGCGTTTGGCAGCAATTGCAAATGTACATATGTAGGTATATAATTTAACAAGAGGAAGAGAGTTTTTCAAGCATACATTTCGGACGTGTGTGTATGAAGCCACTGCCAAGTCAAAGAGATAGCTAGGAAACTGAATATTTAGCTTTAGATAGCTGAAAAAAATACATCGAAGTTCAATGTTCAACCCACCCTAATATACCTAAATGTAGGCTGTTTGACTTTTATTTACTTTTGGTTAAGAAAACTGCATTTTCATTGCATTAACTTTTACATTTTAGATATCTTTTTAAAAATAATTATGCATGAGTCATGTTCAACTAGGCAACAAAGCACGAATCAAATAGGAGCGAAACCTTCACATGTGCTTCGATTCGCACGTGCCAGCTGAATGTTTATATAATAGTTTTACCTAGCAAGCATTCAAGTTATATTCATTGGAAATTTCAAATAAATTCTATGTAATACAAAATGCAGGCACGAATTATTTTAATATTTGATAAGAAGGAGGAAAAAAGAAATAAATATATGGTAAGACGTGAGTGATCGAATGTGGAAGTTAAGCTATTGCAAAGAGTAAATATTTTATAAGGAAACTTTAAAATACATATAAGCTTCGAAGAAAGGCGAACTCAATAATGTTTATAGAAAAATATTCTAAGTTAAACAAAAATAATTTTTTGAAAGAAAATATTTTAAAATTATAAATCCCTTTGCATTGAGTTGATTTTGAAAACAAAAACTGCTAGTTTGAACTGCTTTTCACTAAGCTTTTTTTTTGCATGCTGACCGAGGTAGCAAAATATTCTCAGTTGTATTTGAAAAAAAAAAAAATACACAGGTAAAACAGTTTTTTATTCGATTACTCAGATATTGTGACACGGTGACTACTTAGCACAATAAGGTGGGTCCAGAATGAAAGTGAGAGATTTTTACTCATGAATTTGTCTAAATTTTTTAAATGAGTAGATTAAAATATTATTTTCATATTTCAACTATCTAAAATTGTTACATTAGTTGTGGAATTTTATTAATTTTTATTAACATTTTTTATTACATTTTATTATTTTAAAAACAACCGAAAAACCTTTTGTGAACCCAAATTGCGATCAGTTCTAGGTGTTTTTGAATATCGATATTTATTGAAATTTTTTCCGCCTTTTATAGGTGCTTATGCATCATTTAATAAAAAACATTTAAACAATTTCTGAATTTAAATTTTTTATTATTAGTATTTTATCGACAAACATCGAATTTTATGGATTTATTTTTTGTACCAATTATTTCTGTTTATCGAATTTTTTGATTTCTGTATAAATTTTGATATGGAAATGCAATATTTATAATTTTTAATTAATATATATAATTTTATTTTTAATACTCTTTTATCGATAAACATCAAATTTTATCGATATATTTTTCATACCGATTATTGCTGTTTATGTATTTTTCTTGATTTCTGTCTAAATTTTAAAATTTGCATGCAATATTTTTTTTATGTAGATATAAAAGAAGCCACAACCTTTGAAAATTTTGAAAACTATCGATATATATTGAAATTTTTCGATTGTTCTCGACTTCCATTCATACATATGCCTTACTAAATGTATGTTTTCTGTACCAAAAAATTGCAACAAAAGCGCTATTTAAAAAAAAATTAAATAATGTATTACATTTCACGTTAGTTTTTCCTTCGCACCCTAATGCATACTTAATGCCTGTGTATAGCGACATGTGTGTGCGCCCGCATGCCTTGCTTATCAGTAATGCCAAACAAGTATAAAAGTTGTCAAAAGTTGCAGAACTTATTTCTTTTTTTTTTTTTTGTATGACAGTCGAGTTACATCAGTTGAGCGGAAGATACCAAAGAGCATGTACCAGCGCAAATAAAAAAAGAGGAAGCACACAAAATTACTACCACAAAAAAAACTACAAAGCGCAGAAAATGTGCAACATTTGAATTTTGATAAGATGTGGCAGCTGTAACTGTAACTAAGCAGCTGCAACAGACACAGCTAAGCAAGTTAAACAGCAATGACATGCAGCCAGTTGCAACCGCTACACAAACTAGCAACAACAGCAGCTTTGACCTTTTTTTGTGCAACACTATTTGATATGCGAAGCGTGTAATTTTTGTTTTTGTTTTTTTTTCTTTATTTTTTGACAAAAAAACTCAGTAAACCGGAAATGTGCACAGCGCTACAACGGGAAAGGACATATAGTGCATAGAGCTTTGAGATAAGCTTTTGAAATGCAGCACATGTGGGTGTAGAATAGAAAAAAACTAGGGGAAAAAAAAAATTTATAAAATTCGCTTGCACTCTGTTACAACTCATTGATACGCATACGCATTTGTGACGCTGGAGAGTTGCTCTCGAATTGCTATTGCATCACTAAAAATACATTTTTTAGCAATTGAATTGAATTGAATTTGATTTGTGCAACAATTGCTATGGGAGTTAGGCTTGTGTTGGCATTGAGTGGATGGCGTGCACCTGCTAAGCTAATAAAATTTGTGAGAGTGTGTGTGTGTGGTTCTGAGCTAGAGTTTTTTTCTTTTTCTAGTTTGTAGCATTGTGTGGCATGTCTCTACGGAGGGAAAGCAATGACTAGGTTATAATATTTTCAGTTGAGAACTAGATCTGTAGCGCCGAATAGGAACGAAAGTTTTGAATCATATTTCGTCAAAAATTCTACAATCGACTGATAGGAAACCATTACAGGAGCATTTTTGTTTTATATAAAATTTTAAATTCAATTTGTTCTATATAAATTTGACTCTGTTAACAACAACCAACAGAAAAATGAGCTTTTAACCGCAGCCAACTGAGTTTTTTTTTCTTGTGATTAAAGTCTGGTTTATACTCGTCAATTATTCCGTCTGTAACCGGTTGATATCTCTGAAGCTGTTGTAGAATAAAAGTATCAAAATACAAGAAAATTTCAGCCTTAATTTCAATTAAGTCATGTCATAAAAATTGTCGGTATTCAATGAGTTTACAAAAACGAGGAAAATTTACAAGAAAAAATACAACAATAACTATAACAATGGCAAAAAACAACAATAACCAAAAAATACAACAGAAAAAAAGAAAAATAAAAAGAGAAAACCCTACAGTAAAGAATACAACTATAACCAAAAACATAAAATAAAAGCAACAAAAAAATAAAAGCCAAAAAAAAAAATTCGAAACTATAAGAAAAAAAAAAAACTGCGAAAATAGCAATAAAAAAATGAAAGCTAAACAAAAACTAAACAAAACCTACAACAACAAAAACGTCGGGAAACATATTTGAAAAAAAAAGGAAAATTTCAACAGCAAAAAAACTTACAACCACAACAATAGGTTCAGCAACTAAATTTGAGAAAAAAACCATGACAAAAAAAAAATACAACAAAAACTACAACCATGGCAAAAAAATAACAATAACCAAAAAACACAACAAAAAAAAAATATGAAAAAAACAACTGCAACAGTAGCAAATTCAATTCTAAAGACAACAATAATAACCAAATACTTACAGTAAAGGGAAAAAAGTACAACAAAAATTATAAACCAAAAGAATAAAAAAACTACAAAAACAACAATAAAAAATACAAAATAAACAAAAACAACAACAACCATAAAAAATTACTTAAATATCTACAAGCTAAGGCAGGAATAAGACAGAACCAAAAACAACTAGACCGATCAGGAATAATTGAGAAAAAATTAAAAACAAAGAGTTACAACAGTTCAAAAAACAAAAAAAAAAAAAAATTAGTTTGACAACAAAAAATTCAACAGAATGCAAATGTATGAATAGAAAAAAAAAAAGACATGACGAGGTGTGTTGTATGTTCACCTACAGATATAGCTCGCAAAGATCAGGCGACTCAAAATTGCTTACGAATAAGGTCCGTCCTAACCTAAAAGCAAGCCAAAGAGTAAACCCATTGATACAAAGCTACGCAACTGCATTTGCGCTTCTACTCTGACTTTTCTAAACACTCAACTTGAAATGAGAAATACGCTTCAACGTGGAAATACTTTTGCGTTATTCATTCGCTTAGTCATTAATCTTCGCACGCCATCTAAATTAACTCGAAATTGTTGCAATTTGTATGCAGTTTTGCTTTGCTAAAGCGACGATAGCAAATACCATGCTTAAAGCAAAAGCTCTTGCACGTGCTCAAAAATAAAATGCATAAATATAAAATGCCAAGTAAAATAAGCTCACAGCAAACGCTTGCTGCAAAAGCTAAGTAAAGCCATAAAGCGGCAAACTTCACGTAGGGTAAATAATCCATCATGTTTGGTGCTATATTACAAAAGTATTTAAATAACTTATGTGGGAAAGAAGTTATGTGTATGCAAATTATGGGATTTTATAATTATAAAGGGTATTTGTGTAAGTGTTTGAGGGGAAAGTATTTACAAATTAGTTGGTTTTTGTGGAAAATTAAAATAAATTAAAAAAATGGTTAGCTAAATTTTAAATTGAAAATGATCTTGACTTGAAGGAGCTTTGATTCCGGAACATGGGTATCCAGCTTTTGTAAGTATTTTTAAATTATTTTTTTCTCATCCTGGTCTCGATTAAAGCCATGCAAATTAAAGAAGAATGGTACTAAAGTATTTCAATAATTAATTAGACTGCAATCGAATGATAAATACCACGACTTGCTTGACGTTCAGGCTCTTAGTAGAGACATAGTCTGTGTTGACTTTTTCAGCGTTATTAAAATGAGCTTCAATATAAAATATATTCACATACATGTGTATGTTGAAGGGTACAAAAGTCTAGTATAGATGTTAATGTATGCGAATGATAATAAATAAAATAAGTATACAGCTACAATTGAGTGTTGTCGGACTAGTCCTAAAAGTACAAATTTTTTTGTGAAATGAATTAAAAATATTTGAACGAATTCGAAATGTATGAAAAAGTTATTAATATCGTACAATCATAAGACAACCGCTTGTGAACAGTATCAATAATTGCCATGAAAAAACGTTGCTGTGTCATAATGTCAATGCACTTAATATCACTGACATTAATTCACTTTTGCAAAAAGAAATAATAGTAATAAATTTCATTCTTAAAATAATTTGACATTAATTCACTTTACAAATGTCAGTGACAATAATGCCATTGACATTATGGCACGTCACCAAAACGACCGATATTTGTAATTGCCTACAAATTAGTTGTGGATTACTTTTGGCAAATACGATGATGTGTCATAATGTCAATGGACTTTATGTCACTGACATTAATTCACTTTGGCAAAAAGCAATAATATCGATAAATTTCAATATCAAAATAATTTGACATTATTCCGTTTTGCAAAAGCATCTTAATGTCAGTGACAATAATTCCATTGACATTATGACACGTCACCAAAAAGTCCTAGTTGTGGAATAGTTTGCTTACTGCAGTAAAATAAAAATTACATACACATATACATATTTTATTTTTCACTGTTGCAATGGAAATTATAAATTCATTACATTGCAATATTTTATTAAATTTATTAAAAATTCAGATATTGTTCGCGCCTACTTGCCGACGGCAATGGCGCCAATGTCATACAGGAACACACACACATACGTAAACGCAGATATATTACCGCCAAACACGCATTCAAAATCACGCACAGATATACTTTTATATGCAATGTAAATGCGTGCGTGCGTGCATTTGTGCAAAAAAAGGAAAATCATAAATAATTTAAAAATAAATATGCCACATATGCATTAACTTTTAATAGATTCATGTGCAAAATATATATATGTACGAGTATATCCGACAGACATTCATAATTATATTGATTTGTTCAATGCCTTGGTAAATTCATTTTTTCGCTTAAATTGGCAATGTTATTGTTTTATGAGTTGAAAAAGTAGTTTTAAATTGTGCGTGAGATTCGGTGCAAGTAGGCAATAGTACTTCGAAAGGCTGCAGGATTCTTGTTGTTGCCTTTGAAATTTTTATGATGCATATTATCAGGCGGTTGTACACTTACTCCGCAGATATTGCCTCAAGTTAGAATGAAGCTATAGAAATCGCTGGTTAGACAGTCACCTTGTCTTTGTATAGGAACAAATCAGCGAACTGGCTCGATTCCTCAAACATTTAAAATAACATATTCTATTCTCATAAGAATTTTCTAAACAAACCTGACCTAGCGGCATATCAACTTTATTTTATTAAAAATAAAATGTTCTTATTTTAGCTAAACATTTAAAATAAGCTTTTTATATTACTTGCGTTTCGCACGAATTTCTATTTTTATAATTTCGTTATTTTAGTAAATTTGTTTTGAAAAATTGTTTGCCTTGAGGAAGTACTTTTCGTAGAAGTGCCAGTCATGGTCCCCTACCTCTAATCTGCCACGCAATCATAGCACATATATTTTTAGAATAAGAATTTGTTTTGCAGATTTTTAATTTAATAAGTTTTGTGGGCTTTTATGTTCCAGCTCGTTTGGTAAATTGAAATAAAAAAGTTTTGCTATTATAAAATGTCTTGTTTGATTGAAAATAAAGTGCCAGGAAGTTGCTCTTGACATGATGAAAAAAATAAATTATTATTATTATATTTCCATTAATTGTGGGGTGGCATTTATTAGGCTATTTAATACGCATTAAAAACTCATACTTAAAAAAAGTTCCAATGCTGTAAAAACCGAAAAGAGCAACGGAAATTTTAAGAATTTTTTGACAGGATTTTTAAGCATTTCACATAAAGCTTACTAAGTTTTCCAGCACTCAAATACTCTCTTTGGTTTAATGTTTATTTTGACCTCTTGTATCCAAAGTTCAACTAACTGTCAGCATAACCATTAGCTTTACTTTAACAACAACAACTAACAGCGAAAATAAAAATTCAAAAAAAAAAAAAACTTCCTCGAAAGTTGCTCATACGCCACGTACCACACTGATTATACACCAACTTTGCTATCGGCGGCAAAAGTCCTAACAGGGCAATAGATTTGTAGCAAGAAATCGATATACTAACGACATGGCGCGGTTAACATTTAGCAACACAAAATTCCTAACAAACTCTAAATTGCACAAACCCTACAAGCGTCAAGCGAACGTGCGTTTTTGTGGCGAGTGCGTGCACCACTAAATACCCGCAACACATGCGCACACACACACACACACCTACACATCAAATTTAACGCTTACGACCCGCATACGTGAAATGGTGTGTAGAGACTTTGAGCTTACTAATTTTAAACTTTCGAATATAACAATGCGTGCGTATCAGTGCAATTAAATAACGAATACCACTGGATGTGTACAACTACACTGACGTATGGATGTGTGCGTATGTGTTTGTGTAGTAGACTGTTCCAAAAAAAAATTGGAATATTATTTCTTTCGCTATTATTTTTCAGAATGGCAAAAAATATCGTTAAATCATTTGTGGATTCGATTTATTTTTAGAACTGTATCGAAAAATTTTCGGGTCATTTCGTGGCTCTTTCGGGTTTGTTTGGACCTTGTTTACGAGGTTGTTTCTGTATTAATTTGCTGACTTTTTGGAGCCATACATATCATTTTCGGATAAATTTCGGAATTAAATCTGAGACTTTTTGGCATCATTTAAGCATTATTTCCTGATTAATTTCGAAATTGGTCTGCCATTTTTTTAAACATAAATTTTGAGATTGTTGTCGGCACAAATTGTGCGACATAATTTCGAGGCTTTATAGAGAATATTCGATTTTCGGAATAGTTTTTGGGAATATTTCTGGATCATTTGTTATTGTTCTTTTTATTTTTCATATAATTTCCGAATATTCTTTGGTATAATTTCCAAAATTGTCCAGAAAATAATATGGAAATAAACCCGAAAAAGTCGCAAAGTGATACTAAAAGTAGCCTCTAAATGGTCTTGAAATAATCCCGAAGAAGTAAGAACCGAATCTGTTTTCGGGTTGTTTGGACTGATTTAACTTTTTCGTTTAAACTCAAAGACCATTGAAATCAAAAGGTTTAGCTGAATACAAAGTTTTAGAAAATAAAATTTTACTGAAAAATGTTTTGAATAGAAATTTCAGAGTTGCTAAACCTTGGACATTGGTATGATTTTTTGATTTCACATTGGATGTGATTTCACATTACTAATTTGAAAAAAGGCGATGAAATCTACAAAAGGAAAAAAAAAATTGTAAAAATAATTATAAGACCAGAATAATAAACAAACATGTGGTCCCTCAAAACTTATTAACTATACAATTAAAAAAAAAACATAAAAAAAAATAAGAAAAAAATTCAGCCGCTCTAATGTGTATTCTTTTCGACATTTTTACATCACAAAAGCTTCAACTTTTTGATTAATTGCACTACATACCTACAATGTGTGATGGTTTGAATTTCTAAGCGGTTAAGCGCGCTGCAAATGCGAAAGGATACCCCATGTATGGCTCGTGATAAAAAAAATGGAGCACAGCAAAAGTATATCTCATCGAAAAGGTAAAGGCAAAAGATAAAGCGTGAAATTGGTTGAAGATAAATGTGTGCATATGGCAGTAATTTAGGAAGTATTAAATTGGTATGCGATACGCCTTTTGCGTCGAAAACTCTTAGCTGCGTATACGTACAGACATACATAGGCACAACGGAGTGAATATGCTTACCTGCATACTTTTAGGCGGATACGCATTTCGTAACTTCGTCTTAATTCAATCGAGTTGCTAACTATCATTTTCATTCTGCTTCTCTTTTTCACCCTTTTTGGTTGTTGAAATTTGCATGCATAGGATTTGGGTTTCGCCAGGGATCGTGTATATTGTAGCGATATTCCTGGGGTTTTAGCAAGTTTTGGTGTTTGGAGGTACTGGAGCAGTATAGCTATTTATTTTTGGTGGTTTGAAAAATGTATACAAATTTCTTTTAAAAGTAAAAAAAAATTAATGATAGTCGCTCTCTGCATTTTGAGGTAATAAATCATTTTACGCATTCCGCCGGCGTCTAGGTCGTTTTCGATGTTATTTTTGTGCCTTGTTTTCTGTTCATTGTGCGATTGTCTGGCCGAAGCACTGCGCCGCTAACAAATAAGTGGCAATTTTAGCCGAGAGTGTGTGGTGGTATTAGAACACTTTGAAGGTAGCCGCAGTTTAGCTAGAATTATTACCAGGCTAACTAAGATGTGGGGGATTTGTAGGAAACAAGTTTTTGTGCAGTTTTGAAATATTTCACGAAATTCATTTCATTTTGCCTATCAGTGCAGTGTGAAATTGCAAAATTGGTCTAGCTTAATGACTTATGGGAAGCCATAATATGAGAGATTAAAAAAAGGCAACTTGAAGAGAATTCAAGTATCTCGTTGAGGTGAATTTTTCGTCAGACATTTATGAAAGATATTGTGGTTTTTTAGTAATTCCCATGATTGGTGATAAGGCCTCTTTTTAAAGGTTTAATTTGTGAATATTTGACACGTTCTTAACAACGAAAAAAAAAAATATATATATACATATATAAAATGAAAAACTCGGAATATCGTCTCTATAAAAATGCAATTCTTTTTCATACACATATGTTCCTTATAAAAACACTTACAACATTTTCAATATCAACCGAAAAATAATTTATTCTCTTTTCTTCTCTACTTTCAGGTAAGTTTCGCAAAGCGCACTTAAAACAAATAAATTGCAGCCGTAACTTCTCAGATTATTTGATGACCGTAAAGATTGTTACAATAAAGAGCAAATATACTTAAGTAAGTAAAAAGTGCTTGATATGCTCAAACACATACACACATACATATAAAAGAACTTGAAGTGGATTACTTGCTGCTACAAAAATATATAAAGATATACGCGTTAAAACCAAAAGACACATGACATTTCAGCTTAAGTTTAGATTTGGTTTGGTTCACTTGACAAACAAACAAAAGAAAAAAAGAAAAAAAAATTTTGAAAAAGAATCTAATAACAACTGTTTACTTTTGGGTACTACCAAGTCAAATTACAAGTTTGTTTAGCTTTGAAACAAGTGGCTATGGCCGCACTTACGACTTTATGCAAAGTGTGCTTCAAAGTTTTATTTAGCTGGTCCCCCTTAAGTTGCTCTCATATGCCATGTACACATGACCAAGGCATGGCAATATCCGGTAAGCTTGTGTGCAGCTCAAAAAGTGTTGCGAAGAAATGTGTGCTGGGAAGTAAGGAAGCAATAAGAAAATGTGGAAGAAAAAAAGCAAGCATAAAATATATGCTGCGAATCAAAATTGGAAAACAAAAGGCTTTCGGTATAAATAAAAGCAATAAATAAACAATGGAAATAAGTAATGCTTGATGGACGAGCATACATGTAAATGAAAGTACGTTTTGCGTATGCATACGAGTATAAGGGTGGTACGAATATGAGGGTACAAAGAAAGGTTGCAAGTTGGGGTTTGAGAGCTTTTAGATTTTTTCGAAAATGTTGGCAATGATAAGAACCAGCTTATAGAAATAATCACGCAATATAATTTTTATCCATTTTTAAAATTAACCAACTAAAATCGATACACTTTTAAAATCGAATTGATGTGAACGTATTTGTCGTAAACAAGTTATAGCGGGTTATTGATATCTAAGTAATATTTAGATTGATTTTTATAGATTTTAAACAACTTATATTTTGATTTTTCATACGGTTCTGGGTGACGTAATTTTATTTATACTTTTTTTAGACAAAACCGATTTTATGACGTTATTCATTATGAGATTTAACGATTTTTTTTATCGATAAAAATTTGTTTGCTTTTTTAAATTATTACTGATGAACTTTATATCATAAACGCTATAGAACGCTGGTTTTAGAGAACTTTTTTATCGAGTTATCGATATTTATTAATCTTATCGATTTTTTAAATTTATTTGGTTATCGATATTTAAACTTTTTGTATCGATTAATTTAATGTTTCTTCTGCTTCATATCTGTATTTGTTATCTCTTCTTATGAAAATAGTTCATTTAGATTTTTTTAATAAAAATCATTTTTAATTTCGTATTTCGAAATTCCCTACAGCTTGGATTAAAAGGTTACATCGAGATATATGTACATATCACGGTTGTTTATTAACTTTTATCGATTTTTATTTCATCCTTTTCAATATTTAAAATTATATCACATCTTGTTTATTTATTTTTATGGTTTTTAACTTGAAAAAAAAAAAAAAATATTTTTATATCTATGTATATCTTTTTTTTTTTTAATTTTATCTTGTTATCAATTTATCTATTTTAACATATATTGGGATCCGTGTACTTTTCTTGAATGTACGCATGCCTTGTAAATTTTTTTCGATTTAAGTCAATGATTTTTCAATTTTGAATATATCGATTGTTGGTGTTTAGAGTATTTCGATTTTTTATCGATTACAAGGTACTATCACAATGTCTAACTATTTTGTTTTTGATTATCAAATTTCTACCTGTATGATATCGAAAATATTCTAGCCAGACTCCGCTTCGGGTATCCTTTTAAAAAATGTTGCCAGTCTTGCCTAGAACACTCTGAGTTTCTATCTTTTTGTACCATCCTTCTAAATAAAAAAAAAAAATGGTGAACTGAAAAATAAATTTTAAACTTAGTTTTTTATACGTATTTATGGCCTTTCATTGTTTTCTCAATCCACTTGTTTGTGCAAATGTGGTTGTCTGTGCGTCAAATGCTAACCGAAAATGCCATGTACCACTTGAGATGACACTTGAAGGCGTGCAAATATCCGACAAAAAAGCAAACAGTATACCGTAAGAATTTGAAGATCAAGAAGAAGCACGAGTGAGTAGGAAATGCAAGCAAAAAATGTAGAAAAAGTGACAAAAAATTGCAATAAATCGCAAGCTTGTTGTAGTTGAAGTACTCAAACACGAAGAAGAGAGAGCAAAGCAACAACTAAGAAAAAATTTAAAAAGTACAAAAACAAGAAAAAAGAAAAAAAGAATTGTGGTAGTATATCAGAGGTACCTAGATATATATAAATGTACTGAACAAAAATAATGGTATTTCACTGAATAATCAGCAAGCCCCATACATCAATACTACAAGCACACGCACACTCACACCCACACACATACACACCTGCACATAAACAACTACAGACAAAGGCAGTCAAGCTGAAGCACTACTGTGACAGTTTTACTGCTTTAAGATGCTTGACAAATGAAACAATTCTTTACTATTTACTACGAATACTGATTTAAAACAACAAAAAAAAAAATATCTACGAAAACTGATTTTTCTCACACCGTAGCAATGAAGTAAGTTGCCACTTGTGCTTTAGCCAACAACTTCCGTTTGTTATTCGTCTGTAGGGCGTTTTGTGCTGTCGTCTTTGCCTTGGTTTAATTGCAATGACATTTACAATTGCACTGCGTGACATAAGAGACAAATAAGTAGGCGTGGTTGATGTTGCAATTGTATGGGGTTGGTCAAACTAAATGTAAAGCAACCGCAATAAATGCTCGATTCGGCGGTGAAGGTGTACGAGTTTAGAAGCTATTGGTTTTGGTTGTTTGAGGGCGTGTGCTTGACCGTCAACTTTTGCATGAACAAATTGCTTTCGGAAACTTGGTTGATGTGTAGTTTTTTGTTATGAAAAATTGTTGTTGCTTTACATGTCACAAGCCATGCTTGATAAATGATTTGTGACATGCCGTAGTAAGTTGTGAACAAACACAAGTTTTTTGTGAAGATTAAGGTACTAAGTAGAACATGGAGAAACAGCGTGTAGTTGAGTAGATGTTATGGAAGCTTGCTTCTTACTTTTTCGGGTTAATTTCAGGGATGAAAGCCTCAAATAAGCCCGAAAAATTAACGTAATAAATTAATAAATGATCTAGAAATCATAAAATAAATAGCAAAATAATTTGCAAATAATTTCAAAAATATCACTACCAATATTTCATAATAGTCCCGAAAATATCCTGAACTCATTTGACAAAAATACCGAAAATATTCTAAAAATTCAAGCTTTGATCGAGAAAAAGCTAATTATGATTTCGAAAAGGACAAGAAACCAATCTCGAAACTAATTTTGAAATTATCCTGAAAAAATTACCAAACTGTCGCGAAATTAATATCGGAATTTTAATAATAATAATAATAATAAAAATAATAATAATAATAGTAATAAAAATAATAATAATAATAATAATAATAATAATAATAATAATAATAATAATAATAATAATAATAATAATAATAATAATAAAAATAATAATAATAATAATACCCAATGGATAACCCACCATTCCCGCCCAACCGACACGAGGGGCGCATCCGCATAACGCACGGATTAATAATAATAATAATAATAATAATAATAATAATAATAATAATAATAATAATAATAATAATAATAATAATAATAATAATAATAATAATAATAATAATAATAATAATAATAATAATAATAATAATAATAATAATAATAATAATAATAATAATAATAATAATAATAATAATAATAATAATAATAATAACAATAATAATAATAATAATAATAATAATAATGATAGTAATAATAATAATAATAATAACAACAGAAAATAAAGATAAAATAATCCCGAAAAGTTTCGAAAAAATCCCGAAAATTTATAAAGCTCGAAACAGCACCAAACTTTTAGAAGGCCGAAGCACAAAATCTTAGCTAAAGTTTAAGTTAATCTTAATGCAGTTTTGGTTGAAATAAAGTGATAACTGATCAGTTAAGCACTTGAAACTCCTTTCAAATGTAGCGAAGCACCACATAACATGCGTGTGCTACATGTTTGCTAAATACCCAAAAGACACTGAGGAGAATCTGCTTCATGTACAGTAAGATACCTCTAAAGCAATTGCCCTAATGGTAATAGCAGGAAAGTTTCACATGGAGATTTTATAAGAAGCTTTAAAATAAATTTACGCATTATAAACTCACCAACTAAAGTGATAAAATCTAAGCACTGCGCAGCAGGCGAGCAAACCACCTTTACCACTCTCGCATGCATTTTGAGTTTGAAAGTGCATAGGAGTATGCAGCCAGCTGAACTTAAGTTTGTGCGAATACATTTTTATTTTTTATTTTCAAGCAGGTGGCACTTTGAAAAACTTAGTGACAATTTTCGCACAAAATGCGCCTATAAATTATCGGAGACTTAGCGGAATGTGTGTGTAGTGTAGCTGCTGAAGTGAGCAAGGCTGATAAATTTGCGGCTAGGTGTGAGTATAAAATATTTTAGTGGGTAAAGTTTTGCTAAGTTGCAAATATATTTTTGCTTTTGCGTTTACTGTTGAGCGTGTGTTTAACTCTTAGCGCTTTTAACCTGCAGCAATGTTTTTTTTTTGGTGTTGAAAGCTTTAGCGGCTAAGCATTTAGCAATAACCACATAAGAGGACATTAATTTATGCTGCGAAGATGTGTGATAAAATGCGGCGCGGGAAAGCTATTTGGGGAGAATTAATGCCGGAAAGCAGAAAACTTGCTGCTATGTTGTTAGAGATTATAAGCTGTTGAAAGTTTGGAAAATAAGAATTAGAACAACTTAGGAAGGAGTGAACAAAGCAAGCCTTCATATTTAATATGATTATCACCACCATACTTTTCCTCCTTGGCCCTATGTGATATAAGTCATATATACATAATTCGATTTTTATATCAAAGTTTTGTAAAAAAAATATAAATATATAAAAAATATGCATCGTTAGTTATCGTTTATAAAATTTCAAGTACTTTCTTTATTTTAAATTATTTTTTTGTAACTATGTCGATTTTTTCAAAATTACGATTTTTATGGGATCTCATAATTTTTATATTTTTGATAGATACTTAATCAATTTTATTGTTTTTGTGATAGCTCAAATTTATGTTGTAAAGCATTTTGGAAGTAGCTTTTTGTAGCAGATATTAGCAGGGCTGGGGTCACTTCGGAATGATTTTGGAAACTTTTCGACGGAAATTCTGGTCTATTTCTATATAAATGCGGGACCTAGTTATGATCGTTTCATGTTTATTTTTGTCACTTTTTTATGATAACTTTTGTATCATTTCGAAATTGTTTGAGTTACTTTCTCTATTTTTTCGAAATGAGATCTTAACCATTTGGGACTGCTCGTAGGACCATGCCAAGTTCTTTTCAGTCTCGTTTCAAAATTTTCTTCGGAACTGTTCTGCAATTTTTTTAGAGTCATTATGGTATAATTTTCGCATTTTCGGGAGAGAAGCTTTTCTTTTTAGTGATCAGTATCTGGTCGTATTCGTCATAATTTTGCGATTTTTTGGAAATTATTTTGGAGCCTTTCGAAGTATTTCAGGGATTTTCCAGGATAGTTACAGTTTTTTTCCAGCTTTCCAAAATAGTTTAAAATTATTCCGAAAATGATATAGAAATAATTCTGAATATAACTAAGTCGGTTTTTTAATTTTTTTCATTGATAAGGTTAAATACCTTTTAATACGGATATGTATAAAATGGATATCTTATATCTCGGCTTATATCTCTAATGATATTGATAAATTTTTCCCTACATTTAAAAATTAATTACCTTATAAATAACCAAAAAAAATATCACTCGTAACCTACCAAGCATAAAAAATTATTTTGATTGAATGCCAAATCGCTTAACCCAGATTGAAGTCAAGCGAAAGCAATCAGGAAACAAAATTGCAAAAACCTTAAAATGAAATGCGTCGAAGCATAGAATAAGAATTGACAAACATCAACAATGAGAAATAGGCGATATGAATCTTAATGACAAAAGCGCACTGACCGCAACGCAAGATGTCGATTAGAGCCAATACGAAATGGAACTATAAGAAAATATAAAATGTTTCTTCTCGAGCTCTTGGATTGATGCGCCAGTGCCACTCCAATGATTGCGAATAATAAAACGCACAAAGCCAACTTATGGCAATAATACTTGCCAAGCATTCGACAAGAAAATACAATCGAAGAACTTAAAGCAAATGTATGTATGTGCGCCAACAACAATGTGGGTAGCAATAAAAGCCAACCAACCAACAGTGTGATATTAAAAGCAAAACAAAAAACTGTAGATTCGAAAAAAAAGCCTCCAGCAATAAAGCAAAGTAAACGCACAAATATTTATACGATTTGGCCTCAATATCCTTAGTCGTTCGTGATGGGCATTGAAGAATGAATGAATGTCGAGAAATATGAATGAAACATGGCGCATTTTAATATTTGGCAAGAAAACCAAAAGCAAAAAGCTAGTGTTTGAAAGAAAAAAATGTTATGATTTAAAGTGGAGCAGGATCAAATAACAGTGATTGCGTTGCCACTGCAAGATAACCAAATAGCTGTCAGTTTTGGTTCATTTTGATGCAAAATATCAACTATTACAGATTTAAAGTTTTATCGATTATTATATTTTTTATCGATTTTAAAATTTGTATCGTTTGTTAGCCTGATTATAGCTATGTGTTGAGTTTGAGTATTTTATATAAAGTTTGTATTTGAATTGTAATGATAATTATTAAGCTTATTATAAGTTTTTTAGTTTCACCATTTATCGATATATTTCGAGATAGAAAAATATTTTATCAGATTTTATAACATACGCATTTTTTAAACTCTATACCATACAACGATATTTTAATGATGTTTTCATATTTAATTTTTTTTTGCAATGTTTCATTGTATTAGTTATAGAATTTTTTAAATTCGATAGTTTTTTGAGCAATTATTATCGTTTATACATTTTTCAGATTGAGTAACTTTTTCTTATGAATATTGAACAATTTTTTTCTTATATTTGCTTAGATATCGATGTGGAAAACATTTTTATCGGATATGAAAATGTAGAATCAGCCTATTTTTTTAGTGTTAATCGATTACTATCGATATTTATCTATTTAGTTGATCTGTACTTCTTTCAGCATGAATTTTTTAAATTCATTCAAGTTGTTTTTATTAAAATATTTTTTTTTTTTTTTATAAAGTTAAAGCTCATTTAAATTATTTTTTTTTATATTTATAAATTTATGAATTTCATTTTTTTTCAATATTTATTAACTTCTGCTTACATACATATATAATTTTATAAAATAGGCTCAACTGCATTTTGAAGCAGAAAAATAATACTATTCATGCGATTTTGAGATTTTCGAGCTTGCAACATAACCACAACAGCAATAAACAAGTTAAAGCACATTTCTAAAATACCGTCGGCAAGCACCACAGACTGCGTAGAAGAAATATATCTGGCAATATTATTGTAAAAAGAGGCGTGGCCATGTGGCAGTGGCCGTACTTAGCTTGTGATGCATGCTACTTATTAATATCATTTTGGATAAGAGCCAAGTCAACGCACTGAGATTTACACTGAAACGCACATAACACACACACACACATACACATACACATACACTTATACACTTGCAATTGACTGCATTTATTTATGCTTCCTAAAGATGCATTTGCCAGCGGGCATTAGAATGCCTCACTCCAGCTGAAGCTAAGTAAATTGCCAACAATTGTTGCTGATGCACGCAAATAAATGAAATATTGTTGCATGCCACTTGGCGGCTGTTGCGGTATTTTATCGTTATTATCTAGTGGTGTTATTGGTATTATTATTGTTGTTGTTGTATGTCTTGCTGATTTGTGGATAGTCGGTTTTTACATGTGCATAACTTGTTTGAGTGTAATATTGCTGGTTTTTGTGGTTAAAAGTTGGCTCGGCTGTTGAAATGCGGATATTGGAAGGGGGGAGTGGTAGAGAAGAAAGGAAGGGAATTAAAGTTAGGTAATGTATATGGCGGATGCTCATCTACATTCATGTGCAACAACACTTAAATATGCTAACGGAGCTAATAAGTTGGCATCGAGTATTTTTGATGTAATAAAGCAAGGAGAAATGTTTTCTGTGTGTTTTTCGGTTGTAGTAATTATAAAAAATAGCGCATACTTTGGCGAAAGTGTTTGAGAATTATTGCTTGAAGAGTGTAAATCTGTGAAATGATTTAATGGACTTTATTGTTTTGAAAAGTTCGGACCAGCAACTTGGGAATAAATAAAGAAAGAAGAAATGAACCGACAAAAATTGGTGAACCAGTAGAAAAGCTAACGATAAATCTAGTTTGAAGCAATAATGCTTTCCAATATCAAGGCATCACTTTTTGTTGTTGTTGTGAATATAAAATTTTTAACAAACGTTAGAGAAGGTAGTGTAACTGATATGACCAGTCCTACCTTTGGAATGACTTTTTTATGCCTTATGCTGATGCTTAAAGTAAGGTAAAATAACAAATTGATCATAATTAAGTCGCGTGAAGAATCAACAAATATATAACTAAGCACCTACGAGATATTTCGAAATAACTAAAAAAAAATCCAAATAATGAAAATAGTATTAAACTGATTTTGAAATGATTTCGAATAACCACGAAAATGCTCCCAAAAATTCCAGAAAACATTTCTAAGCCAATCCTGTGATTATTCCCAAACAATAATAAGAACGTCTGGAAATAATTGCATAAAAGCAGGGACGGGGACTTGTAGATATTCCTTTTAAAATACAAGTCCAAAGAAAAAAGTTATTTCTGGACTTTTATTCTTATCCGGACAAAAATAATCGGACAACTCGGACTTTTATTTTTTCTCGCCAGCAATGAAAGTTATCTTTGTCCTTATATTTTTTAAGGACAGATAAAAAGTCCTAACCAAAATCAACCAACCCGCCAATCTAAATTTATTGCTGGCGAGAAAAAATAAAAGTCAAGGGTCTTAAGTTGTTATCGGACTTTTTTTTAAGGAAGCCAGGAATTTGATTCTAGAAGTCCTGGGATGACAGAAAATTTAATAATTTTCTTCACGGACACTATCTAGCCCCTGACTTTTACAAGAGCGAAAAAAAAATCTTTTATTTTCCGTTCCTGCATAAAAGTCCCGAAAACATTTACGAAAGTAGCATGACAGAGTGCTGAAAAAATTCCGGAAATGATGCCGGAATGGTCTCGAAAAAAGAACGAAATAATTGTAAGCCACGAATAAATTGTTCTTAACCGAACTTCCATTGGAAATTGGGAGCCAGCTTAAAATATTGATAAATTTGGCTCACTTTGGTGGTCTACGATATCACCGTGAAAACAAATTCCATACGAGCCTCGTTGATTTTTGAAAACTCTCTTGAAGAGGTGTTAAGTTACATCATGCATAGTTAAAGATATGTAGGGTGTATATGACACCCACGAATTACTTAAATCATTGTTGTTGTCAATTAGCTTACACATGTATTTAACTACGTCAAACAAATATGAATGTGTGTGTATGAAAAAGACTCATATAAAATGCTGCAAATGACAGCTGATACAAGTAAAAGTGCGTCGCTTGCAAATGAAGTTATCAACTACGCACGCACGCACACACGCACGCACGCACGCACAGACCAACGCACACATTTTCTATTTAAAATCAAAGCAAAAAAAAAAAAAAATTTCTGATGATAGGTGCATTTCTGACGCTGACAGTTTTAAGCCACTCAAGCGCAATAGCAAGACAACGCGTAACGTAAAAAAAGGCAGCAACAAAAAATATTGTTTGAGAGCGGAAATTGAGGGCACCGAAAACGACTATGTCAGCGCTAGAAAAACGAATGAGCAATGGCAAACTAGAATGGTTATTGTGCCACAACGCAGCCATCAAGTGCAGCAGTGACGTTAGTTGCAATGACGACAACAAAAAAAAAAAAAAAAAAAAAAACACAGCAAATGACGTTAGCAGTGATGACGTTGTAGTTGTTTTTGGCGTACTAACTTAGAAATACGAAATATGTTTGTACGCGCTAGAAACAATGCTAATCTGTTGATGAGAATGCGTTTGCGTTAACGTGGCACACATTGTGATGGAATACGGAAATTCGCGGTATTCGCGGGAATGAAGTTTGCTTGATGCAGTAGAGGGTAAAAGGTGAAAAAGAGGCATGTTTGTGGGTTAATAAAATTGAAAAGTTTTGTGTGCTGGATTTTTAAAAAATATTGTAGTTGGTGAGGCATTTGGCTTAAAGATAGTGGCAGCCAGAAGAAGTGTTTGCTTTACACGCTGTAGAGAAGAGATTTAAATATTGGCTACAAAGCGACAGAAGCTGCTTGCTGTATTTCTAAAAAATTTTCAGTCATAAATGTGCCACGACTTTAAAGTGGCGCTGGGGTAAAATTTGCTACTTTGTAGTAAATTTAACTTTAAAGTAAAATATTTTTACTTGACGATGCTAGCATCAAATATTTATTACTTTAGTTAGTTCTCACTATAAAGCAAGACAGAATTTAGAAAGATAATTTTTGTCATAAATGTGCCACGACTTTAAAGTGGCGCTAGGGTAAAATTTGCTACTTTGTAGTACATATAACTTTAAAGTTAAATATTTTTTGTTGCCGCTACTATCATCAAATATTTCTTATTTTAGTTAAGTCTCACTATAAAGCAAGACAGAAGTTAGAAAGTGTTACCTAAAAGTCGTAGTTACCATGCTGTTACTTAGTTGCTACGTAACCATAACTACAATGCAACATTGCTTCGTAGCTTATACGAGCTTCGATGGAATGTTGCTGTTACCAAGAAATTATTCAACATTTTTGTTGTGAGCAAGCAACAGTTAGATATGTTACTACTATTTGCCTGTTGGTAGTGGCGCAACAGCTTAAAGTCGCTAAATGGTAGCAGTTCCTGTTAAACAACTATTTGTGCCACTCGTGTGTTAGTCATAAACCAAAAATTTGTTGAGACATCGCCCAAAAAGTAGGTAGCACTGACGAGCTTTATTACAGGTTATGTGGCTTATAAAAATGGACGAGATATATCCGTGTCTAAGGTGTTTTTTATATAAAAAAATATTAAGGTGACTAGAGACAAAGAAAATCGGAATTAGTTAAGGAAGAAAAGATTTGATATGATAGGAAGAAATACCAAAACAATTTTTTTTAATCGTTTTTTCCTAAACATTTGATACCGAACTTCATACCAATTAAATTTTGGTTTTAGTATATCTTGCAACCATAACATCTTCAACTAAAATCAAATCAAATTTACTTGCAATTTCTTGCATATTTTACACATTTCGTTGTATTTCTTCAGCTGCCTGTTATTTGCATAAAATCCACATTAAGGTTATATAATTAGAGGCACCTTTTCACTTTTGCAAACAACATTTGCCACACAAAAAACATTTCTACATTTCTACATACATGTGGTTGTTGGTGCATACTAGAAAACATACACACTTGCAATACATACGCACATTTCATATCATTCATTAATTCATTTAAAGGTTGAAATAAGCATAAATAAACATTTATGCTACCACATATTTCCACTCTAAGCAAATATTTCTACCACAAACTAGCAAACCACAAGTACAAGTGTAAAAGCAAGCCGCATACATACATACATACACAAATATATAAATATATAAATACACATATGAATATTTGCAAATGCTTTTATTTCAGCATGACAGGGCGTATGAGTAACATTTAATTAAAGTTTATTTGCATTAGTAAAACTCACACACACACACACACACACACACACACACACACATACGCACATCGGCAGTATATACAAATAAACTTGGCATTAGTAGCGCAGCACAAAAAAGTTGTATGCAGGCGACGAGAGTTCAAGGATTGGGAAGTTGGAGTGTTAAATGTGATGAAAGTCGTAGGAGCTCTTGCTCTTGCTGTTCCTTGCTAAGAGGGGGAGGGGGGGGGGGGGCGCTAGTGGTGAGTCGGTAGTTAGCGCATACACTTGAGAATGCAATTAAATTTTTGAAACCAACCACTCGCTTTGATACAAGTTTCTTAGCTACTTTTTTTTGTGAGGAAATATTATTTGAAATGGCTGTTTTTATTTCGTTTTTTTTATTTATTTGTTTTGTTGGTGTATGCAGAAATGCTTTTTTTTTTGTGTTCACATTACGCTCCATTGAAGTAATTACGGTTTACAACAAAGTGCGACGGAATTGACTTATTAGTTTTTAGCGGTAATTGCTATTATGTGTGCTGCTGATGGGGTTTTGAATTGCTTGACTTTTTATTGAGTTATTTTGTAGAGAATTTTAATATGAGTTGGAACAGAAAAATAACGAAGTACTCGATTTAGTGATTGCTCACATTTTGAATACATTTCTTATGTGCCTTAGTGACTCAATCGCTGTCCTTTCTTTGACATAATTTGACTTCCACTGGAACAGGTTTTATCTTTTTGATCAATGTTTAAGAGTTTCTATAGATACCGTTTCTATATAATAAATTTTTATTGCATCCAAGGTAATTTTTTTAATTGAAAAACATTATAAAAAATTTGTAGTGTTTCAATTTATTTCAATTTCAATTTATTTATGGTTTTGTAATTTTGTTAGTCGACATTTCGTTCTCAATCGGAAATCATCATCAAAAATAATTCATTATATTCTGCTATCAAAAGTCTAATGAAATTTCATATTTGATGATCCAAAATATACGGTTACATAAAAAATGTACATTTTTACTCAAAAAAAAACAAAATTTATTAAGTCGCTAAGAACAAAAAAAAAATTTTTTTTTATAAAAAATATTCGTAGCTCAAAATGAGTTCAAAGGTAAAAGTAATTTTTCTTTTATTTTTTTTTGAAAATTCTGATTGGATTGTTTTTGCTTAATAATTTTCATAAAAATCTAATCCTTAATCTCAACAGATCTATTTTCGTTATGTGGACAAGAGCAACTAAGTTCAGATGCACTTGAGCAGCAAAGTGCAGTAGCAGCTTATGAGCTAAAAATTGCAGATTTCGAGAGAGCTTTTACTTTAGCTTTGATACTGCGACACAGGAATGGCGGAGCATGACAAAAGGAATAAAGAAATCTATTTTTTGTAGTTTGAGAGAATACTTAATTTTTCTCAATATCAAAACAGCCCAAAGTGACTTTGAGTTTGTTGGCCAGACAGAGTATTTTTTAGTTATTCGAGTATTTTAATTTTCTCTTTTTTTGAACTCATCGAAATTTTCACAATAAAAAAACTCCCTACTACCTTCAAATGCAACAATCTGTTGCCCAATTTAAACAAATATTAATAAACATAAATTCATAATATACTTAATATAGCAAGTTATGTTGATGTTGCTCTCAAGGGAGTCTATGCATATTAGCACAAACACACACAGCGACAGATGCAAACATGAAAGGAATGCAAATTTTGTTGCGTAAGTATGTGTGAGTGCATGATTTTCCGGTGCAGTGAAATAACTCCCAAATGAAATAACTCCCAACAAAAAAATGAAATAACTCCCAAATATTTTCCATGCAAGTTGGGACTTATTTCATTATGAAATAGCTCCCAATTCATTGGGACTTATTTCATAATTTTAACTGGGAATTATTTCATAATGAAATAACTCCCAAATGAAATAATCCCCAATAAAATATCTTTGGGAGTTATTTCATAATTTTTGGAAATTGGGAGTTATTTCATTTTTTGGGACTTACTTCATTGGTTGTAATCCACGCATTGGGAGTTATTTCATTTTTAATGGGAGTTATTTCATTTTTGTTGGGCATATTTTTAGCGAACTAACGTCATTGACATTAATTCGCATTAAGAAGGCGAACTAAAGTCAGTACATTTTTTTTATATTCCAAATTTTCATTTTTCATTATCACCTTCGACCTATGATCATGAATCTGAGATTGGCTTAGGTCAGATCCCCGATTCGGGGCGTGATCAATGGTATTTATGTGCAGAACTCCTTAACGCATTGGCGGCCTTCGGCCGCGCTTCAAAAAATAACCCTGGGCTACGCCATTCCAACGCCGGGTGTGTGCCATAACCGTGGCTACCGCCACGGTGATGTCCTTCCGCGTCCCACTCTTTTCTCACAGGGTAATGTGATTACAACAACCACATGAAAATGACTTTAACTGCAAATATCTCGCAAACTACCAAAAATATTGGTTCAGCGGAGTTATATTCATGCTCCTGGGACCAAAGCGCGTCTCCTGATACATATCTCAACATTTTTGGTTGTGTATTAGCGCTCGGTACCCCACGTAAACGATTACCCACGTCTAGATTTAGAATCTGAAATGAGATTTTTTTCAACCGTTCAAAAGTTATTTGCAGTTAAAGTTCACAATTTTCTGTCATTTTCATGTGGTTGTTGTAATGGCACATTAGGCTGAGCCCAAAAAGTGAAAAAGTGGGAAACGTGGCACGCGGAAAGACATCACCGTGGCGGTAGCCACGGCTATGGCACACACCCGGAGTTGGAATGGCGTAGCCCAGGGTTATTTTTTGAAGCGCGGCCGAAGGCCGCCAATGCGGAAAGGAGTTCTGCACATAAATACCATGGATCACGCCCCGAATTGGGGATCTGACCTAAGTCAAATTTTCGCCTGCGGCACTACTGCGTCGAATCTCAAACCCAAATGCCTCAATGACATTAATTCGCATGTCCAAAGCTGTCCTGTATTTTTCAAATTTCATTGTAACTGATTATATTGTAGAAATATACCATTTCAAATTTTGATTTGGGATTTATTGCATTTTTTTGGGACTTATTTCATTTGGGAGTTATTTCATTTTTTTGGGACTTTTTTCGTTTGGGAGTTATTTCATTTTTTTGGGGACTTGTGGTTTCATTGTGAAATAACTGCCAAATATTGGGAGTTATTTCATTTCCTTCTTTGGGAGTTATTTCATTTATTAAAGTTGGGAATTATTTCATTTTTATTGGGACTTATTTCATTGGGAGTTATTTCATGGGAGTTATTTCATTTGGGAGTTATTTCACTGCACCTGATTTTCCATTTACTCGTATAATTTGATTTAATTAAGCATGCGTTACGATATAATTATAGCAATGCGTATAGCTTTCATAGCATTCTCGAATCACAAACATACAAAGCGTTAGGGGGAATAACAACAAAAACAACCGCAATGTTGTGCCAAGTGAGGCTACACAACAACAACTCATCATGCTATATCATATGTACAACAACAACTCAGTTTACTATGCGCAATGAAGTTGGAAATGATTATTGACAACGAAATGAGGGCTAGCAACTGGCATTGCAACAATAATATGTACAGCAGATTGTTGTTGTTCCAAGTAGTGATGTAATTGTATTGATTTAGTTTTTGTATAATGTTGTTGAGGTTATTCAATAGCTTGTATCTGTGGAGTATTGGCGGTTCTTATTTATTTCATGTTTTTTTTTTTTGTAATCTAATTAGAGAAATTTATTTTGTGGCTGCGCTCATAAGTGGTAGCGTATGAGGTGTTTTAGTGGTAGTGAATGTTATTTGTCAAAGAAGCGGATGCTAATGCTGTATTCAGCCTATATTCTAGTTCTTGAGATCGAAGTGCAGATCTGGAAGAAAATCCCAAAAATATCTTTTTTGAAAATAAAGTTCAATATCAAAATACTATCTAGTATTTTGGAGCTGAAACCTTGAAGGTCCTAAGAGATCATTGCTGACACTGAAAATAATGTCGAAAATTCGATGCAGAATTACTCTTACTCAAAATTTATATATTAAGTGGAGAGGCAAAAATCGCCTTGAAAGGGCTCTATGGCTGTTCTTCTTAAATATTCCGTATCACAAAACTAATTTAAAATCAGTAGCATCCCCTGAAACCCAAATTTCCAACCCAACATTTTTAAAACTCCAGCCTACATCTTGCTCCTGACATGCAATTTTTCAACATATTTTTTCCCCGTCTGATCGCCTTAAGTCAACATTGTTGTTTCTCTAAAAATCACGCACTCCTAAACATAAATTTAAAAACACAAATCTTTTATTTACGTTACGCGCCATTGCAATGTTGCTCGTGTGTTAGCTACATATGTATATGTATTTGTTTGTATATACGCTTTGGCGACATGACACTCCCACCGGTTAGCAACGCTAATCGTAATAAATCAATCAAATTCACAACACTTGGATGGCAGCCAAAGAGCGATAGAAACCAAAATCAAAGTAACTATGTATGTATGTATATGTTAGCCATGCAAAATTTATAAATGTGTATATGTGTTGTAGAATGTATGTATGTATGTGTGTTAGTACGTACATATGAGCGTAAACACCTTCCATGCTAGATTGGCAGACAGACCGACACACACAAAATAGACAGATTGATGATCAGCCACCAAATGACAAACACACACATCAATCTGTAAGAGGGGGGAAATGTACAATGCGAGTAGATAAATAAAGAATTAATGCGTTTGGGAGAATGTTGGCAGATTTATGTTTAGCCATTTCTGGATTGGATATATGCTAAAATATGTGCGTAGGTGTGTGCGTACAATCCAGTATGTGGTTGCATAAATTTGCGTTTTTTAAACAAAATTTTAAATTTCGGAATTTTTGTATCCAGTGACCATTTGTTGCTCGGAAATATATGAAAATCAGTATTTTTCCAATCTAAAGAAAGGTCGCGGTATTCAGAATATTACCCTAGATGACAACGGATAAAAAAAAAAAAAAACAAATTAAATAATCCAAATTAAAGCACCAATCAAAATACTTGATAACTATTAAAAAAAAATCATAGTTTTTACGATTAATAAAAAAAAAGCCTAAAAAATTAATAATGATCCAAAGTAATCAAACAAAAATTAAAGACGATAAAAAAAGACTCGCATAAATTGAAAAAAAAAAAAAAAAAAAAAAAAAAATCAACAAATAATCACAAGTAATAAATAAAATTGTTTAAAAAAAAAAATTTCGATTATTGAAAAAACTAAAAAAACTTTTTATCATTATTACAAAAAGTTCAAAAAATAAAAAAATTAAATTAAGATTTTTACGATTATTAAAAAAATTTTAAAATAGGAATAGTAAAAAAAAATTATAATTAAAAGCAAGACAAAAAATTGATAACGATCAAAAAAAATTATAAAAAAAATCATTCCTTTTTATGACTATTAGAAAAAATTTTTAAATATTAAAAAAAAAAAATAATGCGAAAATAATCAAAAGAATTGATTACGAATAAAAACAAACTTATTTTTGATTTTAACGGTTATTAAAAAATTGTGAATTGTAAAAATTTAAAAAAAAAAAATGATAAAAAAAAGATTACTCTAAAAAAAAGTTATCAAAAAATTAATGTTTTTTACGATTGTTATTTTTTGATTTGTTGTAAAGGAATCATTAAAAATTTTAAGTTAAGGGAGATGTGTTCTCAAGAAAATAATTATAATCATTACGTTTAATAATCATTACATAAACAGTTTGATTTGAACACTTGGTAAATTATATATTCTTCAAAAAAATAATACAAAATTAAAATACAAAAAAATTAATATTTATATTTGTTAAAATTAAAACTGGCAATACATTATATAAGCAAGTAACTTTTATTTAAAAAAAAATCCAATTATAGGTTTTTTTATTACGAATCCTGTGATAAAGCAATTTGTTGTCAAAAAAAAATTTCAAAAGCCCACTTATGCCATTTTATACCAGAAATGCTGCTATTTACATACGCTATGAGTATTTGCATAAATTTAAAAATAGAAGCATGCATATGTATACAACAGTCTCGCCTTGCGTTCGGCGGCTTTCAAAATTATACACTGCCTAGTAATTCACTTTTCTAAACGGCAGACAGTGCCACAGCCGCCCAGGCGTCAACAAAGCGTGTCTGCTAAGTTTTTTTCTAATGACATTGATTTGTTTTGTTTTGATTTTTTTTGCGTTTGCTTTTATAACTTTTTAATAAAACCATGTGTAGATATGTTTACGCGTGCCTAGCATTCACTTAGATCACTTGCCTGCCAACCAACCAACCAACCAGTTAGACAATCATGCAGCCATGCGGCCAGTTGGCCAACTTGTGCAAACTTGACTCGTCCATTGTTAGCCGCAATAAAATAAAATTGAATAAATATTTAGTATTAGTGAGATTGTTGTGTGGCAGTTAGTTGATTTTAGGTTTTGTTATTGGTTTTTTGTTATGCCTATTGTTTACATGCGCGTTTGTTGTTGTTTGTTTCGCTTTAAATGAATATATATTTATTTGGGAAATAAATTTGGCAAAAAAGTTTTGTCGGTTTTATGCGCCCAACGAGTGCGCTTCAATGCTGGACAAACAAATAAATATATATAAATGTATGCATGTGAGTTTGTTTGAGTTTTAACGAATGCCTAAATAGTAAATATACGCCTGTGTGTGTGTGTGTGTGAATGTATTTGCATTTTATGGCTTTAACTTTTGATTGTATGTTTAATTTTCATTTAGCGCGCGCTTGGGGATTTGAGATTTTCAACTAACAAATACCAAATACCAAATGTGATCCACTCAGATTGATGATTTTCGTAAAACAAAAGGATTTGTGTATATTTTTTTTTTGTGTTTGTTAAAAACGTTAAAGCTCTGTGTTGTGTGGAATTTTAATATATTTCTGGAAAATGTTTCAGCAATTCTATTTAAGGTTTGTGTATGGATGATAGTTTTTAATATTAAAAAAAAAAAAAAAAAAAAAAAATTATGGGAATGTGATACTTCCGAAATATGCTCATATTGGCAGCATTATCAATATTATACTCTTACATCTCATATACTTGACTTGGCCGAAATTGTCTCTAAATGTAGGTTTAGTGATCAAAGCAAAAAAATTTTTTTTTTCAGTCGTTCCTACTGCCTAATTTGTTGAGGCTTTTTCCAACTTTTTATCTTCGATTTGTTTAATTGCGCATTAAATCACTTTCATGCAAAAGTCTTTTTATACAAAAAAAAAAGAAAAAAAAAAAACAAACACAACACTCTTTGTTATAAGTTTTTCAAAGACCAACTTTATCCGTCGCAGCTTCAGTGCGATTTTCCAATTTTTCACTTTCCGTAAAACTGCCAGCAAGCGCAAGTTTTTGTTGTAATGATGTAATAAATTCTTGCTGACCATAACATAAAAGTGCTACTCACGCTCGTTTCAACTTAACAGTTCTCTACAATTATACATTTCTTTCACTTTGAAGCGTTCTTCTTACTTTACTGCTATCATGACCATTGCGCCTATCAAACGTAGTCCTTGGCGGCTACTTAGGCTGGCATAAAATTTTGCCATGCGCCACAGCTGCGCTTACTTTGTATGCGCATAAAAGTTTACAATCCAAGCAGGTAAAGCGAAAACGTTTACATTGACAGAGTTAATAGTTTATTTGAAATTTTTTATGTGAAATTTTTATTTTTTTATTTTTTTTTTCTTGGTTGGACATTTTTTTTTATTATAGTTTACTTAATTTCGAGAACAAACTACTGACTCTTCCACCTTAAACTAACTCAGCAGACTTGGTCTTCATTTGCTTTTGCTCATTAACATCGGCATCTTTTTCAAACAACATCAACAGTTTTGTGGTTGACTTCATTTAAAATAATATTAATCTACTTGCCACCTTCATATCGCTTTCATTTTTGTGCCTAAACTTATTTCTATTTGTTTCAACCCCAACTTTTCCTTAATTGTGGTCTTCATAGAATTTACTGTTTGTGCAATGTTGCAGTTGAAAATTTTAAAATATTGCAACCTCTATGCCTTTCACCTCTCACCCTCGTTTTCATCTATTTCATTATTCTCTCTTCGCTCTCCCTAACAAGTTTGTTTCATTTGTGTAGCAGTCCTCTTGATTTTTTGCTATATTTTGTTTTAATTTTTTTATTTGAAATCAGCTTATTTTGTTGTTGTTCTATTTTGTTTGGCAACATTTGTCTGCTATTTATTTTAATGTGTCGAAACAAATCTCGCGTTTGTTAAAAGTTGTTCTTTGTCTTTAAGATTCATTAAAAATTATATTTATGTTGACAGTGAAATACTGCAAAGTAATGAGTAGAAATTAATTTACCCCTCAAAATATATTTTTTAAGGCAGAGAGTGTATTTGATATTCCTTAATCTATCATTATTTCTATTTTAAATAATTGGTCGAATATTTTTAAATTTTTATTTTAATCGATTTTTATAGGTATATTTTTATCGACCAAAAATCGATTTATTTTTAATTTTTATTTTCTAAATTTCTATCAATTTTATCTACTATTTTTTGACTTGTTTTCAATTATTTTAAGCTTTTTTAGTTCTTTCAACTTTTATTGACTTGTTGTAGCTTTCCTCAGTTTTCGATTTTTTTTTAGACTATATCCCTTATATAGTAAATTGTTATCGATTTTTACGAGTTCTATTTTTTTTTTGTCATTTTTTATTACAGGCCTTAAGTTTATTTCGGCATTCTCATGGAATTATAGACTCTTCATCGGTTATTATCGGTTTATTTATATCTATCTACTTTTTATCGACGTATGTATTGTATAAACACTATGTCGATTTTTTTTTGTTCTATCTATTCGACTTTCGCTGATCGAAATAATCGATTTTGTATAGCTTATTTAAAATTTTTTTTTCTATCTTCTTTTTATTAATTTAGTGTAGGAAGTTATCAATTAGATATCGATTATTTTTGATTTTGTTTATCGACTTTTTTCGATTTTTTTTTTTATTTTTCAAATTTTTACGAATAAGCAATTTAAGAATACATTTGAAGAACATTTTGCCTGTTTTCGTGGGTTGTTTTCCATCTTTATGAATTCTCATTCCATTTCATAGAATTTAATAGTTTAGCTTTTATGGTGACTTGACAATTTTTGTCGACTTTTGGGATTTTGATTGCTTTCAGTATGCAACCAAGTAGTATACACCATATTAAATTTCCTAAAAATATTTGGGTTACTTGCAAAAGGTATTTGGAGCACTCCGCCTTCTTTTTTATGGAGGAGACTCCATTATGTTCAGCAGCAATTTTTTTAGAATTTCAGTACTCCGGAATAAAACGCAAATTCAATACCCATGCCATCTGATAGAAAGTTTAATCAATTTAATGGTATTCAATTTGATTTCCAAAACGATCGGAAAAAGCAACTTAGGCGCGTTTATAGTAGACCAGCAATTTCATAGAATCATTTCATTTGTTTGTGAGTTGTGAGGAAAAGAAAGAAATTTGCAAATAAAATTTGGCAAAACGGCCGCGCGTTGTACTAAAAAATTTGATATGCAATTGTGGTGCAAATAAAAACAAAAGCAAATAAAAATCAAATCAAGGCACCCATACATATACACACATATATATATCTGCAGCGACACACAAACAAGCATTTCAGTGACCATTTGCAGTAGCATTTTAAAATAAAATACGAAACTAACACAAGGAATGGCTGCCGAAAAAAAAAACAAATGAACTTAGAAAATAAAAGCGGATTTTCATAAATAAACAAAGAATTAACAAAGCGCATAAAAGCAAAACATAAAAATCTGCAGTTCAATAAAGAAATACTAAAAAGTAAAAAAAATAAAAATGTATTTGTGTTTGAAACAATAGCCATTTCCGTTGGCTAAATACATTTTGTTAGCCAGCAGCGAATGGCGTATTGTTTTTGTTGTGCCGTTATTGGCTTATAGCAATTTCATTGTGTAGTTGTGCAAATAACCAGCGGTCAATAGTGAAAAGAGGCGAGCTGGTGAAGGGGTATGGGTGTGCAAACAACAATGCCTTTGTTGTTAGTTACGGCTAAAACGTATGAAACACATTCATGCATAACAAAGTAAATCAGCAGAATTTTTATTAAAAGTATTCACATGTGTTGATGTTGGTGTTTGTTGGCGGAATTAAAAAAAAATTTCGCGGATTAAATTGTTAAACAAGCTTTAACTGCTGATTTGATGCTGAGTAATTGATAGCAAAACCCCCATAGAATCAGTTTTGAAAATCGGAATGACTAGAATATTGAAAGGCCGAAGGCTTGAGACTCAAGTGACACACATTTTTTGGAAGCGGAGCTGCGGTTTTAATGCGGAGCGACATGTTTGAAAATTAGCCAACAGAGTTTGGTAAGAAAATTTGTAAGAATTGTTCATGTCAAGAAAATAATCACAGACCAACTTTCCTGAACTGCGAAGCCATTAAAAATACTAACAATTTGTAAACACTTTTAAGGTGTTAATCTCGGATTCTCTCAGCTATCTACTTAATTTTAAAAACACATATAAAGTTAACAAAAACACTAAAACCCAAAAAAATTCGCTACCATATAAAAATACACACAAAACAAGCCGTCCAACTGCGATTTGCATGTGATTTGTTTTTCAACGTTCTAAGCAAATGTGCCAAAAGGCTTAACAACACCTTTTCTCTAAAAGTGATAAAGTAGTAGAAAAGCCTCCATGCATTTGTATTTATAACAAAATCTCTCCACTACAGCCTTACTAACAACAGCAATGCTATGCTACAGATAGAATGAATTTGAGTCGCTTGCATTTGTGAGCTTAAACAAGCCAAAAAAGTATCAAATGTTTTGTGTGTGTGGCAGCAGTAGCAAATGGAAAGAGTAGAATAACTCATACGAAAAACTAACCAAACAGGCATTTACGTTGACAAATGAGAACTTTTACAGCTGACAGCTTGAATATAGATAGAGTAAAAGGGGAGTAGGGAAGGCTTAAGTGGGCGAAGAAGCATATGAATATTATATACCCAGCAGTGAGTTTTTGTATAGATATTGAAGTTGGGTTTGAATATGATGACGGTAATGCAAACCAGTTTGCTTCAAAGCAGATGAGTTTCTGCACAAAAGTAGCTAGTAAATGCATGAAGTGCTGAGCTGATGAGATTAGCGGGATACTCGTCTCTTCATAATCATTATTCAGCTTATGGATGATTAGGCAGATATATCACTTTAAGCAGGATCACTAAGTAAAATCATGATAGCCATATGGCGAGCTTTTATTTATCTCTACTCAACTGTCAAAAATAGTCACAGAAACGTTACGGCGACCATTTTTGCTACTTTAAAGTGTTGATCCAATAGTCACGGGCACGTTGCAGGAACATATCTATTACCTGTTTGCAAGCAAAATTTGAAAAAAAAAAAAAATTTTGGTAATCACAAAGTTCCAGCGACCTTTATAATAAATATCCGACAACGTTATAGCAACGTAACAGCGACGTTGTGGTTACGTAACAATGTAGTAGCAGCGTAGTAACTGCGACTTTCAGGAAACTAGTAGAAAACCTCTTGTTTTAGCTTCTTAGCAATAATTTTGTTCTTTTGCGGCTTATAACGTTGCTCTCGTAATTTATGACTTTAAGGTTTTGACAACTTTAAAGTTGGCCTAAACTTTTGACAACTTAAAATTTGACTTACTAGTGAGTTGGGCGATTTCAGTACCTCTTATCTTATAACTTTAAACGACTTATTCTTGTATATTTGCATATTTGTATATCCACTACTATCTCCCGAACAACTTCACCGATTTTAATGAAATTTGGTACACAGGTACTATGCTTTGTTTTAAGATTTTCTACTTTGGTGTTGGCACTTGGGGTGGTCCACAGGGTTGCCACTTATATCAATTTTTTAAAAAAATAAAGCAATATATGGCAGTATGGGTATCAAATTAAAGGTATTTTAGGCCGTATACCAACCAAAATATTTTCAAGTAGGATTGCCACCTAGGGTTGCCACCTGAACGCATTTTATTTATTCCTTCAGATATAGACCACTATCTCGAGAAAGGCTAAATCGATTTCGATAAAATTTGGTAAATGGATAGTATGCTTCCTTCTTAGATTTTCTACTTGAATGTTGCCACTAAAGGAAGCTTAGAGGGTTGCCACCTTTCCGATTTTTTTTAAATATTTAGCAATATGGGTATCAAATGAAAGGAATTTTAGGGCGTATACCAACCAGAATATTTAATACACAACAGGTGTCGCCAATGTAGTATGTTAAGTGACTTTTTGTGGTTAGTGTTCGATATTTTGGAAATCTATTTTGGAAATTTATGCTCTTGGTAAGTAAGATTATGCGGCAAATTCGAAAAATACCGAGCAAGTCTCGCTCACCCAGGTACTGCTTTGTTGACCACCTATTCTTACGCCGTTAAATCATTATTACCTATTTGCAAGTATCAAAGAAGCTCTTCTTCCTTTATGCAACATATATTAAACACAGTCCACAACTGGGTATATAAATTTTCAAGAAAGCACAAGATTTGCGCAAAACTACACCCAACAACTATTCATAGTGGCATATCAGGCGAGCACTTTCTTCACACTTACACACACACACACACACACACACACTCTCACACATATGCAACTCGTATACAATTTGACAAGCACTTTTAAGCCTGCAATTTTTTAAAGCTCCACATTTGTTGTACTCTTGTTGCACGATCTGTGTGTGTTGCATTTTTATTTTCTTTTCCATTCTTTTGCCCGACGTATCTCATTGCAGCTGCAAGCACTTTCATTATTTTGGCTGTGGCCAATTTCTCCGCACTGACAACTATCTGCTCAGTTGGGGTGATGTGGTGGTGTATGTCATGTCAATGTCAACACCTGCTGCCACTATCTATAGCTAACAACAACAAATAGGCAATAAAGTAAATGTGTGCTAAGACCTTTATATGTTTGAGCTTGTGTGTCCATCATACTTTTGGTATGCTCTCTCACCAGTATCATCACAATCAACGCAATGCATTTCCATTACATTTACCTTTATTGTTAACTCAAACCAAAGCTCAAATTTTTGCACACAAACACTCATACATATGTAGTAGTACACATACTCAAGCTTGATGCATTGAAATGAAAAAGTGACATATTGCTGTTGGAAAATGCACAACTGCCTAGATCATTCTGCAACAACCCACTCAAACATAATTTGTTGTTGTGCCAAAATACCTCAATAAAATTTGTGTGTATGTGTGTGTGTGTTTTTGTTTCACATACTCGTTTATATATTCCTTCTGCAAATACCACAATGGCAGCTGGTAATTGCATAACTTGTGCCTCTTACCTGCTCTGCCTTAGCAAGTTGACTGATTTTGGATTATTTTTGTCATCAACTCAATATTGAGCTAGCCAGCTGCTGCTAATAATTTTGGTATCAATTCTGAAATCCTACTTGTAGTGCAGATATGTTTCGTCATCAGCTGTATAAGCTATTATCAAAGAAAATTTTGTTGATTCGTCGATTTGGTTTGTCTTACAAAGCTGCAGCTGGCATTGTTTTGTGGTAGCAAATGAGTATAGCTCTACAACATTGTAGCTTAATGCGTTTGTGATGCGCAGAACTCTTTTACTTGAATTTAGTTTTAACATGTCGTCAATTCTTTGGTTTGCAAAATTTTGTGATTTTTGAAAAATGAATGATCATATCCTCTCAGCTCTTCGTTTCATATTTTGAAATATTATCCACCAAACAATTTAACAAATATTTCAATACCTTAAAAAATTTTCAACTTTTACTAAACACACACAAAATATATATTTCATAGTCAATCAAATTTCATTAAGATACCAAACATTTTTTGTCAATTGAAATGAAATTTCATTTCCTTGTAGTGACAACGAGCTGAGATGTAGTCAATGAAAATTTGGCACAAAAGCAAGTGGCATACATACATACATTTGCAGAAAAATAAAAATCACAAAAATTTACAAGCTTCACACACACATACATACACACAATTTTCCACAGAAAACATGTCGAATGGTTGAAATGCAATCAAATAAAATTGTTGTGCCTTCATGCTGCTGCCATTGTTGCATGAAATGAAATGAAATTAATATCGATTTTTAATTTAAAACCTCAATTGCATAGAGACTATGAAATGGTGAATAAACACACACACACTGAGATATATATACATATGTATGTGTGAAATTTCGTAAGCGCACGTGTAGGCCATACATGGCGTATAAGTGACTTTTTGGCAGTCCAACAATTGTTTGCTTGCGTTGCTATGAGTGCTCAGGGGTATTTTGTATTAGCTTTTGACTAAATCATAGTCTTACACATACACTCATATATTCGCACACACACACACACACATATGTATGTATGTATGTATTTCTTTGGAAAATACTTGTGCATTGGCAGGCAATTTTAATTGTGTAATTGCTTTTGACAGTGAAATGAAGTGAGAAATTGGTATGGCAATGAAATCGAAATAAATGAATGAATGGATTTCTATGCACTTTCGTTTGAAGCATTCGAATGGCTGATGGTTGTCAATTTAGATTTCTCGGAATGCTTTAAAATTGCTTGAAGATGTTGGCAAAATTTTATTGTGTGTTTATTGTGAGTGAGCGATTTTGTTGTTGATATGGGCTGTTGAAGAGAAATTTTTAGTTAGAACGGGTACATTTTTTTGGCTCAAAATCGAAAACCACTTTCACAGTTCATCCACTTTTGTTTTTCTTGCTCATTCAAGGTTTAAATTCGAGTATTTGAATGACTCAAGCTATACAAATTAGAGGAAATAGTATTCTGAAATTTCACGTTTCAAGTTCGTTTCGGTTTTGTTCTTTTTATACTGCTTCAGTTTTATAAAATTTTCAATTTAACCTGAGTTTCGTTACTCAAACTTTTTTCATGTCCTCGTTTTGCATAAAAATTTAGTTAAATTTTTTATTTTCCAAATTTTTCAGTTTAACTCTCCGAGTTTTAGTCTGATTCTATTTTCCCGTCTTCTTAAATTTGCCGTTTTCAGATTTGTCCCAGTCTCGGCCTTTCAACTCTGTTTCAGTTTTTTTTTCCAATTTTCTTAGACCTCCATTTCTTTTCCTTCTAGCTGTAGTGCTTGAATGGGCTTTAAGAATTTCCTATGAATTTTTTTTACCTTGAAAATTGATGAATTTTACATATTTTTTACTTTTTCCTATGTTTCCTTAATTCCATATCTGATTTTGTATAACTTTCTCTACAACAAAATCTAATTATGAAATATTGAAGATAAGCAGAAATGAGTCTGTATTTAATACAGAAAATATCAGTTCAGCTTCTTGGAACAAACAATTTTTATTTTTTTTTTTCTACAAACTTGAATGCTCTACTTAGCATTTTTTTTTTCTTTTCACTGCTGCATTTCATATCTGTCCTTCATACAATTCTTATCTAACACTACTGCTCAACAATGTCAACTGCCGGAATATGAGTGCTATCAGTGCTTTGAAAAAGAAAAAAAAAAAATTGAAAAAAATAAAAAAAGTTTTGCTTCAAAGTCATTTGCTCCTTTTAACCTTTAAGCGTCCTTACAGCAGCAGCAAGCGCAATCGTAGCAAGGCATGGCAGAGCAAAGTGTGTCTCGTGTTGGGACTTTGTGGCAATTGAAATGGTGTTTGCTTTGTAGGCCTCAGAGCTATTGCACTTTTCGCCGCACTGCTAAGTTGGTTGGTGTGTTTATTTATATTTATTTTGTCTTTTTTTATTTCCACAAACACAACTCCATCAACTCACTGAGGGCTTTATTTTCACATCCATCATAAAGTGTTGAGCACGTAAGCACTACTCAACGCTGGTCTAAGGCTAAACAACAACAGAATCAACAGTCTGACAAGATTGAAATACCCAGACAATTCACCTCAATTCAACTTTGTGCTCAACGCTGTCTGGTTGTGCTTTTTTTTTTTTTGTTAAGTTTTTCTAATTTCTTTTTACAAAACGGTAAGTCCGAATGCGTCACTTTCTAGTTCAGTGCTAGTGAAGAGTTGTAAGTGTTTGGGCATATATGTATATGTATGTGTGTGAGTGTGTGTATATTTCACTTCTACTCCTTGCTCACAGCGCATTGAAACAAAAGCTTATTTATTCAACTTTTGTTATCTGCTCATATTTATTTAACCAGCATTAAAGTCAAGTCACTTTAAATGACCTCGCAACTGCTTCCGTTGAACGAAAGCTGTGTGAAAGCTACATCTTTGAAGGTGGAGCTTAATTGGCCTCTCAAATTCTGAGACTAACTTAAATTCTCAAAACTATGTAGCCAGTCGGGATTGTTTCGGATGCTCTCTATAGACACTTGGAATGACCATTCTTGGTCTGTTAATCTTTTGCCACGTAAAATAAAAAATCCCATCATTTATTTGGCTCTCACAGTGAAGAACATATTTGTGGAGCCTTCAAATATGTTACAAATAATTTCTTTACATTCTAGACTAGTTTCATTGGAACTAGTTCAATTTCAGTTCAAAACTTCTATTTGAAAGCTTTTCATTAGTTTGTTGCTGCATTATAAATATATCATTTAACCCTTACACAATCTCACTCATAACATTTTCTCTTACCATTTGTAACCATTTTATATGCCTCTAGTGACAGTTGTTTTGTTGTTGTTGTTGCGTTTGCTTATTCATCTGCTGCATCACCATTCTTCTCATTGCATACACAATTAAGAATTCTTTTGATTTTATATGAAGTGTACACATTGCTCACTGCACTCACTTGCCTTGCTCATTTAACTACACTACTCTGCCGCTGGTTTTTGCGCAAAAACTTGTCAACGCTACGAGTATGAATTTGACCCCAGTACAGTAGTGAGCACACTCACACATACATATAAACATCTCATAGTGTGTGTCACATAAGTATTTGCTGTCATTTTTTTCCACCACTGCCATTTTCATTGCTTGCTTATCCAGCTTTTATGAATGTTCATTTAGCTGCGAGTGCATACAAACAGTGACACACACACAACCACACTCACATATATATACAAACACTCACACATTTATGCCTTCATCATCTTTGTTCGTATATTATTTTTTTTTAAATATCACGCTTGTCTGCATCTTTATTGTGGTTGTTTTGTTGGCGATTTGACTGCGACCGCAAAATATGCGATTTTCACTCCTTTTGGACTTCAATTTCGTTGCTTCCCTTGCTCACACTTTACTTTGGTATTTTATAGCACACATTTACACTAACATATGTAGCATATGCACTTACACATTCAACTTCGTCTGTCTTATTTTTGTAGAAGTTTTGCTCTAACCACTTACATGCAATTATTGCTCGTTAAAACATATAAGTTATGCACTTATCATGAAATTAATGTGAGCTTTTTTTTTTTTGTAATTTCTGTAGATTGTTCCGCCTATTTTCTTGTTATTCTACATTTCTGTAGGTTTGTTGGTTGAGAGACTTTTCGTATTTCAATGTAGACAAGTAAAGTTAGCAGATGGCTAGGCGTTATTGACAATCAAAGTGTGAAAATTGGTAACCGCTACGTTCCAACGACGTTATGGTTACGAAAAAATTACGTAGCAGCTTGGTTGCTGCGACTTTGAAGTAACTTTATGTTATTGCGGGGAGGTAACAAGTAAGCAGTTACGACGACGTCTAGGCACTTAGAAGTTCTATAAACCTGAAGGGACAGTGGCGATACAGAATTGACAACAATCACTTAAGAGTATCTGCAACTTTAAAGTCGCTTTTAAGTAACGTGAGTTAGTCGCCGCTATCGACATTTATTTCTTTGAAGTTTTAACAATTTTAAAGTTGCCTTAAAAGTAAGCGATAAGTTCATAATACTTCTTAAAGTTCGCCAGTTTAGATTTCCTTTTCCACATTTCACGCACCTTTTCTCTTCTTCCTCATCACTTTTCTCCCACTCATAGCGAAGCTGAAACCTCCACCCCTACTATCATATTAAATTGCTTAAAATACTTACTTTGATCTTAAAATAAATTCTTGCAACAGCTGTTTTAATGTGCTCTCATTAAGTGAGCTACAGTGATTAAGAAAAGGGTCCACCCACCTACAACTCGAACATTTCAAAAGTTTCTACTTTAAGTAGCTTGATGAAGATCTTGCAGCCACAACCAGACGACCACAAAAAAGGAAACAATTGAAGGCAAAGAAAAATTAAGCGAAACCCAAACAAACAGCAATGACTTTAAAACAACAACAAAAGAAGGCTTGTTATAATAATAATAAAATACAAAAGTGCAAAGCGAAAGCCAAAACCAAATCGACGACAAGTTTGCCAAATAAACGAACGAAATGAAAATTTCAGTAAGCAGATAGTACAAAGAAATTTGAAGTTATCAAATGAAATTTCAACAACTGAAATGGGAGAAGACTGCGTGGCCATACGCCAAGCCGCAAAGACAACGACAACGTGAAAAAAGGACGGGTTTTGCGCAAAGATTGAATTGAAAGTTTTACGTGTTATGTTGTTATTGTGCTGATTTCAGTTGTAAAGTTGTACTTATGCACATACACAATTTTGCTGTGTAACATACATAAGTCTCTATGTATTTGTGTGCGCAAATGTTATAAGAAAGCGTTGGGTGCGCCACGTGGTATGAGTCACAAAAATAGTTACGTTTATGTTTTGCTTACTTTGTTGTTGTTGTTGTAACTATGTGTCATTGCTTGCTTGTCCACTACTTAGTTCCACAATCATTTCACCCAATTATTACGCTTGTTTCTCGTGCAATATTTATACTGTTACTGGTTACAACTTGTTGTCAACATTATTGTTGTTTTGTTTGTTTTGTTTGTTTAGTGTATTTTGTATTATTGCCGCTTGAGTACATGTAGTTGTTTGTTTCAATAGCTGTTGTTGTCGCCAATGTCATCACACTTGTTGTCTAACAAGCGACAAAGTTTCATTTACTCACTTACTTGGCAGCATTGGCTTGCGAAACTCACAAAAGACAAGTTCATGTTTGTTGTAAATTTTTGTTATTTATACGCGTTCATTCTATTAACTCGGCATTGACTATTTGTTTTATGTACTCAATACAATATGAAGTGAGCTACTTTGTTGCGATTTTGTTTTTCTTATTTATTTTTTATTCCTATTTCTACTTTATTGTGATTTCATTATAACAATGGCAGTTGGCCAACTAACGCTATCTAAATTGAGTAAGTGAAACAATGTTGCAAATAGCCAAGCATTTGGGCGCATGGACTAAAATGATACTGTTGGTAGTACAATAAAAAGTTTCTTGTAAGGGACTTAAATATTTGTTTGTTAACTTTAGTAAGCATTACAATTTATTTTTGAGGAGAAAATCGATCTGAGAGTAAATTAATCCACCTGAGATCTCCAGTGGGACGAGTTTAGTACCTAAAATTATTTATTAAAACATTTTTTTTGCAAAATATGTTTGTTTATGCAATTCAGGCCTACAATAATGGGCAAACAAAATTTTTTTTTTAATTTTCCGAGCAATAACTTTTAAAGGAGATGGTCTAAAAATACTTGTTTTATGTGAAAACAAAATGTTTCCCGAAAAAACATTGTACTCAGCATGGTTGCTTTTGCAGTTTAGAGCTACCCTGGGTAAAAAAATATAAAAAGTTCTCAAGCAATAATTTTTAAAGAATATGGTCTAGAAACAATTTTTTTTGTGAGAACAAATGTTTCTCCGAAGAAATGTTGTACTCAGCATGGTTGCCATTTAGACCTACTGTTTAGGCCCGATGCCTAAAGTCTAAAAAAATGCGCCACCCTAATGTCACTTTTCATTTTATACAAAACCCCAACACCAAGCCGCCCACATGTATATACATGTACGCATATTCATGTTTGTCAGCAAACATATACATGCATGTGGGTGTGCATGTGTCGGTTCACCTCCCCTTAAAACCGGAGGCTGAAATTTGGGGTTCAACGGTTGTCCGCGACTGGCCAACCGTCTACTTTTCCAGCGAGCGTTGACGAAACCACATCACGGCCACCCCAGGACTTTCACCGGCAATATTTAAGGTAAAACCAACTTGTACAATTATAAATTTCATAACAAATATACGGCCACTTTATAACGAGAATTCTCGTTCTTTTATTTTCTTTTCTAACTAAATCACAATTCGACCGGGGTGCTTTCGAGCCACGGCCGCTCCAGCTAAGCACCACAGCCGATTTGTTCATGGTCCATCTCACCGAGAATTGAATACAGCGCAATACAGTCCACATCATAATAAAGCAATTCAGTATATTAAAATATCACAGACATTGGAGCAAATATTTGATTTTACTAACATTCATCGTTGGATAAATTCACTCAGCCACACACAGCCAAATAATCACTGCCGCAAGGAAGCTACCACAACAATAACACATACATACAACATACTCTGCCGATCACCACATCAAAGCACGTAAGTTGTATATTTCTTGCCACTTGTTTTTTGGTGTTGCTATTTTTTTTTGTTAAACGAATTCGAATATTTATATTTAAAAAAGTGTCGCCCGCGAGTGTGCTCAAAACATAAGTGCGAAAAGTGAATTTGTTTAGTGAGTGCATTATTTAAAAGTTTTTCAATAATCAACATTGTAATTGCTGAGGTAACATAACCTCACTTTCACAGTAAATTCACGTAGCCTTTCGGTTGTTCGTTTCGTCTCAGTTTTCCACCTTTTTAGCGATAAACACGCACAGCAATTCAACCGAAGGCTAGGTAGTTTTATTAAATAAAGTCACTTAGTTTTTTTTAGTTAAATTTTCATTTATTCGCACAAAATATCCACTTAAACATTCACTTACTCGCTCGTTTTGATACACCGCGCACTTTACTTGTGTTTTCTTTGTTTACATTCGTTATTGCGGCAACACATATATACACGTATACATATATATATAAACATATCCCCGATAGCGTGTGGGTGGCGAGTTAATCAAATATTATAAATTTGAATTTATTGTCGAGTTTAAACAAATTATTCAGACGATACGGCCAAGTCTGTAATAAATAAATAAAATTTAACAAGATTTTAAAGACTCTGCTTTCATTTATTGAAAAAATTATTGAATTGGTTTGTCGGATTTTCCGGGGGTACATACGGCCTTTACCCTTTTTTAAGAATTATATTGTACGATTGAGCATTTCTCGTACCTCAAGCTATTTTTCGAGTTTTGTTTTGATTCTAATTCCTCAAAATCCAAAATATGGAAAGCTTTATTAGACTGGCTGATTCGATTGCTGAATTCGAATCAGACTACAATGATTTAGAGGATTCCGCCCACACCAAGTTTACTCTTGGCCTTCAACAAGAGGACTTGAAGTCAATGTGGAGGAAAACGAGAACGGCCCAAGATGAGTTGTTAAACTCAAATAAGTTGGAAGCGTCTGACATTGTATCAGTTAAACTAAAATTCAAAAAGGCATACGCCATATATTTACGATGCATGTCAGACATGGCTACACGCCAAGCGACGTTCACAAAATCCGATTCCAAAACGGAAGAAAAGACAGAATGTGAGCACAGTATCCGCCTGCCTCCTTGCGATACTGAAGTTTTCAAGGGCGATTACTTGTCATGGCCAACATTTCGTGACATGTTCACTGCCATTTATATCTTAAATAAGCGCCTAACACCTGTTGAGAAACTTTTCCACCTCAACAACAAGACACAAGGTGAGGCAAAGGATATAGTGAAAAAATGTCCACTTACAAATGAAGGATTCGATATCGCGTGGAGAAACTTATGCGAGAGATACGAAAATAAACGTATACTGGTGAACTCGCAACTCCAAATTTTGTTCAACTTAAAAAAGGTAGAGAGTGAGTGTGGTAGCGCAATTAAAACATTGCAACGCGAAATAAATAATTGCCTTTCGTCCTTGCGAAGTCATAAAATTGACACTTCCAACTGGGACGCAATTATTACATACTTATGCTCAACGAAATTGCCGGAAAGTACGCTTGGTCTATGGGAGCAAAGCATAGACCATAAAGTGGAAATATCCAAGTGGGAGGATATGGACAAATTTTTGTCCAACCGCTTCCAGACACTTGAAACAGTGTCTGGGTTCATAGGGGCTTCTTCGAAAGCGCAGAAACCGCAGAGTATGCGACCTGCCAACGAAACTCCTGCAAAAAGACTTGGTGCATACCAAGCAAATGTCACAAAGTTATTGTGCACAAAATGCAAAGCAAATTCCCACAGATTGCGAAATTGTCCCCGTTTCCTGAAATTAACGCCGGTGGAGCGAATAAATTTCGTTAAATCGACTAAGGGCTGCCTAAACTGCCTATCCCCAGGACATACAGTGTCGAAGTGCAGCAGTTCGTACGACTGCAACAAATGCCACTCTCGACATCATACGCTCCTGCATGCGGAGTCTCTACAGACGCAGGCAACTAGCAGCCCGAATCAGTATAATGATGATAATGCTGCCTCTACTTCTCAACAGGCACAACAGAGACGGGAAGTTTCGAAATCAAGTTCTGTTTCGGACCTAAATGTTAAATCCTGCCATGTGCATTCAAGTGCAGGTGTGCTGCTAGGGACAGCTCGAGTCACCATTCATCATAATGGTACAGACTTCCCAGCAAGAGCACTGATAGATTCTGGCTCAGAATGCTCGTTCATGACAGAACGACTAAAACGCCGAATCAATTTACCAGCAAAAAGGATACATGCCCAAGTTTCGGGTATCACTAATGCTGTGTCGGCTCAAGTCAAGGCGGCCTCCCACATTGAACTCCGTTCACCAGTGGACCCTTGCTTTAGCCTAAAAACTTCTGTGCTAATTCTAGACAAACTAACTGCGAATCTGCCATCCTGCCATATCGACGCAACGACTATGCAGGCATTCCCAGACTTAGTCTTGGCAGATAAGAGATTCTACGTTAATGAAGAAGTAGACCTCATACTAGGCGGAGATATATATCCGCAAATAATACTGAGCGGACTAAAAAAGAATGTACTAAGTACACTTCTGGCTCAAGAAACGGTGTTCGGTTGGATACTAACCGGGCGTGTAGACGCACCCAATCCAACCAGAAATATAGTGTCGTGTTACAACTCTTTGGGGTGGCAGGGACCTTCTTGGTTCCAAGAAGACAACTCACAATGGCCAGTACAAGAACACGAATACCATAATACCATACTTCCGTGGAGGAAAAGAGGGCGCAGGCCTGCGCAATATCAAATAAACAGGCGAGGGAAAGTGGAATACTTATCCAAACTTCAAAAACGAATGAAGTGGAAGCATCCGAAACAAAATATTAAGGTGGGAGATCTTGTTGTCATCAAAGAAGACAACTTGACTCCGATTGAATGGAGGCTCGGTCGAGTTACCCACGTACACCCCGGCGAAGATAACCGAGTGCGTGTAGTGGACCTCGTCACCGAAAAGGGTCAGATCAGAAGACCGTTGGTCAAACTGATTCTGCTCCCTAAAGAAGGAATGGATGGCGAGAGGCCCGCTACCTCATCCTAACCATCCACTCCACCTCCAACCAAGACCCTACCATCTCCCATCGCCCAACCTTCCACCCTTCACTCGCTACCCTTAACGAGGACACAAGAAAGCCTAACGCAGAAGGTCGAACCATTCTGCAACTGAAAACCTAATTGCACTCGCGAACGAGGCCAGAGAGAACCTAACGCAGAAAGGCGAACCTTTCTGCCACTGAAAATTAATCCACCTGCCACGACAAGTTGGCAGCAGATGGACCCACCCTCGTATACATACCCCAAAAAATACTAATAAATAAACATGTTTATATACACTTGCCCGTGTCACTCGCCCTGGAGGACACCTACATCATTATACCGCCATCCCGCAATTTAACAATACCTGAAAAGACGAAAAATTAGTATCGTTCTACACGGAGTTAAAATATATCTATTCTAAACAAAGTAGAATCGACAACTGAAATATTTTTTGTAGGAGTTCTTACTTCAAAAAAAAGTATAAACCAACGAATTTACCTACTGGCCCACGCACAATATTTGGGCCCCATACAATTTTTGTATTAAAAAGTTAAACCGTATTTGCAAATATAAAATTATTATTATAGAAATTCATAAACTATCTAATAAGCTCACTTTTGCCACCAAGTGCTACTTTGGAGTCTACCTCTTTAAAGACCTTGACCGCAAAGGACAAGCATACATACATATGTATGTATATATTAGTATAGCAATGAGTTGGGTAACTGTTTACGACTATCATCAAATTCTAAAAGGTGTTGGGAGGAGTACCAAAGTCACTTTTCGGTTCAAATGAAAATCGGCCTCCGGAGAGTAAATACTGTAGTTATTTTGAAAATTATTTGCAAAAATCCGGAGAACTAATCGGAGGCGTTGTGAATTACAAATATCTGTCCAAGTCTAATGCCATTGCTTTCTATTTGACCAATGAACAGCTGCGCGGTGGCAAATGTGCCTTCGCACAAGCTGAAGTGTTGCAATGGTTATCGTATGCTGACAATGAAATCGTTCCAGCATCCTGTTCGTTGGTCTTCCCACTTTTGGGCATTATGCCACAACAAAAAAGCAGCCCCGCTAAACAGGATGTCACATCCATTTTGACTTTGCTAAATAACAAATTTTTTAATAACACATATTTGGTTGGTGAACGTATTACAATCGCCGATATTGTTGTATTCAGTAGTTTATTACATTTGTATCAATACGTGCTGGAACCAAAAGTACGTTCAGAATTTGGCAATGTTAATCGTTGGTTTGTAACAATTTTAAACCAGCCACAAGTTAAAGCAGTTGTGAAGAATTATGCTTTGTGCGAGACCGCGCTAGCTTATGATCCCAAGAAATATGCCGAATTCATTGGCAAGTCAGGAGGTGCTAGCGACAAAAAAAAACAGCAGCAACCAAAACAGAAGGAAAAGAAGGCACATGAACCTAAAGAAGAATTGGATGCAGCTGATGAAGCGCTTCTATTGGAACCCAAATCAAAGGATCCTTTCGATTCACTACCTAAACGCTCATTCAATTTTGATGATTTCAAACGTTCATACTCCAACGAAGATGAATCTGTTTCCATTCCCTATTTCTGGCAAAAATTCGATCCAGAAAATTATTCTATCCGGTTCGGTGAATATAAATATAACGACGAGCTTACCAAGGTATTCATGTCCTGCAATCTAATCACTGGCCTGTTTCAACGTCTAGATAAAAAGCGTAAGCAATCTTTGCCTCAGTGTGCCTCTTCGGTGAGGACAATAATAGTACCATCTCTGATTCCATGAAAACCTTCAAAGAGAAAAAAAGGGTTAAATATTAATCGTTGCACAAATATACATACGTATATGTACATGCAAATGTGTCTCAAAAGCATGTGCCGGCCGCCACAGCATTTGAGACAGTTTATTTTTCTAAGTAATATGCGCTGCTATCGAAACGACACAGTATTTCGGGCAGCGCAAAATAAAAACTTACCCAATCCTGTCCAGATGCCCATGCGCCATCCAGGCGATCCACCAACTCTGCCTCCATGTGTCCATGCCGACCTGAAAAGAAAGAAAAAATAAGGTTAGACACAAGATTTTCATGTCTAATTACAAATTTTACTTACCTCTGCTACTGCGACCACGCGTGCCAAAAATCCATGAAGAATGAATTGTTCTACATAATGTCAATATGTATAACAATGAATTTTTCTAACCACTCACTAGCAAAGCGTGAGTAAACACATATGTGTATGTGTGGTTCAATTGAACCGTCGCTCAATGCGAGCGCCATACATATATGTAAATATGTTTGCTGATGATCACGCCAGCGCGCTAGTGATGCTACGGTTTTGGCGACGGGTACCAAAAAACCCGACATGCCGAAAAATCAGGACCGCTTACTGCGGGCGAAGGGGGGACGAAATCTACGTTCGTCCCACTCCTAGGCGACCGTGCCGAGGCCAAAAAAAACTAAAAAAGTCCAAAAAATAAAAAGTTTTTTTTCGTTTCGAAAAACTTTTTTTTTTGGTTTTTTTGTTCTAGTTTTTGAATTTTTTATGAGTTTGGGTTTGTTTTTCGTAGGGGCAGGACTATTTTGCCCACAAAACAACAAAAAATAACCACAAAACCTGCAATATCCTCACACTCTCTACCAGGCTCGGTACCGAATTCCGAGTTCCGCCGGGATTACAGTACCGACCAAACCGAAAATGTCGCTGTGTGCGCAGCCCTAGTGAGCACCAGTGAACTGTAGCAAAATACATATATGTACATATGTATGAAAATTATCGAAACGCACTACCGGGTGATCCCTTAGTTGCAATAAAGTTTGTTTTGGATGCGTTCCAGTGGTACGGTGCCGTACGACAATTTTTGGCAAAATTATGTGTGCCAAGCATTTAGTTGCATTAGTCTGCAAAATTGCAAAGACTAATCATAAAATAAAAAAAAAATATACATTTATATAAAAAATATAATTTCGCCACCCACGCTTACCAGCGCAAGCATCGAACCTGGCTCGGAACCACGGCCATTCCGACCAGTACACGGGGTATCGGACTCACTGCCGTTCCGACCCTTTCGAACGAGTTGTCATATAAACTCGACAATGTAGACTGGCCATTCAGCCGTGCCAGCTAAATAAGTTTCTGTCGGGAATTTAGACTGGCCACTCAGCCGTGCCAGCTATATCCCAGCTACAGCCAAGAATTTAGACTGGCCACTCAGCCGTGCCAGCTAAATCCAAGCTACGGGACTCACACCTGCGTAGACTGGCCACCCTGCCGCGCCAGCTACGTAACCTTAACCATTAGTATGTAAGATTAGATTAAGATTAAAATAAAAATAAAAATTTTTTTTTCTTCTCGTTTATGGGTCCACATATGTATGTACATACGTAAATTAATCTACTGGCAAGAAATATACAACTTTTTATTTTTTCAAAGTTTCTTCCACCTAGCTCTAGGTAAGAAGCAGAGGTACGGCCAGACGATAAACCTCAATCTTCGGGAGGTCGCTCAAGGGCAGACATTGGTGACTGCGCCATCCGGCACTCACCATTCTAGATATAAGCCAGTAGCTTTAAGAGGACGTGGTCGGAAATCCTGGGGGCGGATTAAGATGTTGCGTATCGCAAGGGGGCCGGCATGTTTAGGCCCGATGCCTAAAGTCTAAAAAAATGCGCCACCCTAATGTCACTTTTCATTTTATACAAAACCCCAACACCAAGCCGCCCACATGTATATACATGTACGCATATTCATGTTTGTCAGCAAACATATACATGCATGTGGGTGTGCATGTGTCGGTTCACCTCCCCTTAAAACCGGAGGCTGAAATTTGGGGTTCAACGGTTGTCCGCGACTGGCCAACCGTCTACTTTTCCAGCGAGCGTTGACGAAACCACATCACGGCCACCCCAGGACTTTCACCGGCAATATTTAAGGTAAAACCAACTTGTACAATTATAAATTTCATAACAAATATACGGCCACTTTATAACGAGAATTCTCGTTCTTTTATTTTCTTTTCTAACTAAATCACAATTCGACCGGGGTGCTTTCGAGCCACGGCCGCTCCAGCTAAGCACCACAGCCGATTTGTTCACCTACCCTAATGGGTAAAAAAAAATAAAAAAATTTCTCAAGCAATAATTTTTAAAAGAGATGGTCTACAAACACTTATTTTTTTGTGAAAACAAAATGTTTAAAGAAAAAACGTTGTACTCAAAATGTTTACTTTTGCAAGTTAGACCTACCCTAATGTGTAAAAAAAAAATATTAAAATTTCTCGAGCAATAATTTTTAAAGAAGATGGTCAGAAATTTTTTTTATTTAGAGAATAAATGTTTTCCCGAAAAAACATTGTACTCAGCATGGTTGCTTTGGCAATTAAGACCTACCCTAACGGTTAAAAAATAAAAAATATATAAAAATTTCTCAAGAAATAACTTTTTAAGGGAAAAAGGTCTAAAACACTTTTTTTAGGGACAAATGTTTTCCCGAAGAAAAGTTGTACTCAGCATGGTTGCTTTGGCAATTTAGACCTACCCTAATGTGGAAAAAAATATATAAAAATTTCTCACCCCAAATTTGCAAAGTTGGCATAACCCTAATATTTCCCAAAAGTAATTTTCAATTTTTAAGTACTCTACTTACGTAAATTCTTCTGCCTAAAATAGACGAGCATATAAAAAAATTGGTTCTATGCCCTCTCCTTGGAATAAATCATTACAAATTACTTCTCTTTAGCTATGCATCCTACCAAATTCCACATAATAGTATATGCTCGTGAACATAAAAACAACATCAATCACGCTCAAGGCATTAAGATAAGCGCCGAGCTATTTACCAAGTCAATTGGCGCCTAACCTGTACTGAATTATTTGCTTGATTAAGCCGAAAGGCGGAAGTCGACGCAACACAAATTAATGAATGCGCTTAAAACAGAAACACCGATAAGAGTACAGCGAGCGACAATAGATATTTACACATATTTACAAATGTAGGTATGTATTTGGAGAGATAAAATACACAAAGAAAACCAGAAAAAAGAAAAAAATTTAAATTAGAACAAAAAAAAATTCGTGTAAATTGGTGCAAGATAGCTTTTGCAAGTAAATCCATTTTACAAATTGAGCCTGATGATTCGTTAAAATTTGTTTGGTATATAAAGGTATCAAATAACGTTGTTTTAAACAAAATTATATCTCAACATATAGAGTTTACTCTCGGACAGAAGGTTCCAATTTATTCCTCTATTTTTCCTACACAAGGTTTATGAATGTCTCTATCTATCAAGATCCGTTTATTCTCTATCAAATTACTGCACATCATTCATTCAAGCAGAACTGTGTCTCAAAATTAGCGCTCAAATGCCTATTGCAGTGACTAAAAAGTTCTTAGCAAAAGAAGAAGAAGATAAAGTATTACTTGACTATCTAAACACGTAAGCTATTTATATTTAAAATAAGTCTATTTATATATGCAGTCAAAGTTATCGCTGCGTGACTTTATTGCTTTCCTTTTTGTCATTATCTTCATGGGTCACCACTGCGTATACGTAACATAAATATCAGCCAAAGTGACACTAACCGATTTGCAAATGTCGCACGTGACATATCTGATAAATTTCGACGCCTTGCAGACGACCAACGTCATCAACTAGACACGCAAAAGCAAGTGATTAAACGGAGGTGCATTAAAATCTGTATAGCCTACTTAAATGTTTAATACAACTTGCTGCTGTTACGTTTTTCGCACGCTGTGTTAATCACCAAACACCAAAAGCACACATACATACACTCACACAAGTAAGCAAGGAAGAGTTTTATTTGCTGTGGCTTCAGTTGGTTCATTGATTTTTCACACTCTCGTGTTGTGGTGGCAATGTAGCGCGTTGTGTCAATTAGCCGAACTGATTTTTTTTCATTGCGCATTAATTCGTCAACTTGTAAAGGCAACAAATGGTGAGTAGGCATGGTAAACAAAAAAAAAAAAAATCGTATGCAACCTTATATTCCGCTGACCAGCGTTTGCTGTTAATTAATCAGCCATGTTGATAGGCTGTGTGACAGTGGACTAATAAGTTGCAGGATACCAGTGACAGTTGGTTTGGAGAGAAGGTTGGTTTGATGTTGTTTGATTTTGACTGAAGTTTGCTTGTTGTTGTAGTTTTAAATTAATTGACAACTGAACGTATTTGCGGAAAGGTGTGCTACCACTAGCGTATGTATAGCAAAGATATTAAATAGGTTAAAGGAATATATCTATGTGGTTGTAAGTGAGCTTGATTACTTGCCAGATGGGTGCAACTATTAATTGACGGACAAGCTGAATGGGTGAACTTTCGTTATCTAGTTTGAAAACAAATATTTAACGTTCAAGCGAGCTGATAGGTATAATTAAGCATTTTCGTTTCGTACTAAGTGAAAACTAAGAGAAATAGTTCTACTTACTATGGTGTAGCAAATAAGTTTAAGTAATTGAGAAAACTGCCTAAAACTTGAAACAAACCAAAAAGAAATACATTCAATGTACACAAAAGTCCTACAAAATAGTTCTAAGCAATTAATAATTCTAAGCTTATTCGTATACGAACTCCATGAAACCCGTAATGAGCGTTCAAGTGAAACTTCATTTACACTCCAAGCCCACTAATCATCAACGGTTTGCTCAGCCGCAAAAAAAATTAAGTCACATTTGGTCAAGTTAGCTCGCAAAACATAATTCATTTCATTTTCGCTTCACAATTTATTTATGACCCATTGCAAAAGGCGGATATCTACAATGCAAACGGAATGAAGTTAACAAATTACCAAGCCATAAGTAAAATTGGACCGACCTAAGCAATGAGCCCAACAAATAAAAGGAAACACAAAGAAAAGCAACAAAATGCAACTAAAATGTACACTAGCAATGCAAAGAAACACATGTCTAAGCAAGCAAATCTAGAAAATTTGCAACGACAATAGAATTTTTGCCTTTTCGAAAACTTGCATGGGTCACTAAGGCATGAGGCTCAGACACTCGTAAAGAAATTCATTGCGATAAAAGTGAAATATGCCTAAGTCCCAAAAGGTGACACATACAAAGTGCAATGCATCAGCACACATGTTGTGCACACATGTTTGAAGTGGCAGTAACTATGAATTAGCAGTTATGAGCCGCAAGTAAAGAGAGCCGCTTTGGTTTTGCCTTTTAATGTTTCTTTTAACGATTTTGATTTATTCCTTTTGTGACTCCACTACTCACTTGTTGTTGCTGCAAAATCTAGATGATTTATTTAAAATATTTTCAAGTAATTTATAAAAAAATCTGACGCACAATAGGTATTAATCTGGCGTATATTACACTCATTGTTATAATTAAAAATATTAATTAATATACATAATTATTTAAATATTTTTTTTTCCTTTTTTTCAATTGGCTCATTATTTAACTTAATTTAATTTAATTTAATTTAATTTAATTTAATTTTACTTTATTTTATTTTATTTAATTTTTTTTTTTTTTTATTTTATTTTTTTTTTTTTTTTTTTTATTCTAATTTTTTATTTTATTCTATTTTATTTTATTTTATTTTATTTTATTTTATTTTTCTTTATTTTATTTTATTTTATTTTATTTTATTTTATTTTATTTTATTTTATTTTATTTTATTTTATTTTATTTTATTTTATTTTATTTTATTTTATTTTATTTCATTTTATTTATATTTACTCTGCTTATTTATGTATTTATCCGTATGTCCACTTGTCTATTGCGTCATAGACAAATCCAGCGTTTCGTTAGCTCATGCATTGAACACCCAATTTTATTTTTCTCCATTTGATGTGAACAAAGTATGTGCGTACTTGTAACTAACACGTAATTTTTCTTTGTATTGCTGTTTGATGTTTTTTGACAGTATGTATTCCCTAATGACTCAAACAGTGATTTGCACTTATTTCTTTTGTAACGAAAGCCGTGATTAGAATGGTCGAATGCAATTAAGTCAACAAATTATTTTGGGATTAAGTAAAATTGCTTCAAATAGAAATAGTTAAGTGCTGATTACGAAGTTTGCAGTTGTTGGCCACTTTCAGTAATTGTATGACTCATGTTAAAAAGTATAAAAAACCTTTTAAATATGAACAATAGCTCTATGTTCAATCTTAATAACATATGCCAGATAAGATACATTTTCTAGAAAATATAGTTCCTAAGCAAAATTTCACTCAAATATTTATGCTTGGTCTCGTCCTGGTTTAATTAGACTCCCATGTTTCTATTTCTAAATGACTCACGTGTCATTCCACTAAGCCACATTCACATATATACCAACTCATTGAAGCACTTACTCATTCTATCACGGCTTATTTGAATGACATTTAAATGTGTTTGCGCTATTTCCACTTTTACTCGCTCCATTTCGCTTCCCTTACCAACGTTCTATTTGACTTTCTGACCATTGAGCATCTGCTAACAGCCAATGCGCATTTCAACGTAGTCCAAAATGGTCGTGCTAACAGTTTAAGAACTCATAAAGTAAATGTCCTTTATGAGCGTTGACGGCCACCAAGCCACGGTTGTGCGCTGACCATTGCAAAATTGTAACCACCAATCGTGCGCTATAATTGTAGAGACCTGTTAATAGTAAAGCGCGCAAAGTGTGCAAGAGAGTCATACTTATACCAACATACAGATACAAATACTACTGTTTTAAGCATTACGAGCCATGAGCGTTAATATCACAAACATAAATTCTAATGTTTTTCTACATAAGTAGCTATTTAACTGCCGTGAGTATGGACTTGTTTACAGGTAAATGAAAAAGTTGTTTTATTTCAGTGCTTGTAAAAGTGTGAACGTGCACTTCCACTGTGCTTAAAACTGATTCTTGTTGAAAAGTAATTAACATAATTGTTAAACAGTTTGAACACCAATGGGTCGCAAATAACACATTTTCTAAACCAGTGAGCTTTTAATATTGGGCATATGAGCTTTTAACAGCTGCCAGTTATTATTCAAAGCTGCGAAGGTTAGAATAATACTGTTAGTTTAGTAGCTTCACGAAGCCCTTTTGTAATAATGTTCTGCAGTTGCGCTTGTTGCAAGAGCAAATATGAAAAAAATACTATGTTATTTCACCATAAAAGCTTCTGTGGATGTGTATTCTATTTTTGCTGTTTTTATGTTTCTAAAACTAAGTTCTTGTAAAGATTAGATTTAATAAAAAAAACGATTTAAAATATCATGTCTAAACGTTATTCGTAAAGTATTTATTTAAGTTTGTAATAAGTCAGATTTAAAAAAGAATGAACGGCGCCATCTAGCGAAATATAGTGAATAACTACAGCAGAAAGCTTTAAAAGCTTCATCTAAAATAGTTTATGATACCCATGTGATAGGCACATAACCAAATTACGCAACAGGCGTCCCGAGCGCGTAATTGTAAATATATGTACGATACCGTCATAAAAGCTCGCTTAGCTGCGCATGTCAAGTGGTGTAGTAAGCTTTTCTCATGTAAGAATTGCCAAAAGAGCTTCTTGTAACTTTGCTGCCTATGGAAGTATTTGACAAAGTTTCCAAGTTCGAACAATTGGGTTGCTTAAAAAGCACAAACACTTTTGTAGAGAGTGAGAGTATAAACAGTGAAGCTCACCCAACTTGTTTGAGGAACTTTGGTAGTAAATTTTAACATTGATTTTTGGATAAGAGCTTTTCTTCTGTTATGGTGAAGAAAAGCTTCCATTTAGCACTATTGCTTGTATTTTTTTACAAGAGATGTCGAAAAGGATGTCAGAGATAAACAAGAGAAATTTAAATTTCAATTTTGGAAATAATACATAACTTTTTTTTTAAGTTCGATATGTTTATGACGGTCGATATAAAAAAAAATTGTAATTATTCTGTAAATTTTATATTATTATTTTTTTTTTTTTTTTCATATTCCGTAAAATTTTTGTTCTATTTAATTTCCTTTTTTTTATATTATTTTTTTAAAATTTTTTTTTTGCTATTCCATGAAGTTTTCTTTGGTTTTTCTGCTTTATTTAATTTCATTTATTTTACTTTTTTTTCATTACTTATTATTATTTTTACTTCACTCTACACCACGTACATTTATTCCTTTTTATTCCAGTGCTCAACTAAATATTATCCCTTCTTGGAACAACAAAAGCTTAAATTTTCCATAACAATTGTGATTTAAGTATGTTTGCAAATAAGAATTCGAGTGCTACCAACTAATTGCCAGTCATTCTTGAAATTGTTTTCTGTGATGCATACAAAAGTAGCAAACATTCTTGAAATAACAACCAATCAGGCGTATGAATGCCACACCGGGCATACCATTTCTAAGTATTTACATGCATGCATAACTGGAAAAATCTATTCATATACATGTGCGTGTGTGTGTGTAGAGCTATATTGTAATGTAAGCGGATTAACGTCATTGAAAATATTATAATTTTTTATTTTTCTGTAGCCTTTGCAAAATGTGCAGTAATACTATGAAACCGACTACATACCAACAACAAGCAAATACGCAGAAAAATATTAAACGCTACATTGAGCAATCCCAATAACAATTTCACATGCGTTACTTATGCGCTCTTTGATGCAATGAATTGGCAGAATAGAGTCTTGACAAGTTGTATTTTTTTACATTTTTCGAATAGAGTGAATGTTAGAAATACTTGCATCAAATGTCAAATTGCTCAAATTGAATGGCATATGTGGAGAAATAGCTGGACAAGTTGCGATGACCAGGGAAATGGAATATGAAAAAAAAAGTTATGGAGAAATTTCTGTAGAGCAGGGATCTGGTATAACGAATGGAGAAAAAGGTATTAGAAACAAGAAAAGGTTTCTCTGCTCGTAAGGAGATTACTATTTTCGAAACTTAACAGTCTCAAATTCATATGAGTCTCGTACGAGCTAGAAAAGCGAGTGAGTGAAATAGAGCGATATACTTTCAACTTTTTTAACTCATTTCGCCCCTGCTGTTCTTAATTGCAAAGCTTCCAAATATCCTTGTGAAACTTGCTTAACCAAAAAAAAAAAAAAAACGCATATAAAAATATATCGTTAACTTATCGTTTCAAATCGACACTCTCACTCACACCTTCAATTAAAGTATTTTTCTTATGTTCTACTAAGAAGCATTACTTTCGCTCGTTGCACCTTAGACGCTATTGTATTTATGAATTATACGCATAAATGGCCATCAACATTCAAGACAGCTTGAATTGCATAAAGTGAAATGTATTGAAAATGAGTACTATTATGTGCAAGCATGCATAATAAAATGTGACTGTACACACACACACACACACACACAGCATATTCTAGCTTATGAGCGAATATTAAAAAATTTTTAGTAAACGTGTACATTTTATTCTCAGAATACTCTGATGATTGCTGACCCAACTTACTGGCAGCAAAAAGAAAAAATAATACTAGAAATAATTTTTTAAAAATATGCAAAATTATACATTCCACTCAGTTGAATACTGAATGGTTATATAATATTTGAAATGAGTACTCTACAGCCTTCTGAGTGAAACAATTAATTGTGATTAATTCCAAGATGTTAGTCGATTAATCTACAGCAATAACGCAATATTTATTTATTTCTTTTAAATAAACAAAAAATTAATAACGCCATTTAAGTTTCTTGATATGATATATGTAGATACGTATATATTGAATGGATGTTAAACAATTTTTTTTTTTTTAAAACTTGGCTTTTGGAGTTGTTTCTAAATTTAAAATTTATTTTTTATAAAAAAAAAAATTATTGTAAAATTTTTAAATAAAATCTTTTAAAATGAAATACGTTTATTATGATACAAGTGTCTTTGAAATTAAGCTATTCCGTAGTATTCACAGTTTTAAATTATATATTAAAGCCACCTTTCAAATATTTCGATACCACGACACGCCCACAATTTCTTCGAAACTGCAATTAAGTTGTGTTTGTGTAGCTGTGCAAAATATCATCAAAATCGAAGAGAGTCAGGCATAAAAATATTATATTATGTTTTTTTTTTGAAGGACTTTGGTATGAAACTCATCACAAATAAATTCGGATATGAAAAAAAAAAAAAAAATTTTTAACCAAGCAAAGCAAAACCTATAATAAATTTCCACAGGTTCACTCAATTTGAGTGCGAGAATACCTTTTTGAACGTTAGAAGCCACAGAAGCACAAACAGGCACCTGAAGAGCAAAAAGTAAATTTAAAAAAAAAAATTAAATAAAAACTGAGCAACAACATTGTGCTTTCAATAAAATCACTTGCAAATAATAAGAAAAAAAAAAATAATAAAATGCTTAAAACCTCAACATAGTAGAATTAGCACAAGCACTGGTTTGAGTGAGCTTGGCTGCTGCTATCGGCTTACCACACTCTCTCTCGGCAGAATTGCTAAGCCAACGTTTAAAGTTGCTAATTAAAGCTGAAGCATTTTTAATTAAGACAACAGAAAACAACAAGTGGAAATGGAAAAAAATGTTGTTGTATAACACCTGATTTACACTTTTGCCAACATTGTTTGTGTGTTTTGTGCGGCACTCATATATACTCGCTTTTAATATAATTGCATTCTATATTTATAACTAAACTATGTGCTATGGTATATTGTTGCTCTTGCTCTAGCATAAAACTTTTTAATTTAATAATATCGTAAATATTTTTCATAAAACAATGATGCTACAAATTGTATAAAATTCATATAAAACCAAAGTTAAAAGCCAACAACCACAAAGAGTGTGAGACTTTTTGAGAAGTAAACGAAATGTAGAGAGGAAGAAATTTTTTTTATTTTTTTTTTTTTTCAAGTAAGTAAAGCTTGGTGGTGCTTGTGTTGGTGTAAAGTAGAGAAGCGAGATCAAGCTTTTAAACTTTTACACTCAATTAATACAACTTTATTTAATGAATGAATGAGTAAGTACAATAAGAGATAGGGAAAATATTTGAATGTATTTGTGCGTATCAAAGCAATACATTCAACTCATCCATGTATTGTGCTAATACTGATACAAGTACATTTTTCTAAAAAAAAAAAAGAAAGATAAGTAATAGAAACTATATACAAAGAAGTGGAATATATTTTTAGTAGGGATAGACAACTATTAGATCGGCGAGCAATTCACTTCCCTACCATTTCTTGCCATGAGCGTTTAGCTGTTGCGTCATATATGCGATCCTTACTATTTATAAATATAAACTGTAGTCTTTAGCTCAGTTTTCAAAAAGCGCAGCTTGTTACGAAATCAGTCATTATTTGCTAAATATTTGTTGTTAAATTGTAGGCAGATATTTACGGTGGTGGCCACTTTTTGTGATTTTTACAATAAGGCGATTTCCGGCAGCTGATAATGCAATTTCGGGATTAGTATCGTTTTGGGTTCTTGCTCTAAGTTTTCTTGAAAATATTTGAGTAATTATAGAACTTGAAAATAAATGAAAAAAAAAAATTGGATAATTTTATGTGATTTTTTTAATCGAAATTGAAAGCAATCTCAACTCAACAAGAATTCGCGACCTTTTCTGTGACTTTAAAGTATTAAGCCACTTATCACTTAAATGTAAAGGGAGCATATGATGTACTTGCATTTCAAAGTGGAGAAAATTTCTTAGTAACTACAACGTTCCAGCAACGTTCCATTAAAGTTATGGCTACGTAGCCATGATTTAGCAGCGTAGTAACCCCGACTTTCCTTGAAAGCTCGATACAAAAATAATAGTAGTTTGGTTTATCAATAAAATAAGGTATCTTAGAAAAAACTACTATGAAGTCATATTCACTATACTGCACAACTTTAAAGTTATAAATTCTTGATGATAGTGTCGGCAGCAAAAATTCGTCCCTTCAAAGTTTTATTTTTTTAAAAAGTCACTTAAGCGACACTTTAGGGTCGTAGAAAAGTTATTACTAACTCAAATTTCGTGTTTAAAGTTGTCGCTGCGACTTCACGGTTCCATCTGTAATTTGCTTACATATGAACCAGTGCTGCCAACTCAGTAGTTTTCGACTTAAATTAGTGGTTTTTGTTCTACGAGAATGAAAAAAGTTATGTTTTAGGAGGTATGAGGGCTTCAAAAGACATTTAATGAAGAAAATTATAAAATTCCAAAATATCACGTAATCAAAAATCCCGTGATTTCCGGGACCACTTTTGCCTTAAATACACACACATAGCCTTATTTACGAAAAACACGTTTCCAGCTAGGATACACAATTATGCTTATTAAAGAGTACAAAACTGTGTATGTATGACTGTTTATATATATGTACGCTTGTTTATTAATAAATATTTATGGCTGCTTGTACTCAACCGTGCAGCCTTGTAAAGCTTTAGTAAGTTGTATGCTTGTATGTGTGTGTGTAAGTGTGCAATACGAAAAGTTGTTATGCCACTCAAATTGCTACCACCTTTACCAGAGCTACACTTCTATGTATTTGTTTGTTTGTTTGTTGTTGTTTTATTTCGTCTTATTTCTGTTGAGAAGTTGTTGATTGCTTCAACTGCTGATGTGTTTTGCTGTTGTTGTTCTTGTTGTTGCTGATGATGTTGATGAAAGCTATTGCCTAGCAACGCAACAGTTTTCCATGGTAATAATACCATATAATTTGTGATTGAGTTTTCATTCAACAACAACAAAAAAAAAAAAAAAAACTAGAGAAAAAAATTCGACAACAATTTGCAATGAAAAAAAGTATGACAACAACATGTAGCAATAAAAGCAGTACAAACACAATAGCTTAATGAAATGAGAAAAAAATTGGCGGTGTTGTTATGGTTGCTGACAGGAAAAAGTTCAGCTTATTTGTGCTTTTGTGCGTGTGGGATGATGAAAAGGTCAAAGGAGGTGTACGACAGAGCTGATCATAAAATGTGGGTGCGTTTTTGTATACAAAAAATTGCTTACTACTAGGAAAAGCAGATAACAAATGAGGGCTTATTTAGTAACTAAAAGGCAACAAAGTGGTAATGCGAGCAGTAGAATTAAATATTAGAGAAAGTCGGCAAATAAATGCAATGAAAATAAATGGAAAGCAGTTTTGGCTTACAAGAAAATGAGATGCTTTGTATTTATGCTGAGAAACTGGTGTTGAAGTATAATGATTTTGCTAACAAAGACGAGCTGTGGGCAACAATTATTTGAAACAAAAAAGAAAAAAAAAATCGTATAATTAGGTCAACTCAGCTACTTTGTTTAGTGTAATGGGCGATGGCCCTCATAGTTTCAGATTTCTATCAGCACACAGTACAAAACTTTCTCAGCTGCCTGGGATGAGTTGCGTCTATTTTGTGACTTTGAAGTAGCCACAACGTTCTAGCGACGTTCCCATGGGGTTTGCGGCAAAGATCTACTGTGATTATTGGTAATAAGGGATTAAGCACAAATTGTTGCTATATAACATATTTTTTTTTCTATACGCTTAAAATATCACTCAATACCTCTCCACCAATTTAGATCCAGATATTTGGAGACACCTACATTGTTTTATCACAGAAATGGTAGGTGTCCAAACCAAAAGCTAAATATAAGCTTTTGAAACTATTATCCCGATGAACTGATCTTCATCTTAAACCCAACTTCTCTACATTCATTTAATTTGACAAAGTGTTTAACTGCGATGTGATATCATATGAAGTTATCACATCATAGATATTGTAAGGTGATTTAATACAAAATAGAAACATACAAAAAGATCTAAAGATAACTCATTCTTTCACAAAAATTTTCCTAGAAGTACTTAAAATACAAAAATAGAAATTTACTTCAGCTTGAGTGCTTCACAAAACTGAAAGAAAAATAGTTTCAAAGTAGAGTTGCTGACACGCCGATATACACAAACTGAAAATCGATAAATTTTATTAAAGAATTTTAAATAAATTTTCTTAAAAGCTTTAGTTTGCGTTTACTAAAATACAACAGAAATTGCTAAAAGAAAATTATCTGTCAACTCGATTGCACAATTATAATCGAAAATAATCGATAACAATAAAAAAAATATCGATAAAAAAACAAAATTTTCGATAACAATAAAACAATTATCAATAATAATCGAAAAAAATTGAGTATTAATAACGATAAATTGAAGATAAATTATATCTGGTTTTGTATGTTAGTAAAAGTAGAATATACGTATAATGATCATATTTCGATCAGTCTGATGTAACTTTCTGATATGAACTTGTTTACTCTAAATAACTTTTATAGCAAATTTATCTACTCTGAATACAAGTAAAAAGTTTGAACTATATCCGCCTGTATACGAAATCAATAATGTAGAGAGTAGACATATGCCTTCTAATATTCCAACTCGCTGCCATGTACCTAACCAACTTGACTTGGGCTAATAATAGCTCAAAGTGTGGTAAATTTTGAAAGCCAAAACGTTTACCACTTGTGTGCCAGCTAGAAAATTTTGCTTTGTGTAAAAGTGGTAAGTAAGTGAGAACAAGAGAAACTACATCTTTGCATAGAAGCCTTTCAGATTTTCCTACATTCATAGCACACCCACCCACCACTTGGCTGCTGCAGTTTGTTTGCTATATTGATTCAATGCTGCTGACTACCGAAGCTATGCGCGTTGCTATTGGTGACCGAAATTCCTAAACTAATTAGTTATGCAAGAAGAATTTATTTGGTTGTTGTTTTTGTTATTTACAAGCAAGGGAATGTTACATACATGCATATTTGTATACTTGTGTGATGGGTTTGGTATGTGCGCATATGAAATATTGAAGTGATTAGTTTTATATTTGCATGCGATTTGATTTCACTCTTCATTAATTTGATACAGCTGGGTTGGAATTTTAATCAAGCAGAAACTTTTTTAGCTTGTAACCATATTGCAAGAGGGGCATACCATGTGATGTGATATAGCAAGGAGGGAATTTGTGATGTCGAAGAGTAGTTGTGATGTGATATCGCATTATTAATCACATCACATGAGGCATCACAATGTAATATCATAATAAAACTAATTTTAACCGCTTGCATGCTACTTTTATTATTTGAAATCTACATCAAAAGCAATCTACATAATCGCTACATATAAGTTTTAATTATATTTATTTGTGATCTGCTAAAATGGCGTCCATTTTAAATTAACTCCATATTTTGCTGTTCCCTCTTTTGCGTATAATTATAATAAATAAGTTCGCCAATGAAAGCAATTACGCTCAATATCAAACCTACTATTAGAGGCAATAACAGTCCCACAAAATTATTTAAATCCAATTTAACTGGTCCCACATCGAAATCCATATACATTGATGCTTGTATTTCCGCTTGTTGTTGGCCATCCATATAGTGCGCAGCCACCTCCCATTCCCAAAATATATCCAAACCAGTTGAATGCACATTATATATGATTTCATTAAATTTAGGCAAAAAGGCCCAGAGACGTGGTACAAATACAAAGCAATATTGATAATAAATGTCATCCACCATAAGTTTGAGACGTTTAAAAGATTCGTCGGTGAGAAAATCAATGTTGCCAAAGTGACCTGGAAAAAATCTTTTTGAATATATATGCGATTGACGCACAAGATATATGGTTTAAGTTATTATTTTTTGAGCATTTTTCCTATTTGAAACAAAATGAGATAATGTAACATTTTTTGTTTTTATATGATCATGTGACATTTTTTGTTTTCATGATATCATTTGATGCTATAATTGAATTTTGCAGGTAACTTAATTGTTAAATTTTTTCTATTTGAAATAAAATAAGATCATGTGACATTTTTTGCTTTTATAATATCATGTGACATTTTTTGTTTTTATGATATCATATGAAGTTGTAATTGAATAGTTAACCTTATTTCCATTAATATCATGTGCATTTAGGCTAAAATGTATAGCTACGATTTAAATTTAATTCCCTGGTGTGACGTGATATAACATCATATAATCATATATATATATTTTAGATGGAGGAGATTTGGTATATAATATTAAAGTGTTATCCCTTTATGCAAGAGTATGACAACATTGATGGCTTGTTTGTGAAACGAATTTTTACTAGAAAATTTAAGTTGTGATATAATATCACATCATCAACTTGAGTGATAAATTTGATAATATGATGTGATATCGCATCACCAAATACACTATATTATTGTTCAAAAGTCATAATTTTAAAAGGTGCTTATAGAAATATGCCAGAGTGTGTATAATATACTACTAATTAATTTCCACACTTACCAAAAGCCAAACGCTCCAAAACGAAACCCATGTCTTCGGTCTTTGCCATTTCAGCCAATTGTTCATAAGTATATACACGATAATTGCTCAACAAATTTTGAATCAAGGCCTATATATATAGAAAGAGCACTCACAGAAAATGAAACTAATATAATATAGCAAAAATATACATCATCTTTTGCGCCTTTTATAGCTATAACCCAATCTGGTGATGTAGCTGTCCATGGAATGTTATGTTTATTCAAACGCTCGACTGAATCGGCGGCCTCTTCCAAACTAAAAATATGTTTTATTAATATATAACAAGTAAATTTATCTCATCTTACGTAGGTAGTGTCAATATTGCCGCTAGACCACCACCATAAACGCTAGTCACAATCGTATCCATCATGTAGCAAGCAAAGAGCACCATGCGTACCGTATTCGAATTAACCACATAATCGGAACCTTGCGATACAAATAATTTCAAAGTGGTAATGTAACCAAATTGAAAACTTTCCAATAAACCATATTGTGGTTCATCATCGGAGGGCGCTAAGTGACGTGTACCAAAGAGTGCTAGCACTTCTAAGACCAAACTGCCAGTTACACCAAGCCAGAGTGGTAATTGAAATGGACGGAAGGGTAGAAACCAACTGGTAAGAATTTGCGGTGAGGGCACTAAGCAGGTAACACCAGAACGTCCGATAAAAGTGGACATATCCAAAAAGTAGTAATCATCAGACCTTTGAGAGTGAAAGCAATTATAAATGCTAGCAGAAGCTTATCAATTTTTCATACCAAAAATATAAAGCGCCAACTGCATACTCCGATTTTCTTTCTGATATCAAACCAAATATACCATCACCCGTCAAATTTGGATATGAAATACCCCATTCGCCTTTAACTCCTAAAGTGATGCAATGTTAGTTTGATTGTTAATAGGCGTAGATTGTGGAACTTACGAGTATCTACTTCCACGGTGCAATTTATGACTTCACAGAGCGCAAAGAGCATGCGCACTTCAGTGCCATCTAAATGTGCGGCGCCACGTGGGTTATCAGGATCATGGTCTTTTACCTGCGGTTCGCGTTCCTGCCAAATTATACATTTAATTTTATTTTATTTATAAGCTGAATTGAAATAATTTTATATATTTCGGAGTGTTTTCGGAGTATATTCGAACTTCTAGCTTATCACATTTAGAATTCGGAATTTAAGAGGTAAGTTGCGAGCTCTGCTGCCGCTATCTGACAACCATCCAGCGATCCCTATAATTTTGCAACATTTTTTTTTTACTTTTCATAGACTCCGAATTTTTTGGACTTTAACTTGTGGGGAAGGTATCAAAAAAATTCGGAAAAATTATACATTGTTAAGGTAAAACCGAAAATTTCTTAATTGACAAAATTAAAAAAAAAACACGAAATTCAATTAAGTGTATGTAAACTTTTTATTTGGTGTTTTCGGAGTACTCTTGGGCTTCAACTTTGACTCCGAATTCTCAAAAAAACCTTAAAATGCTCCAAAAGTGAAAGTAAAAAGTGTCCGTTTATTGTGTGAAGAAAATGTGTTTTTCGGAATAAATTTTCTACATTCGCAGTTACTCCGAACTTTTCGGAGTTGATCAAATATCAACAATAATGTATAAAGCGGTTTTTTGCGAGAGTAAAATGCCTTTTGCGTTATATTGGAAATTTAGCTGTGGGCAAGAACTTTGCAATTTTCAGTATTTTTCGGAGAACTGTGAATTTTTAGGACTTTGGCTAGAACTTTTACCTCTATGAAAGGGCTTAAAAAGAGAAAAACAGTGAGATGGAAAATTTGCTGGGTATCTTTTGACTAGAAATGCATTTTCGGAATACAATATATATTTTCGGAGTTACTCCGAAATTTTCGGAGTTGATAAAAATTCACTACACTGCCGAAGGACTTCTAATAGAGTATAGTTATCTATAACACAAAGTAGTTTTTGAGTTTTTTTATACCCAGCGTACTAGTACTAGTACAAGGGTATATTAATTTTGTCCACATAACGGTACTATGTAACGGCACCAAATAATCGAGTTAGATATAGAGTTCCATATATGAAAGTTCTTAGGTTGAAAAGAGGAATTGATTAAGGCATGTCCGTCCGTCTGTCCGTCTGTCCGTCTGTCCGTCCGTGTACACGATAACTTGAGTAAAAATTGAGATATTTGCATGAAATTTTGCATACAGGTTACTTTCTGGCCAAGGTAGGTTGCTATTGAAAATGGGCGAAATCGGATGATAACCACGCCCCCTTTTTCGATATCGAAAATTTCGAAAAACGTATAAAACGGGTTAATTCAATACCAGAAGCAGCTACAATGATAAAATTTGCAATATGTATTGATTTATATGTTCTTAGGCGGATTTTACCAAATTTTTTGAAAAGGGGCGTGGCACCGCCCCCATATATTTGAAGAAATTTTAAAATTTTGACTCCTAATAACTTGAGAACAGTTTATGCTAGTATAACGAAATTTTGTAGAGGGCATACTATTGTTGTGTTAAATTCAGATATAGAAAATAAACGAAATCGCTTGGCGACCACGCCTACTTTTTTATAAAAGTTATATTGAAAGGAGGTGGAAATATTGAAAAGTCCATATCTAATTAACTGATACCGATATAATAATATAATTTTGTACATACATCAATTTTCATATTCTTTACATTATTTTTGCAAAATTTTGGAAAGTGGGCGTGGCACCGCCCACTTATGAGTCAAGCAATTTTCAAATTCGACTGCTAATAACTTCAGAACGATCTGAGATAGGTTTACGAAACTAGGTTCCAGGTATGTTATGTTTATGTAGAGTACTACCACAGAAAATAAGAAAAATCGGTGAACGACCACGCCCCTTTTTGGACTAAAGTTCTCTAAACGAGAGTTAGGAAACCGGAATATGCAATATCTGTTTAACTGATACAGATATAATGCTAAAATTTAGTACACTCATTCACCTGATGATGTTATTTGTGATGTTTAAAGGTTTTTTGGTAATATTTTGGAAAATGGGCGTGGCACCGCCCACAAGTGAATAAACAAAATATCAACATTTCACTATTAACAAGACACTGTGAAAGTATCATAAAGATCTGCAATGAAAACTGATCTTCAATAGGGACAAACAACATAATAAAATCCGTGGGCGTGCCACCACCCACTTTTTTAAAATTATGTAAATATTGATTAATGGACACATATATCCGTACATCGAAAAATTTCACAAAATACGTTAAAAGTTATGGGCATGGCACGCCTTCTTTTCCAAAGCTATATATAGGACATCGTATAACCCTTGAAAAGATCGATTCAGTACTTTTGGCTCATGTAAGCGGTTAAAGCTTTATAAGCAAGGAGCGTGGCCGCTCCCACCAAATTCGCTATTGTTTAGGCTCGGCATAGATTGGTTTTTAAAATGGGCGAAATCGGATGAAAACCACGCCCCCTTCTTCTAAAAACTAACGCTGGGTATTTAATGTTCGGTTCACCCGAACTTAGACTTCCTTACTTGTTTTTCAATAAAATACACTCACAAAATCAACCACAGAAAATGGACGATAATCAAACACTCCTGCTATTATCTCACGTCCTTGCAAATTCTTGAGCTTATTCATATACAAATCAACACCCAGCTCAAATTTGCCAGTCAAAGCGTCATAGCGATCCAACACATAAAATTGCTCCGGATGTTCGGCTAGTGGTCCAACGAATTTATTAGTTTTCAAAGTAAACAGTGAACAATTGCCACACTCAGCTTCGACTATTAAAATATTTGGTTGATCTGTAATTAAAATGAAAACCCAACAAAGTACACACGTACGAAGTGAATTGCTATAAATAGTACACACAGCTACAAAGTAAATCTGTATATGTCAAGTTAAGTGAAAAATATATGTATGCTTACCTAAGAAAAGGAAATCTTCGAAGTACGACGAAGTGACATTGTTCGACTGCAAATCTTTGCGATAGACAAATAGAAATTTATTGCGTAAGGAACGCCAAACTGATATTCTGCAAGCATAATCAAAGCTTTGTGTGAAGAGAGCTATGTCCTCTTGGAAAGCAACAAACGTCTGTAAAATGTGCAATTGAAAACTGTTTGTTGTAAAATTCGTAGTGAATAAAGGTGAAAAAGCATGAAGCAAACATAAAATTGTAATTAAAATTCATGCGCAATTAAATTATCATGCAAAAATGAAACTGATTTTGTAAGTGTCGCACGTTTTTCATACATATATAATTTCATTAAATGTCAACACACTCACACAATCACTATTTCGCACTCACCTCACAATGTGATTCTCTGATAGCTATCGTCAATTTTTGTTGCATAGCATCCAACTCCAAACCATAGCCACGTTGTATCTCAGTCAACTCCGTAAAATTGTAAATATCTTTTTGCAAGGATTGTGATAAATTGTCAGCCCAAATATTTATATAAGTTATGAAAACGCTATTGGTTGGCGTTTGCAATTCAAATAGGAAATCGCGATGCCACAGAATGCAGGTGGCATGCGAGTCAATAAAGTATTTTTGTACTTAAGCGCGCATGGAAGAGATTTTAATATTAATTTATAAAAAGTAAATTAATTGTGCAAAGATTTAAATATATTTATATGCATTTATTTACTTATGAAATTGAGTAGCGGTGACAAATAGTTGACTGCAGATGATGGTAGTAACATTTTTAGTGGTGCTTCACTTTCTATGCTTTTCACACACAAAAAAAAAGAAGAAAATTTCACAAAAACTTACAATTGACTGCAGTGGTCGAGTGCACTTAATGACAGCGCTGAGTGGTTAGAGAGGCCTTTTTATAACATCTTGGAGTAGTACTTATGTGCACATGCTTCTTTAAAAAAAAAAATAATAATTGTGTGGGTTTGTCATTAAGCCGTGTAAATATTAGCTTTTCTTCAAGTGTAAGGACACTTAGAAATTGTAGCGCCCTAACTAGGCAATTGTGAGTCTAAACATTCAGCAAATTAAGCACGCAATATTTTTTTTTATTGTTATGCAATTTTAATTTGTTTATAATACTTGTTCAATTTGTTGTTGTAATACTTGCTTGACACAATCAACAACAAACAAGTTCTACGTGCGTGTCTGAATAATTTTTATTGCAATTTTATTTACTAAGCAACAAGCAAAAATAGTTGGCGTAACGTAGCTACGACTAATTTCGTGACCTTGCAGTGTTTAAAAGCTAGTCACGGCAACGTTATAGGAACATAATAATTACGTGCTGGCAACTGAAATATAGAACAATTTGTTGGTAAACGCAACGTGCGAGCGATTTCCTTAGTAGCTACTCGACAACTTTTGTTTGAAGTTATGGTTACGTAGCAACGACGTAGCAGCATGGTAACTGCCACTTTCAGGTCACTTAACGCACAAATTTTGTTTTTAATTTTTTGCTCGCTTTATTAAGCAAACTTATTTATAAGAAAAATTCTTAAAAGCTATTTAAAAGTAACTGGAACTTTATAGTTGTTCTTTTGATTGAAGTTATTCTTACGTAGCAACGACGTAGCAACGTGGTAACTGCCACTTTCAAGTCAATTAACCCACAAATTTTGCTTTTTAATTTTTTCCTCGCTTTAATTAGCAAATGTATTTATATGAGAAACTTTATAAGCTTCCTAAAAAGTGGTTGGAACTTTGTAGTAGTATTTAAGTAGCTTGAGTTACTACCAGTTATCGACATTTGTTACTTTCAAGTTTCGAAAACTTTAAGGTTAGTCACCTAGTAGCAACGCTGTGCTCAACCTCGATAGTGCTAGTTAAAAACCAAATAATTTCAGATTTTCAATTTGTGGTAGAAATTACGTCGTGGCGACTTTTAATTCCTCAAATGAAGTTGCTCTTTTTTCTAAGTTTTATTTTTTGTGGAAAAAAAAAATTTGGAATATCGTTAGTTAAATTAGTTATAGGAAGCAATCAATAAGCTAATAAGAAAGATTTGTGTGTAAAGTTAGTTGAAAGTCGTAGTTACCACGCGCCGACTATTTTTCTAAACCTTTGAAATCTTACCTTAGCTATTTTAGAGTATGTGTTTATGGATTCGCAAACCCAAAATGTTTACAACAGTAGCTCTACTGATTCTTGCACACCTTTTCAAAACACAATTTTTACTGCCCTCACACGAATATTACAAATTTCCAACATTTTCATGAGAAAACCACAAAACCGTATAACCTCGTAACAATAATATAAAATATTTCAATTATTCAACAGCATTTGCCGCAAGTTTTTCTACGCATCAAAATCAGCTGCACTAAATGTGAATTGCAATATTAGCAACAACAATAACAACAACTCCTATTTAACAAAGAAAAAGTATATAAAAAGCTTTTGCAAATTTTTACATTTGAATAAACCGCAAATATTTTGTGATTTAACGACAACAACAAAAGCCAAAAAGAGCATAGCAGATCTTCAAACATTACTTGCATTTCGTTGGTGCTTGGGTGTTGACGCTTTTTCTTGGAATTTTTTTGTTGTTTTTTCGTTTTGCATGTAATTTTTCTAATTTTTCTTGACTGCAGCTGCTTTTGCTATTTTCTGCTTTTGCGCTGTGTGTTGTCAACATTTTGACAAATGTCATCAAATCACAAAACTGCTGCTATTCTCGTTACTTTTTTAATGTTTGCCTGTTTATATGGTTACTTGTTGTTGTTGTTGTTATTGTTGTTGTTGCACTTTGTGCTTTGTCAGCATTACCCGCTGCGTTTTGCGTTTAGTGGTTTTGCTCGCTTTTAATATGCTTTCTTTTGTTGTTGTTTTTTTTTTGTTGTCGTCATTAAGGTAGTTGATGTTGTTGCAGTTTTTATTGTTGTTGTATTAAATCTACGTTTTTCACCACCAAGGTGTGTGGTTAATAGCTGATGCTTTGGCTTTGTGTCATGTGCTGCGCACAGCTGCATTCAGCTATGAAATTGTCAGCAAAGCGAGTACGAGTTGATGGTTTGCTGGCTGCATAAAAATGTTGCTCGACGCCCCGCCACACCACCCACCGCCTACCCTCGCTCGCATAGCATTTCTCTATTTCTCTAAGCGTAGATAGCAAGAAACTGCCTTAGCTTCCACTCGATGAATTACAGACAGATGAATTCCTTTATGCCAAAAATCACAAGAAGTGACTTATAGCAACAACAACAACAGCAGCAAATTTTAGCATTTTCATCACTGCTACCGAAAAAGATGTCAACGTTAAATAAGTGTAGAAATTACATTAACTCGCGACAATGACTTTTCGTTTGCTGGCATTTGATGGGTAGCTGCTGCATATAATGCGTTTTAATATTGTTGTTGTTGTTGCAACGCATTTTTGCTGTCAACGTGAAATATTTGCGGTATTTTTTTGTTGCAAATTAAGTACAACGGATCTGCACGGAACGCAAATAGGAAGTAAAAGCATGCTGTCGAAAGTAGCATAAAAGTAAAAGCGTAGCAATGTGTGTGTGTGTGTGTGTGAGTCATTGGGGCACCAGCAGCGCACCATCAATGGTGATTTGATTAAATGTCACCGTAGCCAAAATGGTTGTGTAAATGTGTGGGTGAGTGTTGTACATGTATTTATGACGCATATTTGACTGCAAAATTTGTTTTTGTATGCAGGAAAAAAAAATATTAAAATCTTTATTTTGTCACACTACACTGCACCAGAGCTTCGCACCAAGAATGAATTGAGTGTAAAAGCTTACGCTATAAATTTAAATTAAGTTTTCTTCCATCATTTTATTTCATTTGTTCATTTTCGGGATACATTCTTTTGGGATAATTCTTTAGACCGTTCTTGAATGGCTTCTGGATTTTGTCTCTAGGAGATGATTTCTTGATTATTTGCGTAATTTTTTCGGTAGATACAATTTTCGGTACAATTTTCAGTCTCATTTGGCACTATTTAAAAACTATCCCGAAAAAGTCTCGCAAACGTCCGTTAAACATCTCGACATGAATTATATCATCAACAAAAAAAAATAGATTATCAATATGGTTTCAATAAAAATTCTTTTTCGAGTTACAAAATTGGATCTATGGAGATAATGTAAATTTTACTCCGTTGCTGCAAACTCCCAGAAAAAATCTCTACTTAGTAAGCTCACTGATAATCCAATTTCCGTTTCTTCTCATTCCTTTACTCAATGCTATTGACGCCAAAAATGTTGAAACCAATTCAATTGAACGCATTAAAAAATTTGTATACGACATTTGAATGCACTTAATTTTCTTGGCTTGGATTTTACGAGATGATTAAAAATTTTGCACACAAAAGTTGCTGAAATTAAATTAAACGTCATTAAAAATTATTCTTTTGTTATTCCGCTAAGCTGATTTTTTTTTTATTGAATTTCGATAGTTGCGAGTGTCTCTGAAAAAAAAAAAAGAATTGGTGTTAACTACCTTTTTGCTTGCTAGGTTGGATTTTTTTATAAATGAAAATCTGTTAAGCTAAATTTTAAATAACTTTTATATATAGTGAAAAACCATTTATTTACTTATTAATTTTTTTTTATGTGAATTCCTACTGCTTTTCTTTGTAAAAATTTTGTTAACGTCGTCGGCGTCACCACAGCACCTCCCTGACATACTCAAATAACGATTCAAATTAAACCAAATCTTCAGCTCCTTTCATCACTTTCAAACATTCCTCTGAATCATGAAATCTAGCAAAAGAAGCACCTTTATCCGACTATGGATTAAATAATTCACGGAAATAGTTACTCATTATACGCATTTACAAACGTTTTTTCTTCGTATTCATGGAGGACTTACTTAAATAGAATTCATAATTATCCGAAAGATAAGCATTCAAGAATATGTTAACGTTTATGCTTTACACATTTAAGGATTAACAAAGTTGAATTACTTAACAAATGAACTGGAAGAATGCATAAACCTTTGCAGAACTCAAGCCAAGTGCAACCAATACCGCCACATATTACCCAATATATTCATGCGCATATGAAAATAATAACCAACAACACTTCGCAACTCCCAGTCAAATCTGCATGCTGCAGAATTTTGTGTAAGTGGCTATTATGCTTAAATGTTGTTGTTGTTGTTACGGCATACATACATACGTATGTAAGCACACTTTCAAGCTTTACAAGCTTTTATCTCTTGTTCTTTGTTTTTCGTGAGTTAAACTATTGAACTGTAAATTCCTTTTAGCAGCGCTACAGCAGGGAGGTATGAATGTAAAGGCACTTAAATAGCAAAAGGTCTACCAGAGTATGTAGGTATTTAATACCCATCACCTGCCTACAAGCATAAATTTCAAAAGTGTGCGTGGAAATTCAAATGCGCTTATATTTTGCGTAAACACAAATTTAAAGGGCCTTTTCAATAATCCACTCGTAAATGCATTCACACACATACACATATACACAGGCATTCACCCATGAAGAGCGACTTAGCTTCGACTGTTAAATATGCGCTGCTTTCATATGATGTGCACCCGTCCACTTCAGTTTTGGCGTTACATTGCGTACTGTATTAAATCAATGATAACAACAATAAAAGCAATAACAACACGAAAAATCCGCTCTGGCTTAATGATAGACTAACGCGTGCTCTTGACTCTAAGGTGGAAATGGAAAGAGCGGCCTTTTTTTTGAGTGTGTAAACTTTTCGTTTTCCCTGTAGGAAACTGAGCTAACTAACGTTAACAAAAATAAAATAAAAATGCAAATAAAATAAAATAAAATAAAATAAAATAAAATAAAATAAAATAAAATAAAATGAAATGAAATAAAATAAAATAAAATAAAAAAATAAAAGAAAAATAAAATAACACAAAATAACATAAAATAAAATAAAATAAAAAAATAAAAATAAAATAACATAAAATAACATAAAATAAAATAGAATAAAATAAAATAACATAAAATAAAATAAAATAAAATAAAATAAAATAAAATAAAATAAAATAAAATAAAATAAAATAAAATAAAATAAAATAAAATAAAATAAAATAAAATAAAATAAAATAAAATAAAATAAAATAAAATAAAATAAAATAAAATAAAATAAAATAAAATAAATGAAATGAAATGAAATGAAATGAAATGAAATGAAATGAAATGAAGTGAAATGAAATGAAATGAAATGAAATGAAATGAAATGAAATGAAATGAAATGAAATGAAATGAAATGAAATGAAATAAAATAAAATAAAAAAATAAAAAAATAAAATAAAATAAAATAAAATAAAATAAAATAAAATAAAATAAAATAAAATAAAATAAAATAAAATAAAATAAAATAAAATAAAATAAAATAAAATAAAATAAAATAAAATAAAATAAAATAAAATAAATGAAATGAAATGAAATGAAATGAAATGAAATGAAATGAAATGAAGTGAAATGAAATGAAATGAAATGAAATGAAATGAAATGAAATGAAATGAAATGAAATGAAATGAAATGAAATAAAATAAAATAAAAAAATAAAAAAATAAAATAAAATAAAATAAAATAAAATAAAATAAAATAAAATAAAATAAAATAAAATAAAATAAAATAAAATAAAATAAAATAAAATAAAATAAAATAAAGTAAAATAAAATAAAATAAAATAAAATAAAATAAAATAAAAAAATAAAAGAAAAATAAAATAACATAAAATAAAATAAAAAAAGAAAAATAAAATAACACAAAATAAAATCAATTTATAATTACGAATTATTTCTTTGTACTCAAATTTATGTGGCTCATTTAAACATTTTCCTTTCCCTACATGGCTGCTTAAGGCATACCAATACATTGACGCATCATCATCAACATCACCCACATGTGCGTTGCTGCTTTTTAAAACTCTCTGATCGGATTCAGCCAATTAAGTAGGAATTTTGCGCGTAAATGCTCAAGCGTCAAGTACTTTGCTAGCAATTGCACTTACGAGTTTTCGATTTTGCGATTCCGGCGATATCGTAATGAGCTTCAATTTCATCAAACCAATCTCATCGATGTTATCTGTTAGCCCTCTCCATCACTTAGAAACTTCGTTGTTGCGTGCTCATACATATCTACATTTTCAAGTTTTCGAAAGCAGCTCAAGCGTTTACAAGCTGTAGCATTTCAGTTCTACTCGCTGTCTGTATGCTGCATCGCCTGTTGTCTAAGATTCTCCAAACTTTTGTTTTCTAAGCTGCTGCCTTCAAACTCATACCACGCCGGTACTTGGGAATTGCGTGGAATAGCTGGAGCTAGTTTAACATGCATCGTACTCCTTTGGTTAATTGATCAATTATTAAGCGATATTTTTTCAAGAGTTTCAGTTCCATAGCACGAAAGTATTCATTGTGAACAGCACGCCAATAAACTAATGCAAGTTAAATTAAAATTTTATTGACACACCAGCGAAACTTGGGAGATAATTTATTCTCCTTTGCTCTTTAAGTTTATTATTTATTTTTATTTATTTAAAATGAACTCTTTGTCTACAAAAATCGTTAGACAATGGAAAGCTTTCTAAGAATAAATTGTTTTGCTTTAAAAACCAAATCTCTAAGCTTCCATTCAACAAAATTTATTCAAGAGCAAATACTGTAAAATGACTCCAATTATATGCGAGCATGTTAATCCCTCATTATTATATTTATACTCATGTTATTAAGATGTATATTTTAAGCCGAGGCTTATTTTACTTAGCAAAGTGCATACTTAAGGGCGAGCAGGTATTAGTAGAGTGCGAAGCGCGCAAGGCAAACCAGACAAACAGCGCTACAATACAAAGCTGTTTGGAAACAATTATTCAGCAGTCTAAAATTTACATTTGTTGTTGTCTGTAGAAGTCAATTTGCTGCTGCTGTTGTTTGTACTAATTCTACGCAACTATTAGTGCTAATAGCAAAAGTTCATAAGCCGATTATCGCTTGCCTAAATAGTTTGGAATGCAGCCGAAGAGTTGTTGCAGTAAATGCACACACAAAAAATAAACTCATCGACTTAGCCATGTCTTAAACTTGAGTTTTGAGGTTTTTTGGTATGCGCTAAGAGTGAAATTAAATATTTATAGAAAGAGTATTTTTTCATTTTTTTTTTTTTTTTGTTGAATTGAAAAAATAAGCTTTTGCTAAACTTTTTTATTTAAGTGAAAAAACTTAAACATTCTTAAGTTTTAAAAAAATTTAAATCTTCGTATAAATACAACTTATCAGTAAAGCTATCAATAAAATTCATTCCTTCAATTTTCAGTGCTCTGTAATTACTAACAATTCAGTACAACACAACTTAAATTTTTTCGAAAACTCTGAATTCCCATACCAATTTCGCGCTGTACTCATTTATTTGTACATAATTGCTGCATATTTGCATTGATTGTAGTGCTATAAGTGGAATTTGCTGTTTGGCATGTTCATCTGATTCGTTTTTCATAAATTATTACGCACATCATGTAATATCCGGCACTTAGCTACGAAAGATTTTACATCGGGGTACACGTGGCGTATACGCAACATTTCTCTTTAGCTGCGGTTTAAGCCTACTGATTTCGTAAAAATGTTTTGTAATTGAAATGTAATGAAATAATATGGTTTGTTTATTTATTTATAAGTAATACGGCAATTATCCCCTTGAAGAAAAATGTTTATTATTCACTTAAAGAAAAATGTTCAGTAGGGTGAGATGGATTAAAAAAGAAAATCAAAATACAAATTTACCTAACCTAGCTCCTTTTTATAATTTAATATTTTTCAACTTCCGATGTTCGCGTGTAAAATATGTACAGGGTGTCTCCACGCGATTGACTTAAAAATAAAAAAAATTTTTGCTCTCTCTGTTTATTTTTCCTTAACATCTATTAAGAGCAGTTATTGTATACTTCAAAGTTTATTGTATCATAAAATAAGTAACTCAAAACGATTTAAAAACTCCAATTAATAGTCAAATATTTCTTCAAAATTAACGCATTTTATTTCTTCTCTCCTTTCTTCTTCACAGGTATGTACGACTCTAAAAATATATTTAATACTCTCCAAGAAATGTGCATAAAATCTCAGCAATGCAAGGTAAGTAATATACTCACTCTTATTTGCCAGCACCAGATTGACAAATTCCTTACCATTAATTATATTATTGTGAACTGCAAAAAGGAACATCAAAACAACATCACAAGCTACCATCGGCAGACATGCAGCATAGCACAGTCAATGTGCACCCCAAAGGCACAGAGGCGCTAGCACGTCTTTTATGAAAACTATGCGCAAGGTGAAAGTATGAAAGTATGCGAGAGTAAGGGTAACAGCCCAGCAAATAACAGTCATTTCAAATTATTCAAAAGACAATTTCAATTTTATTACTACAACAACAACAAAAATTCGTTTGAATGCGCGCTCCACCTTCCCAACATAATTGTAATAAGAAATTATTGTCATTTTTATTGTTGCTATTGTTTTTTGTTGCTTTATTAGAAATGTTGTTTGTGTATGAGGATTGTGAGAGCGGAGGTTTTGGGGGCACACAGTTGGGGGTTTTGACTCTACATGAATATTGGTAAATGTGCTGCCTTTCGATAAAGGGTGCTTGGTTAATTTTTTTTTTTAATTTATAACTTGAAAAATATTAAAATTTTATTATGTCTTTAGAGGTCTTCATAAAGAAGGGAAAACAATTTTTTGAAGGTCATCGACTGTTAAACATGCGTGGAGTTAATAGTATAAAATATAATATATAATAAGAAAATTTGGAAGTAAAATTATTTTCAGCAAAGAAATATCTATCACGCTGAAAAAAATACTTAATTCACTCATATCCCAAATATATAAATGAATTTTTCAGAAATGTGACTAGCTGAAAATTGTTTTCTTAAACAAATTTTTTTAAGTGATATGGCAGTTCAGTTTCGTTTTTAAATGGCAAAAGTCTATACAACTTTAAACGAAAACTATTACTCCTTTAAGTCACCATTCTTATTTTACCACACTAAAAATCAGAAGCACCCTGTATATCTATGTCTATGAATATTTATGAAAGCGGTAAGTAATAGTGAAATATAAAGTTGCAGCTAGCGCCGCTGCTCTCACCTTTAGCCTTGTCAATGCTACTTTATGCTTATAAACTTACAAAGTATTTCATTGAGCACAAATATAACTACACACCCACTCACACACTCATACTCATACACTTGTACAAAGAACTCTTCTTGAGACGGTAATAGCAAATATTATTTTTTAATGAAAAATGCCAACATTTCATTTTAATGACAATTTCAAGTCTCTGGCGGCCACAAATGCAGACAGTCGGTCTACCAATGTAAATGTAAACTGGAACACATACATACACACATACATACATACCATACAATAAGTGTTGTGGAATCTGCTGCTGCTCACGTGCGCTGTGCTTGTTTTTAAATAAATTTTGACGGTGTCGCACTACTCCATTGGCTGCCTTCGGGGGGGGGTGGAAATTTGCTCGTCGCTTCATCTCGTTGCTGTCATAAATAAATAACTAACACTTTTAATTACACATTGTAAAGGCAATCAAAAGCATTGGCGCCATTCATTTAAACACTAATAAATGTAAACATTGCTTAATAAGTTCTCGTTGTGGTCCATTCCACTGTTAGGGGTATGAGTTGATAATAAAAATTTTGGGCTTTGTATGCTTAGAATTTTTTTAAAGCAGTTTTATTCTTCTATATAGATAACAGGCGCTTCATATTCCGTAGAATCTCAGCAAAATAAATACATATTAAATTATAAAAACATATTTCAAAGTTTTTTATTAAATTTTTAATATTTCTACTAAATTCTATTACGCCTAATTGCAGTAGTAAAGCTCAAATATTACATGTAACTTTTAATTTTTATTTTACACTGAAACACAAAACTTTTAAATTAAATAAAGATAATAATGCTCTTCTTGTTACCTGTGTTTATTAGAATTTGCATTTCAATTACAATCTGCAATAAATAAGCGCACAAATGCCTAGGTATGTATGTAATTATTTTATACTAACTAGTTATACATATATTGTATTTCAAAGCAACCAAATTCATTGGACTATAAAACGCAATAATAAAATATTTGCCAAAATCAACACAAATACAAACACGAATATATATAACCATACAAAGCTTTCGACTAATAACATTTCAAGGTGCATTACTTAGTATTTTTGTCTTGGATACCAATTAACCAAAGAGAGTGTCGAATGCATTGTTTGCTGTTATTGTACTACATGCAAGTCAAATTCAATGCCAACCCATTTAGTGAGTTTGTGTAGGTGGTTTTGGCAGGGAACGTAAAGGCTTTGAGTTTTACTAAAAACAGATATTTTCGACTTTTTTGCGAAAAGTAGAAAGTAGTAGCGAAAAAATAATACTTTTATTTCCACATGACAGCTTTCGGTAGCAGAAAATTAAGGCAAGTAAAATTTGTAAAATTTTAATTTTTTTACTTGATATAAAACTAGCTTTTACCCCACTTTTTTATAAAAAAAAATATTCAATGTAAATAAAGAAATTTAAATTTTTTAAGCTTATGTAACCCCTAACGAAATGTCAGTGGTCTAACTCAAAAACTGCCAGAGATATGGACTATAAAAAACTTCAGTTGTATGGGAGTGCCACGCCTCCTTTTCTGTGATCCCCACTTTTCATGCAGATGAGTTTTCAGAGATTAATCCCATTTAACCCGTCACCAACTTTCAATGGTCTAACCTAAATATTTCAAGAGAAACGGACTATGAAAAATTCCACTTCTATGGGAGGTGCCACGCCCACTATATATATCAAAATATTTTTAACCCTCTGTCCATCCCTAGAAGTTATTCAGTTCGTGTTTAAAATTTGGTTACGCTCGGCTTATGCGCTTAGCCAAGTCGGTCTATACCTACACAATTTGAAATTTATATAAAAGCTTTTATTTATGAGATTTCTAATAACAATTTTTTTTTAAAAACTGTTGTATTTGTTGAAAGATCGTTTGCTTAGGAATTTAATAAAAGCGCTTTTTTGATTTAATTTTTGAATTTTCTACAAAAGCTTTAATTTTTGAATATAAGAAAGCTTTTAATTCTGGATTTAAACTTTTATTTTTAAGCTTTGTAATAAATTTATATTTGACTTTAAAGAGAAAATATGTTTATTCATACTATTTTCAAAACTATTATTTTGACTTGTTAAAGAAAGCTTTTAAGAATTTGTGTGAGCTTTCAAAAGAATATGTGTTTTTCTTGATTCTAGCAGTTTTTAAACTTTCGTGGGAAGCTTTTACTTTTTGACTCTTATAATGGACTTCTATTTTTATCATTTATTGTGAAATTTTTATTTTTCACTTTTATAATAAAATTACTATTTTTGACAAATTTTTTCAACTTTAGTTTTTTAATTTATTAAAAAGATACATTTCTAAAATGAAACTATATTACGTTCAAATAATTATTTTTTAAAACAAATGATACAAAATAATAAAAGTTCATATTTCGCTCTCTGATCTGCTTTGTATCTGGCTTTATTCCGAGTTTTCGTAAATTAATTACTTCATTTAGGAGAAAGCTAGTTGCTCTGCTACTAGCTATTGTAAAAATATATACAGCTATTGGCTTTTGCTTTTCTGATAGATCTGCCTTCACTGCACTATGGTTGTCCAGGCAACACAAGCATATACATACATATTTAGTTGGATGCAACAATGAAGTTGCTGTTGTTAAATAAATCCGGCTTAGGTATTTTAGTACCACTTGTTCTTGTGATTGTTGTTCTAGCTTGCTTTGTTCGTTATTGCAGAACGTTTTTTTTGTTTTCTAGTTGCATTACAAAGGTGCTTTAAAGAATTGTTGTTGCTTTTGCAGAAAAATACAAATCCACCTTTTACTCATACATTATTTTGCTAACAGCTGTATCTACTAAGCCAGTGATGTTGCATTCTATTGGTGATAAGAGTTTTTAATCCGAGCAATAACATCTACGATTATAATGTAGAAATGCAAAGGATTTATTTAAGATACGTTTTTCTTACTTTTTGTTGAAAAAAAATTGTTTTTAAAAAATGTTTTCTTACTCGAGTTTGCGAGATAGCATTCATTTAAATATTTCGTTGGAGTTTAATACACAAATTTTATTTTAAATAGTGCTTTTTACGTAAAATATAAGTAAATAGCAAATACTTCGTCGTTTGAGTACGTAATATTTGTCCTTCACAAAGAGATTTCCAGCATTTTATATTTTGTTTAACATTACTATAAAGGCTTCTCTCAGTAGTATATTGAACCAAAGGCTGTTTTGTAATTTTAACAACTTCTCTGTGCAATGAGTCATATATGACTCACCATTTATTATTGCAAAAAAAATCGAATAGACAAATGTGATACCCTATATATCAGTCGTATATGACTCACCATTAATTATATGCAAAAAATTGGAAGAGTCAAATGTGACGCATCAAATAAATGGTGTCCTTTATATTCTCTAGCATATGTAAATGCTGGAATTTGTTGGCTTTCTCCAACTTGTTCATTCCTTACATCCAAATATTATATTTCCACACCTCAATCATACGAATCTAGTACCTTCATTTCACAAAACTGAATATCTCAATTCTAAAGGAGAATCAGTGAAAAGTACACACTGTACCTGTTGCTGCTTTATTATTATGTAACGCTTTAGAAAACATATATGTATGTAGATACATGCAAGTAAATTTGTGTACACGTTAGGGCACGCCATCTCACAGCTGCAAAAACAAGATATATAAAATAACAACAATACTGCCTGGAAATAACTCTCTTCATTTATATACTCCCACGCTTTCAAATACATATATCGGTTTCATTTACATTACTCACATTAGCAACCGTGTACTTAGAGTGGTCGAAAAATGTATGTCACGAGTGCGCAGTTGCATTGGAAATGCGCGGGAAAGCTGCAGTGGAACTCTCACTTCCATTTCGTAGCTTTACTTACTTGTAGGTGCAGATGGGAAGCAACATTTTAGGCGTTACAATTTATTGGAATTTAAAATTGAAAACCGTTAATTTATATGTACTATGAAAATTATGAGATGTGTACATACTAAATATACTATCAAATGGAATTAACTAAGGAATAGGGTTGCATATTTGACTCATAGTCACGAGTTCTATTTTTTGTCGACTGAAAAAATAGTTGGGGTTTAGCTTGGAACTGTTTCCATTTACCTGTTCGAATAGATATCAAAAATTGAAATAATGATAAAATTACTGTCAATATAGATGTTAATAATATATATACAGTGGCGTGCATAAATGCAGATACAGTACGTTTCTACAATTTTCACAAGTATTGGCTCTAATAAAAATATTTTAACAAAACCCATTTTAAAAAATGTACCTATAAATTATACAGAAACTATCATTTTTGTTTTAAAAATGTACACAAAATTTTTGAAAATTGAAAAAAAAAAAATTATTAAAATTTTTTAATTTTTTTCACAGAATTTTTTGGAGTATGCAGTTGTGTAGCCCATGCAACGTGTTAATCTTAAGATCGTGACTTTTTTTTTTAAATTGCTTAAAATCAGCAAATTATTTCACGTACTTTAGATTAAAAAAAAAAAAAAAAAAAAATTAGTAAAAAGATGCACTAAAATTTGGTAGAGCACAAAACAAGATACTCCAAAAAAAATTTTAAAATTATGTGAAAAAATTTTAATAATTTTGAAAAAAAAAAAATCTTAGAATTTTCGTGAATGTTCTGTATTTTTAAGACAAAATTTATTATTGTTTTATACTCCAAACAAATTTTTAAAAAATTTTAAAAAAATGTCTATGAATTTTCGCGAATTTTGTCTACATATATAAGAAAAAATGTATTATTCCTGTATTAAATCTTGATAAAAGTTTATATATAAACTACGATCCGCTCAAAAAGCAATGGCTATAGTACCCTCAGCAAGTCTAAATTTCATGGAAGCACTTCATTTAACGAGCTCGTATTAGAACTCTTATAAAATTAAGTCTTAAATACTAGAACAATTAAGCAATAAGCACAAAGAAAACTGCACTAATTTCCAAGTACATACATACTCACTCATAGAGAAAATAAACACATACATACAACGTTATGGAAAGAGGTTTATTTATTTTTCTCTTTTTGTGCAGAAATCAACGCCAAAAAGTAATTAAATTTCGCTTCAAAGCTTGTCACAAACATAAACGAGCCTAACGTATGAAAGTATTTCAACACACATTTACATAGACACAGCATGAGTAAAAACAAAAGCACAGTATGAAGCAAACAAATATTAAAAGTAAAGAAAACGACAAATTATTACAACAAAAGCAAGGACTTTCAATAACCACATAAAACAAACAAAAGTGCCAAGAGGAGACTAGTAAAGAGATTGAGCTATAAGTATAATTCAATTGAGTGTTATGGGTGTGTGTGTGTGTGTGTGTGTATGAGTGTAAGAAATACAAAGGTGTGCCTGTTTGGCTATGAAAGCTACTATAAATGAGTTGCAAGGTTGGTGGAAGCGTATTAAAAACCAACTAGGGCATATGCAAACAACAACAAAAATGGTAAATAAATTGAAAGAAATTTCGAAATACAATGAGTGTAGGTAGGTAAATGTTTAATTTCTGATAAAGTGAACTAAAATATAGGAAGGAGCGTGCTTCAAAATAGTTGCTTAATTTACTACAGGGTAGAAGTTAGAAGTACAAAAAGAAATTTGAAATTTTTTAAGTGATTAGGGGACGTCTGTTGAGTTCTGAAGTGAAAGTTCTGAATCCTCTGCTTTTACCCGCCTTACTGATTTTCACGTTCTAATAAAGCTTACTAGTTGTTTCTTCGATGCAAAAGCTGTCAGCACTTGGAGATAACGTGAGACTTAGTCATGTGCTGGTAACCGATCCATTTTGGGAACAATAGATCATCTGGTCACAGTGCTATCCTCAAATGAACTATCTACCGATCTGATTCATAAACGCTTAGGGCTTACCAATGCGGCTGTACTCACCAAAAATGTTGCAGATTTTTTTAGACTTACCCAACAAGAACTTGGAACTGTTTGGTGTGCTATGAGGACAACAACAACAACAATTCCACATGCACTACAATCCCTTCAATGTAAGAAAAATAGCTAAACAACATGGGCGTGCTTATACCATTTCAACTTTAAAAGCGTGTGAAAAAAAAAAATAAAAACACTAAGCGCCAAGAAGAAACATGCGTCAAACTGCACATGGAAGTACTCTTTGTAAAACACAATAACGCCAAAGGATATGCGCGTGCAATCTATATGAACATATGTATGTATGTATTTGAATATCCTTGCAGCTAAATTGTAGGTGGTCTTTGAATGGGATGTCCGGTGCACGCGCACAAATAATAGACAAACAAAGGCTATTTAGCAAACTAACGCGCCCACAAACATGCTCACTTAGCTGCACATGGAGTAGAAAGCGTTGACAGCGGAAAAAGAAGCGCTTGAAAGTTAAATGCGGACTTACACAAACACACCTTTAGATGGTATTATAAATGAGTTAACTCCTATTTGTTTGTTTGTATGTAAATAATTGAATTGAGAGGTTCATGTTGATGTGGCACTACATATGTATGGGTGTGTTAGTGTGTGTGTTTGTACTTCATTGCCTTAAGAAAATCCTCAATTAGCGTTTACATTGTTTATGGTTGGTATTTTCCTGGCAGGATATGTCAGCTCATCCGCTTAACTATATTCAAACATACATACATGCATTAGCGTAACTACTTTTGCATGCATATGTGTACATATGTAAACTACATATACATATGTATATGGTCAAGTACACTTATTAGTTTCCTGCAAGTTTACTGCATGTCCGTGTTTTGCGTTTTCCGTTAATATTCAAGTATGCCACGCCCACCCTGATAGCAGCTTATTACAAACATATGCAGACGTTGAAAGCTGGTGATGTGTTAATTGTATGGCGTGTAATATGACAATGAAATATTTATGCATAGAAAGTAGGAGCAAATAAACGACTAGTTTGAAATAATTAACCTTTATGTACATATGCTAGATATAATTTTGATGAATAGTTTTGAATAGAAAAAAAAATTTATTTTCACGGAAATGCATTTTAATCGACTGTAGTATTATTAGTAACGTGAATTATTCCTTTAACCTCCGAAAGGTTGTTGGGTCAAATATGACCCATTAATTAAATATATATTTTTTGATAGAATTATTGAAAAAAATAGAAAAAATTACGGTAACAGATTTTAATTGATTAGTATTGTCAAAAAAATTATTTTTCAGTTTAAGCTTCGAAAGTTGCTTGGTCGAATATGACCCATTTTTGTTAAAATATTTGTTTTTTGATACAATTGTTGAAAAAAAAGAGCCAAAAAAAAGTGGGTGGAAATAGATTTTAATTGACTAGTATTATCAAAACATTTAATTATCATGTTAGGCTTCGAAAGCTGCTTGGGTCAAATATAAAACATTTTTGTAAAAGATTTTTATTCGATATAACTTTTGAAAACAAAAACAAAATTCACGGTAAATAGATTTTATTTAATTATTTGTCATCAGTTTATATGTGTAACCCGCGAACGGTGCTTGGGTCAAATATGATACATTTGTGAAAAAATACTGCAACTAACTTTAGCCTTGGAGTAGTAATTTTGTAATATAAGAAAATTTTTTAAATATAATGTTTTTTTGCATGAAAGCTTAATTCATTCGAATGTTTAAAATGAAAAAGTAGTACATTCAATTAGGCCATTTACATACTCATTTCTATATCTAGTTGATTTAAAATGTTACCAAAAATCACAAAAAAAGTTTGTAAAAAAATAGATTTTAATTTATAAGCTAGCTTAAAAATAGTATCTGTGGTTAACTTTCAAAAGTTACTTGGGTCAAATATGACCCATTTCTATAAATAAAAATTTCCATTGATAAAAGTACGGACAGTCGATTTCACACAGCATTTATTAGTTAGCCTTCGAAAAGTGTTTGGGTCACAAATGGCCCATATTTAAAAAAAAAAACCATTTATTTTAATATTTTTAGAATTTGAATTTTTTAATAGAATATTTTAAGCATTGCTTGGTTAGCTTGAATGTCATAAAACTCTTTTATACATAAAAAAAATTTCATAGATATCTTATCCAAAGCATTTAATATTTTTTTGGGGATCCTACTATTCAATTATTATAAAAAAATGTATCGCTAAAAAATTTTGCAATGTTCCTCTGCAAAATTTGTCTTGTTAAACCCTTGTATCGAATTGACATTGTTGCCTCTTCTTGTTTATACTTGCTCACTAAGAAAATCACCCCTGGCTTGCTATCATTTTATTCACCTTTCGCTGCATTGACACTTACAATCAACGTAATAAGGTTATTACGAGTATTGAAGAGTAAAATAGACAGCTAAACAATAGTTCTGCTAATGATGTACTACAATAAACTATATCGGATAACGCTCATTTCATTACGAATAGGTCCAATTATTTTGCATACATAATATATAGTAACCTATGAATTTGTATAAGGGTAGGCAAATTCTTTCAACATTTGAGTTGCAAAATGTGATAGTGTTGAATCTATTGAATACAGTGCATTGCATGTCAAAAATATAACATTCTCAATATTTAAGGTTTTAAGAATATGTTAGATGATAACTTATCGAGGCATTTAAGCTCTTTATATTGAGTTTCATAGCTTTCGAATTTTACTTTGAGAAGCTTGAATGCCTTGTCGATTTCAATGAAGCTATACCCGGCCACACTGAACAGTTTTAGAGCTCGATATCATTTATATGCTGTAGCTTTTGAATGTCACTGGATAAACACTCCTGATGTTTGAAAACAATTAAAGAGCCACTGGAGACTGCTTACTGTTGCGAACAGTTTTACAGTCAATGGGACAAGGTACCTAAACAGCTGTTATTGACTAGCTTAAGAAGCTGAATTTCTTTGTTGGGTGTGCTTTTGCAACCCGCCAACAAAAATTATTTCTAACACAAACTTATAGGATTAATGTGAAAGCACTACATATGTGTAGGTGTCCAATTCACGTAATGCATGTTTAACTCAATGCCATATATTGACTACTACACATGCAAACTAATTATATTCCAAAAGCGTGTGCTAAGCCGTTTGCTATCTTGGGATTCCAAGCGTTAATTACTAATATTTTCCACATCCGCTTATAAGGTGGTAATTTCTCATGAAAGCTTTTCATCATTAGATTAGCATGCTACAATTTATTTTCTTTTTAATAAGTTTAAACGATTTTTATATTTCGCAAGGTCTGCTTCTTACTCATCTATGATGCATTTTGGGAGGTTAGAAAAAAAAATTCTCTTGTGAGTAAAAGGCAGTTGAATACCGATGGTAATTTTTCTACGACGTCCTCTTTATCAACTCTCTTTTTCAAAGTGTTGTCGGCATCGAAGTTTTTACACCTGGAAATTTTTTTTTTTTTTTCGGAAACATATAGCAATTCACAATCAAACTAGGAAAAAATGTCATCCAAAATTTTTTTTTAAATGTTGTACAGCAATTTTTTACCGAATTCTTTTTTTTTAAAAATTTGGCAACTTATTTTTCATATTTTTTGCCCTTTAAGATCTCATAGAAATTCGCCATGAGGATCTGTATTTTGCTGAGACATGAAACGCCCATTAATACCCACAAATTCAAACCTCTGATTACTCATTATATATTCAAATTAAATATTGCTGCTGACTCAATAACGAAATAGCAAGTCATTTCATTTAATATCAATTGAGTATTTATTTGCTAATTTGCTACTAATCAACAAAAAAAATATATTTTCCCTTACCATTTATGCGCATAAATATTCAAACGCCATTTTCCGCGCTTTCAGCCTCCAAACAACTCTGCTAAATGGTTTAAAATCATTTTTTTTTTTTTCAAAAGGCTTTCATTTCTGAATTATTGAACTGAAATTAATAGCTTATAAAATGGCAAATACTTTACAGCAGAAAAAAAGTTTGTATGAAACACACACACACGACTAAATAGGCTGTAAGGTTTATGGAATTCAAAAATGTTTTTTAATTAATACGCTTGTGCAACAACAGAGCACAGAGAACGCAACAGCGCACATCAGTCGCATTGATTGAGTGTGTATAATTACACAGAGCACACAGACAAACAAATTTACTGCCATATAAAGTACATTTTTATACACACACACACACGCACATAAACATGCATGTCTGTTGGGAGTTCGGGAGGCAGTAATATAAGTCCAGCGCTTAATATGATTTCACCAGCCTGCCATGTTTGTATGTTTGTATGTACGTTTTGCGCATCAATGCCTTGATGAAGCTTGGTATGCCAGGCATAAATCACACATCAATGAAAATTTGCGTACTGATTTATATTTGCGGTCTATATATGAATAACGTTTGCTCATGTGTTTGTGTGTGTAAGTGGGCGTGGGACTGTGTGTTGTCGAACAGTAGCTGAAATATAACACGCATCAATGGCAATAGCATCAATAACGCAACAATAACAACAGCCACACCAAAATACAAACAAACGCATTCATGTATATGGATGATGACAGTTATTGTTGTGGGGTACAGGGAGGTAAACCAAATTGGTATTAAGCGGTTCGGTGGAGCGAGAAAATTTATGAATAAAAGTTTTTTGAAGATCCTTATTTTCCACCTTCATTTTTATCTTCATATGTATCATTTTCTTCGTATTTATTTTAATCTTTATTGTTATCTCTACCGTCATCTTCATCCTAATATCAATCTATATCTCCACTTCCACCACCATCATACCCTTCTTCCTCATCTGGATATCTGACTTCATGCTTCTCCATCTCTTTTTCTTTCTTAATTTCAATTTTCATATAATATATAATATCCATCCCGCTTTTTTGATATATGAACAATAAAACGAACTTGAAGTCTCTGAAATTTTTAGGAGATATAGATCTTTTTATAGCTGGAACTTAGCACCCCACACATTTAGAAAATTTTAGAAAGAGCGTCATTCAAAGATAATTAGTCTTGAAGACACATTTTCGATGTGCAGAAGAAAATAATCTTTCAAAAATCCGGGCCGCTTCAAATGCCATCACAGCCAGACACAATCGGTTTGCAGCTCTGAGCCCAACAACTCCTACCAACAAAACGCTCACCAGTGATGATGACAACCACCAAAAATTTAATCAAACAGAAAATCTGAAATCTGAACTGAAATATTGACATGGATTGAATGAATCGCTGGTTCATATATATGTGTGTGTGATAGATTGAGCTGGCGTAGGTGTAGTACGTTGTTGTAGAGGGAGTTAGCCAATGGCAGTACTAAAGTTGTAGCATCAACAAATTCAGTTCAAAAAAAAAACTACAACAACAACATTAACTACTAGAACAACAAGAAATTAAGAATTTCCATATCAACTGACTGAATGATTGGCTGCCTGATGCGCGTTGATATCGAAACGCTTGTACGAGTATAGCTAGGAGCAAATTATATGTATGAATGGATGAATGTGCTTGCGTACCAACTAAAAATGTGCAGCTTATATAAGGCTTATTTTCAATTGAACAAAAGTCTTACAATATCGAAATTTTAGTTGTTTGCAAAATTTCGCATGAAAACACTCCAATTTTCTTCTTTTTTTTTAAATGTGAGTGGTGTACGCCAGATAAATGTTTTCTTCCAATATTTATTAGTTCCTTTTAGTAATCACTTACGCCATTTTTTCTCAGTTGTTTTTTCACACACATGCACAACTAGAGATATATTGTTTCATGCGTCAGTGTGTAGCTTTGGCTTGAGGCTTTTCAGTTTTACATAATTTCAATTTTTTTTTTATTTTGTGAAAATTGTAAGTGTATGCGCGAGTGCCTAAAGGATCTGTGCGGATATAATGACATTAAACGCAATTATTTACGCATGCAATTTATGAATAAAAGTGCGTCAGCAAATACATGAAAGTGAGGATTGTAATAATATATGATGGGGAGTAAACAGTGTGTTGGTATGAACAACAGTGGCTTAGATTTTTTTTTTTACTTTAAACATTTTTTTTTTAATATTAATAATTTTTTAGCTGCTCCAAAATTATCTTTTTTCTGATTTCATTCTTTTTCCTCATCTTTTCTTTGTTACTTTTCTCTCCCATGCCATACATCATAATATATTTTTTAAAACTTTTTTATTAGAAAAATTAAATAACAGTTCTTTAGCTATTATTCTTATGATTTTTCCTGCATTTTTTGGTAACTTTATTCTTTCTTATAATTGTGCTCCAATTCGTATTTCTAATTTTGCTTTAATATTATTTTATTTCACTTAATTTTTGTTTTTCCCTACTCCTTTTTTTTCCTTTTCGCTTTTCCATCAACATCTATTTTTTCATTTTTATTCTGCTACCTTTCTGTTTGTCCTTCATTTTTATCTTTATCTTTCCTTTACATCATGTTCTTAGTGGTCTTGAATTACTGATGTTTTGACAGTATAAAAAACTTAGTGGGCTTTGTTTTTCTATAGTCTGTATCCATTTTTTGTTTGAAATTGTAAGCTGCGTTGCCATTTTCTCTTTTTTCATTGAACTTCTACTTTTCTTGCTATTCCCTCTTGAGGGTTATATCGGTTTTATTTCAATAAAATTTATTTCATGTGGTCTATATTTATTATTTCAAACCAACTAACTAATGCCTATCATACTATCCAGCATATCCCATTGTTTCCAAAACTGTATGACATATCCAGTGCTTTCAAAAACGTGCAAAAAAAGCTCTATATTTTAATAAGAAAACTCCAGAAATTAATATTTTAAAAATGAGTTTTAAAAATGCAGCTTTGTCTTAAAATATCACATTTAAGCTCCACTGTGCCATGTCAACGGAAATATATCAAAAATGATATTGACAGCAACACCTTCGACGTGTATAATGCTTTACGGTCAATAAACAACAGCAACAATAACAGTGAAAATAATAAAAAAAGTAAAACAACAAAAACAATAACCAACAACTACAGCAAACAATATTGAACGTAAGCAAATACCACTAACCAATTTCCCTCAAAAACCAAGCAGCCAACAATCAGTCAACGCAGAGCACAACGTTGCAACAGTGAAATGATTGGTGGAAAAGTTGAAAGTTATGATGTATCATTAATCAAAAATTGAAACGCATGCATGCGTATGATGAAGAAAAATTTATGAGAACCCACTATCTTTACTGCATGTACTCAAATCTGCTATCACACACAGCACAAACGTATGAATTGGCGTAATTGCCTACTTACATTTCATAGGCTGGAAGCTTGTAATAAGCAGACATTTGCTCACTGAACACTAAAGCGCGCTGGTAGTTGTTGGCATTGAAAGAAAATTTGAATTTTTAAAAAATTAAACATATCATTTTTCACATTTTCATGCTTTAAACTGACGTGGCATTGAAAGGGAGTGCAAAGTGAAAATGTGTAGTTGGCAATAGAGCGCCTGAAGGTATGCAATGGATATTTGTTAAAGAATTTTTTGCTTATTTGAAGCAAAACACTAGAACAATTTGTAGAAAAAAGGAACCTTGAACTATTTATCTGCACATTAATTGCATTTTTTTTTTTGAAGATAAGAGATAAAAAATAATAGATTTTACTATAAATTTCAAAGCATAGATAAAACATGGTTGGGATAACATGTAATTTTGAATATTGTATAAGCGGCTCATGATTAAAAAATCAAAATTAAATATCGCTTGAAAATTTTAAATTCGCTTTGGAAATCAAATATGAACTCTTTCTTTTTAAACTACAAACATATGCCTAAATACATACAAACTCAGATATTTATTTATGTATCAACAAGCTTAATTTTTCCTCTCGCTCAAGAACTCTACTACGTTTAACACCCTCCTCAATAGCTGGTTTGGATTTCAATTGCTCAACTTAAGAAACTGAAAGAGGAAAGCACTTGAATTAACAGCGAACAATTTAAGTTCGAAACCAGCAGAGGAAAACTGTTTAAAAAAGGCGATTTTTTTGGGAAACAGTAAACTTACACAAACGCACACGTGTAAAATTACTATCCTACCCAAAAAAAAAAAATATTTTTTTTTTTCTTTTCGACCTTCCTTTGTTGCTTTACACAAGCCACTCAATGCTACTCAAGAAATTGTTCGTGCGCCATCTTTAAGCAGGAAACATGTCGGCTGCAGCGCCCAACAACGAATTAACTCACACAAAGTGAGTACAGAAGACAGGCAATGCTTTTCTTATGAAAGCTCACCTTCAGCCGCCAAATTTGAGCGCATCCGCTTATTCGAAAATTTGAAGATTAAAACATACTCATCTACACACACAAACGCAGCATTTTGCAACAATTTTTTCGTGTAGGCAAATGAATGAAAGTCAAATCGCTAAGCGTTAGTTAAGCGACTATATACGAAATGTCTGTCGGTTTAGGAGATGTGCCATTTTTTTTTGTTGTTGTTGCATTTTGTGGATTGCAGACATTTTAATTAAGCGTCTACAATTGTTATTATGACAAGACGAATAGTCAGGTGAATGGTTGAAATGGATCGTGCTAAGTAAAGTAGCGCGAAAGGATGGCTGGCTTCGAACAGTGAAGAGTATAAAAAATTTAAAAAAAATGCTTTTTTCACAGAAGACACAAACAAAAAGGTGAACAAATGCTGTCTCATTATTTGAACATTTTTAATTGTACCGTAAATAGGGCCAATCAATGTTGTCTGCATTTAATTTAGTGTAGACGGTATTGAGTGGCATATAATGAGTTCATTGCTGGAGTGAATTTATTTAAGAAAGCTATTGACTAGTAAAGATGGTATATTAGGGTAGTTAAGAGATGAAGAGTAGAGGAATTTAATTAAATTTTTTTTTTGAATAAAAATTCGAGACCCTATTAGTCTTTTTTTATTAATTAAACAACTCTTCGCCTACTCTCTCTAACCCATTTTCCTTATGGTCTTCACTTTTTAATTTTTTTCCTGTATGGTGAAAAAAATTTTGAGTTTACCCGGACTTGTGTTTATATTCTCTATGCTCTTGCAAGAAAATTTAAATCAAATGTATAGGTCATCTGCTTTTAAACTCTTTAAAAACGTTTGCCTCAGCTTTTCAATTCTCTCACTGCTAATATAAATTAGCTTCACTCGCTGGCTGTGCTGTGTCACCATAATTATGTTAATAATCCTCAGAATTTTGGAGTGCTCATATGCAACGATGCATGGTGTGATAATTGCAATCACTATTGTGACAAAAACAATAATATCAAAATCCAAAATTATGGCAGCGGCAACAACAATGCATTATGAGCTGCATAAAGTGATGATGCAATGTCAGCGAATACATACACATTTGGCTAGGCGTTCAATACCCAGTAGGAATATATTTTTGTTTTGCGTTAAAAAATTTAATTAGAGATGAAATTAATTAAACTTTTTTTTTGAACTAGCAAAAAATGTTTACCTAGCACAGAAGTGAAAAAAAAATTAGAATACAAATTGGTCTCTCAGCGGAAAAAAATAGAAAATAAAATATCCTACAGTTTTGAAAATTTTTGATAAAAATTTATATCTGAGACATTTTTTTTAAAAAGCTTAGTATTTTTAAAAATGCTTACATTTTTACGGATATGTAAAAAATTTTAAAATGGTGAAATATTTTTCTGGGAAAATGTTTTGAAATATTTTAATACGAGAAAAAAATTTGAAAATTATTTTTTTTCGCGGCTGTCTATATTTTCCTTTCCTATTGAAACAAAACTTTTTATAAAATTAAATAAAAAAATAAATTTCTTACAAAAATTTTCAATAAAAAAAAATTTACTTGTATTGAGCTTAATCAATTTTGTTGTTCTGTTCAATTAAAATCTTTGAATAATATAATTAGGAAATAATAAAAAACCACAAGAAAAAAGAAAAAAGTAAAATAACTTACTGCCTCAGTGGAAAAAAAAATTAAATAACTTTAAGTTTTGAAAATTTTTGGTAAGTGTTAGAATTTAGCGTATTAGAATTTATTTTATGTGCTCAAAATGGTGAAATATTTTTCTGAGAAAATGTTTAAAAATCTCTTAGTATGCAAAAAAGTTGTTTATTTTTGAAAAAAGTAAAAATTCCAAAATTTTTTTTTCGGCGGTTGTCTTTATATTTTCTTTTACTTTTTAAACAAAAACTTTTATAAAATTAAATAAAAAATTTATACTAATTTTCTTAAAGAAATTTTCATAAAAAATTATTTTACTTGAGTTTAAGAAATCAGGTTTTTTTTTCCATACAATTAAATATTTTGAACAGTTAATAAAATAATTAAAAACAACAAGAAAAACACTATAATCATTTTCATAACCAAAATTTTTTTTATTGGCCTTGAGCTCATTTATAGCCATAGATGGTTAAAAATCAAGAAATCAATTGAATTATTTGTACACAAAAAAAAAAAATTTTCAATAATACAAATTTAAAAACTTTTTTTTTTTAATTCTGAGCAAAAATTTAGTTTTTCCACACAGCCATCTGCAAAAACACACAATCCGCTGAAGTGCTTACTACAGAGCTTTCCAGCGTATACGCACTTTGACAATGATGTAAGCGGACAGCTAGTGGACGGATGGCGAATAATTTGGCATAACAAAAATACGAAATCGAAAATTTGAAATGACAGTTGCGTAAGTATCTATGTTAAGAGCAAAGTGAAGCACAACAGCTGACCTCGTAGGCATGTATGTGATTTTGATTTAGTATTTATAGCAATGCGGGACTTGTGTATAGAAGATGAGCTTATACGCACAGAGAAAAGTTATTTGTTAGTATGTGATTATTATGATTGGTTCTGAAATATATTTGTGCGTCTGCTAACAATGAAATTCGTTAACATTTGTATGAGCATTTGAGTTAGTAGCTATGATAGACTTCTCGTTAATTACACTCATACATGTATGAACTTAAGCTTAGTCAGCTATATGACACTAGAAATTTGTTGTCAAAATAATGCAAAAACAATTATTCACATATACACACAACACTATTGAAATGATTTGTATATGTTGGTGGTGTGTGTGTGCGTGTGTGCCGTGCTGACACTTAATTCGCTTTTGGAGCTCATCATAACAACATGACAGCTATTGTGTGCTGCATTTTGCTTTACTGGTTACTAACAAGTTGTTGTTGTTGTTTCGCTTGTTGTGCTCTTGTTTTGCTTTATAAATTATAATGATTTCGTTGATATCGCACACTTGATAAGCAGCGTACTCGATAGCCTCTACCATGCGTGTACTTGTTGCTATAGTAGCGAATTATAAAAAAAAAAAAAATATTTCTAAACACCAACAACAGCTCTGAGGTATACAGCATTTCTGCTTGTGTGGACATTTGTATTGCCCGTTTGCGATGTGCTCATTTTTCTGGAAAATTGACGCATGAATGACAATTACAGTAACAGTGAAAATTGTTTGAAGAACGTAACAACAACGGCCATGGTATGATGTTTATAAGTAGCATGCGATATGAGCATATACAGTATATTATACACTTCTTGGTGAAATATCTGGCACAAATTTTTTTGATCTACATTTTTTTTTTTCTTTTTTTTTTTTAATTCTTTTTTTTTTTTAATTAATTATCAAAATTTTTTTTAGCACAGAAAACAAAACTTTAGAGTCAGCCAACAAATATTGTTTACAAATCCATTTCGGAAGCTGCTCGTATTTTTCATGAGGGCCCACCTTTTATGTTGTGGAGCTCTATTCCTATTCGTTTTACGATAGCAGCGCCATCTGGTGGCATATATTTCATCGAATTTCTTTAAAGCACCCTAAAACTATGCACCTCAAATGTATTCGGTATTTACTTTGCTGTGGTATTCCTAGGGAGCTTTTTTAGCCGTTGTCTAGAAGCGTTAAATTCTCTTTTTCCCTTTTCCTCCTACTAGTGTCGATGCACTTTGCACCTTCTTCAGCGAGTCTACCAAAAAAAAACTCGTTAGGAATACCACAGAATAAATTAATATTGGCCGGACAAAAACTACCTTATTTTGAATGTTTATATGCTTTAGCATGTTAAACGCCTAAAAGTATGACACATTTAGCTTCCAAAAATTATTTTAACATTCTCTACAAAATTTTTTTTTTAGATTTTTTTGCATTTACCACAATTTTTGTTATTTTCTTTGCAGCCATATCGCCTTAAATTTTTTTTGCATAATTTTTTTTTTTATATTTTATTTTTATATATTTGTTTGTCTCCTGCATTTTTTGAAGCATTCTTTATTTTAGCTCCACCCTCTTAATACCGTTCTCCTTATCTATACCACTCATTTGCATTAATGAGAAATTTGATTTCGTTTCACTTATGTGCTGAAATAATGATTACAATAATTATAGCCTCAAAGCAAATGCATATCTTAAATGGCTGTAATATGCGTGAATTCCTACGCAGCCATGTATCTACGAGTATGTGAGTATGCATAAATATTCAGCACTGCACATGCATATTTCGTGATAATAATTTATTATTTTTTCTTATTGTTATTCAACGCATTTTAAATATTTTTTTTATTGCGTGAAATATTACGCATTCAAGTGAAAACGGTAGAGGAAGTTTTTGCAAATGAAAATAAAAACAGAATGTTAGTGGGAGAATATATTTGTATGTGTAGAGAAGAGAATGCGAGCATGTTATGATGAAAATAAACTTCTCTGAGCAATTATTTGTGGGTGGCATGTATGTATGTATGAGTCTCCAATACATACTACAATTATTCACATAGCTAAAGCTTATAAGAGTCTGATAATCCTAAATGCAATAAAAAAGATACAGTATTAAATCTCAATTGTTTTCAAAGCTATTGACAAAATCGCTAAGCCTTAAATCGTTTATTGTTCAATTAAGATTATAACGATATAAAAATTTAAATAAAAAAGGCATAATTTGTATGGAGTAAATACAGAAAATAATTTCATCACATTGCACAAAAAACTCTAGCTAAACTCAGTTAAAGCTTAGCTAAATAAATTCAATTTCTTTACTAAATCAAATATAAATGCTTTGAATTTAGCAATTTCGTATGTATGCTTACGAGTGAAAGTAAAAAAAAGAAATAAAACGAAAACCAAACAAATGAACGTGCTACACATAACAATTCTGCAGATAAAAGATAGTAATAGATAGGAAGCAAAGAAAAAAATAAAAGTAAGCAACCAAAAAATTCATCAACGAATTAAATCGCAAATAAATTGCGCAGTATACCAAATGTGGGAAAAATAGAAAAAACAACCGAAGCGCTCTTGCAAAAAAAAAAAGAAAAAGCGAGACTCACTTGAATTGATTCAGTTGCGTCCACAGGCAATGCATTCGTACAAATTTCTATGACAGCAAACAAATATTGGAGATATCGATAGCAAATGCCTAACTGCCACTGAGTCGATTGAATTCATACAACACCGCATGCTGTGAACTGTGAGCAATTCCACGCGAGTGCATAGTAGCATGGAGGGAGTGGTTAGATACATTTTTTTAAATTTTAGAAGACTGAGTGAATAAATTGAAATATTTTTGAAAGAAAGCTCTGTCATTGATCCAGCTGTTTTAGGTATTGGAATAACGAGCTACAATAAAAAAAAAGTCGGCACTCGCATAGTTTCTGGACTAACTGAGGAATTTTTCTAGAGATTTTTGTACTAAGTTGCTATCATTGGTATGAGTCTATTGACTTTTTTTTTTAATATTTCGTGACTTATGTTTTATCATCTAAAAATGGCTTCTAACAATAAACAGTCAGAGCCCGCGTAGTTTCGGGACTAATTGAAGACTTTTTCGACAGATTCGGGAACTTAGTTGTACTCATTTCTGAACTGTTTCCAGAACTGTGCGGCATCTATTTGGTATAGGTTTCTTGACTTTTTGGAAATATTTTGTGACTTTTATTTTATCACCTAAAAATAGCTTCTAGAACTTGCTTGAGATAATTTTAAGCTGATTGAAGAACTATTTATGGGATTATTTTTATGTCTTTTTCGGGATCAGTTCGGTCAGGTTGTCGGTATTATTTCAAAATAATTTCTGTTTTGTGGTAGGCTCATCTCAACATCATTACTGAAGTGTATTCGGGATTTTTTCACAGCAACCATGCTAATAATTTGCAAACTTTTTTTTTGTTATTATTTTCGTGATTGGGCTTCAAAACTTTCCACAAACAATTTCCAGCATCATATTGGAACTATTTCAGGATAGTCCCCGAAATTTTTGAATAACGAAAATTATTATAAAGATGAAAGGACATCCTAACACAGGATTTAGCTCTCGATTTCTATGATGTGAAAAATTAATCGGAAAGTCGGTCGGAGTCTTCACCCTATTAAAAAAAAAAAAATTTATTAATCGTTTCGTTAGTAATACAAGCACCCGAAGATATTAATCTGGGAAGTTTTTAATATTTTTTTTCTCTTTATTTTCCCGAAATCCTGCTTTGTTTTAGCTTTATGTATTTCTAGTATTCGATTACAACTTGCTTTTTTACTTAAAATTTTCGATTCCAATACCATAAACTGTTCTATGTTTCCTAGAACTTATACTTACGTACATTCTAACATATGTGGGTTTAAAAAACCCACCATTGAGTTACAAACCTATTCAAAGTCAAGAAGAGATTTCAAGCAGTTAGCTCAAATTCGATCACAGGAACAACAGCGCTATGACTATCAATAAATACAAACAAATCTATAAACATGTTGTTTTTTTTTTGTAAAACACTCCTACATATAGAAACACACATAAATAAAGTCAAAACCGTCACACACACACACACATGCACACAATTCAATGACAACAAGATCAACGTTAGTATAGAAAGCAATTTTACGCTTGCGAAGGCGTGAAAGCCTTTGTTCGTGTCAATTTTACGATACGTTGGCTACATATTCGATTCTCGTTTTGAATCCAAGCTATGCTATACAGCAATTTGATGCGTACAACAAAAAAAAAAAAACAAAAAACAACACAAAAATACACATAAATGATTTCTTAAGCTTCACAACAAAAAAATATAGCAAAAGCGTTCTACAAAATACTCGCACACAACACAAAACTCGCTTGTTATTTAGTCAAAAGCCAGACTGCCACTGCTCTCTAAGCAAACAGTTTGAATGCACTATTTTGAATGCGTGGCAAAAAAAGCTTAGTGCCTAACACTGGCTATAACATTCATATGAAAAAATTTAGAAAAATAAAAGCGAACATGAAAGAAGATAGATTCATTTTGTTTGCATTGCAGTCACTCCGTTGATAGTTGGCGTAGCATTTGTACGGGCCACAATTGGTGTTGAGTTAGCAACTAAATGAATTATTTATGAAGCGTTTTTTTCTATTGTTTCAACTTTTCAATACTAGGCTTATGTGTTGAAAGCATGTGCAATCAGAGTGTTATTTGAAAGCGTTTTCGTAAATGATTTGATGATGAGAAAAACTAAATTTGGTTTAATAGATTTTTTTACATTTTTCTTTACACAATTTTTTTGTATTCTTAAAAAGGTATAAATTAAAGCAAATTTTTTTATTTTTGTTGCCTTCAAAAAATATTTTTTTTTTTAGTTTAGATATTCGTACTTGTAACTGAGGCATGCCCAGGATTTGAGACATATTTTATACAGGCGAAAATAATATTTAAAAATAATTTTCAGTTCTCTTTATTAGTTGCTATATTGACCACACTGCATTGTATAGAATCAGGTGGAGATCTATATTCGATGCCTCAAGTCCTTACTTTCCCTTACTTATGGTTCCACTATAAGATCCAGACACCCAAAAAGAGAGTGGTATTGCCCATGCTACCTAAATCATAACTAACCCACAAACCCAAATGATGTAACTAATTTATTACACAACTGTCTAAATTTTGCTTGTTCAGCAGCGACATTATGATTAACGTTTATGCAACTGACATGACAAAATTTAAATCAAAATTGACCCAACTATTACTAATGCAAAATTTAACTAACACTCACACACACAACTGCATTTAGAGTCAGCCACAAAATATTAGTTTTCATAATTGGGTAACAACGAATTATACAACGAAGCATGCAACAAATATCTATAAAAACAACAACAACATTAATGATAACAACAACAATAATAATATCATAAGTAAAACAGCAATGACCACAATAATATCCAGCAAATGCTTATTATTTGTTGAATTTGTAGTAGATGTTGGAGCGCATGCGCATGTGTGGCAGACGCGCATATTTGTTGCATGAATACAATGCAATGTTGCATGTCATGCACATGACATAACATAACACACAGCAATATAAAGGTATGAAGTGGGGAAGAGCTGTGAAATACAACAAAATTGCAATTTAAACTATATTTTCTACTTAAGTGGGTAATATTGAGGAAGTGGGGTTATAGGCTATTAGGACCCTCTAGGAAGTCAAGTCAATGAACTGTTTATAAGCGCTTGATTCATGGCAAGAATGTTTCAGATATTCGAAAGAGCAACTTGAGCAAATTGGCAGTGAGATAAAATATACATTACATTACAACTAATTAGAAACTAGTTTGTATACAGTCAGCTAATAGTTAGTTTGAAATAAACTTATTTTGTTTTTCCAAAGTTATCTATATCAAATAAGTTTATTGAGCATTGCATGAAACGAAAGAAATAGTTTTGCAACTACTATTGGAGCATCCTACAAGGAAGATATTGTTGCTAGAATTTGTGGATAAGTGAGGAGATGGGAAAAATTTCGAGAAAACATGCTGCTTAAACGTGCAACACTGACCACAGCAGAGGCTCAATGCAGTAAGGACATGTAAGGATATTATTTTATTATTATAACAACCAGTAAAACGGATACCAAAAGCAAATGCGACAGCTCCCACTCAAATGTCTTGCGCATACAAATGTGTGTGCGTGTTGCTGTGAGTGCAATGGGAATGGCGGTGCATAATTTCAGACGTTATGAGAAAACAAGAAAAGGCAACAAAAACAGAAAAATCTAAAAATAAGATATTTCTGCCGAAGCATGAGAAAAGAATATGGAGAGATAGCGGAGTCAGTAAACAGAAAAGACTTTTGGAGCAAAATCGCCATTTGGTTAGTCATATTTTCATGTGCAATCAACTGTGCATCACTGTTGCGGACACTGGACGATACCAAACAAGCAATGCACAAAGGACAGGCAAGCGTTGGTGACGTTGTTGTTATTTGGGAATAAATGGGAAGGTGCTTGGTATGGTTTTGCGTGTGATGAGTGCTAATGACATGTAAATTTGTATACGTCCATGGGTGCATGTTTCAATGTGTGTGTGTGTGTGTGTGTGAGTGCATGCAAAAATGAGTGGCATCGTGTGGTGAAAATGCTGACAACAAAATATCAACGTCACGTTTATGTCACATGCGTCTCTCACATATACATATGTACATTAATATGTATGCAGATAAGTAAAAATGTCATCTACGCCACATTTGTGTGAAGAACTTACAGTGGGTTGCCAGCAATAATGATATACAAATTTTAAGATCTATAAAAATTTAAGTTTAAAATATTAATTAAAATATAAAAAAGGTTGAGCTGAATAAAAGAACCTGCACGTGATGGTTTTTTTAGGATTATTTGCTTGGCGTTTTTGCAAGCTTTTCCAATTTTTTTCGATACCATTTTGGAAATAATTGTTAAGATTTGTTGGAGACCATTTTGAGGATAACTTTGGGACTGTCTCGAAATGGTTCCGAAAAAATTTCCGAAAATATTTAGTATTGTCAGAAAAAAGTGCCTAAAAGGCCTCGGAATTGCTAATTATCTCAATATTGCTATTACTTTCAGAAAGTTAATTGTTTCATCGGATTTCCAGTAATATATGTGCACATATACAAGCAAATTAGACATTTTCAAAGGATATACGATGAAGTTGAATGAGCTCAAGAAGATGAATAATAATTTTTTTTAATTTTTTTATAGTCGATTGTTGAAAGTGTTTATTAAAAAAGAGAAACGAATTTGAAGACATAACCACATCTTGAATTTGTCGCGTAATTTTTTCACCAAAAATACCCCACTGTAACAGAAAATATTGTGTGAGCTGAACCAACACACTTGACAACCCCCCCCCCCCCCACCTCATACAACAAATGTATTGCATAACTATCCTTCAGCAACAGGATATCTTCACACTTTTATCCAATTATGATTTGCTCAACCGCAATCTTCATACAACCAAGCCTAACTTGATGTTACTCTAAAATTAAATAAAAATTTAAATTCAACAAGCAATGTAGTTAGACAGCAGGCATAGCTTCAACAGCTGCTTGTCTATGTGTGCGTGCATGTATATTAATAAGTGAACTTACTTGCAAACATTTGACCAGTTGTCCAGTGCGCCTCTGTTCGTAGGGCGTTTTGCTTGCTTGATTGTGGTGACAGCTGAGCGCACATTAAGCAGCTGGCTTGCCATTACCGCACGCATCAGAATATAAAATTCTGCACGTTCACATATCTCGCTCTATATACATACACACTCACACACACACACACATATGCGTTTACGTTTCTATTTTAATGTCACTTAGTGCTTAAGCTTATTTCATAGTTTTAGTTTTAGTGGCAATGCGAGACCAGGCATTAGCATATAAGACAATCATATTACCATGGTTACATCTACTATGACCTTACTCGATCATAAGAAACTCTATGACACACTTTGTCTAAATACGTAGATGTAACACCCTCACACTCATGTAAGCTATGTGCCGACTTTAAAATTACCAACGCATGGCGCCAACCATTCACTTTATTGCCAAGAAGTTTGCCAAAGCAAAGAATTTGAATTTCAAAACTATCTTTTGTGTCTTTTCATTTATTTTTATGCACTTCGTTTGCTAACCGCACGCACACTCTCTCACACACAAACACACATATGATGGTTTGTGGGAGTATATCTATGCCTCCATATGTGGTTATGAACTCGTGGTTTTGTGGAGGTTGGTAAGGACTAAGCTAGGGCGCTTATGGCCTTGTTTACCAATTGAATTTTTATGTTCGCATAAAATTTAGTTTTAATGAAATTACTGTCCTAGATTTGGCGAAGGACTGACTGATTTTCGAAAAAGATTTTTTAAATTAATTAGTGTAAGCAAATTATATCGTAGAAAAATATTTTCCTAGAAATTCTTGTCATGTTTTTTGGTGTAAAGTAAAGCTATTGAATGCAGTCGTGCCGGAGAGAGGACGTTTCGAAAATTCTGTATTAATATGAGCTCTAAGAAAGGGTTCCCCTCAGAATTTAAAAAAAAATTAAAGGCATTTAATGGGTTAATACATGACCCAATCTGATATAAAATAATTTTCAGAATTTATTAAATAATGAAATGCTACTCTGAGTTGAATCATTTTATTTCGTTATTAATAAAAAAGTTAAGGTCGTCAATGGGTTAATGCATGCATTTAAAACTTCAAATATTTACTAATGGAGTGTATAGCAATTTATTTTTTCATCTAAAATATTAGTTAGAAATTATAAAATAATAATTTAGGTCACCAATGGGTTAAGGTATGGCGTTTAAGGGGTTAAAACGCTTAAAATCAACTACTTAAGCCTATGTCAAACTATTTTGATGCGAAAATTTTCATTTCAGAGTTAAAGGAAAATAGAGGTCGTCAATGGGTTAACAGCACAACCCATTCAACCCTAACAAAAAAAATCGTTCAGATTATCGTTATAAAAAATAAAAAATATAGATAACGAGTGGGTTATTGCATGACCGTAAATGTTTCTGAATTTTTGATTCTGATTTTTTGGTTTCTGAAAAATTATTTCTGAAAAAAATTTTCCGAAAAATTTTATTTCTGAATTTTTTATGTCTGAATTTATGGGAAGAATTCGTATTCGTATTTTCAATACGCAGTTGAAAGTCTGTAATTTGAATTTGTTGCTCTAGTGCCAAAGAACAAAATTTAAATTTTTTCAAATTTATTTTTGCCCTAATACTCGTTAATGAATTTGTTAAGTATTTGTTCACCATCTCTCTCTCTCCTCTCTCTCTCTCTCTCTTTAGTAACATTTTTAAATTTATGCATGTTAATCAACAATTTTGCTTCTTGAATTTTGCGTTCTTTGCTTGCTACTTAGACGCTTTGGTAAGTATTTATTTCAGGTGGTTAACAGTAAACATAAACCCAATTAAATTATGTTAATAAGCATAAACAAAGTGGTTTGAAATGCATTTCTTAGAATTCGTTTAATCAATTTCCATGCTTCAAATGATAAATAAGGCTGGGTAATTTAAACACAAAATTCTCAGTAAAAAAATCTCATCACAAGAAATATGAGCATTTTTGAATTTTTGGGAAATTTTTTTTATTTCGTGCTACTCAAAATTTTAACTTAATTTTCTTGTGTACTTCTATTTTTTCCCCCGCATACGAGTCTATGAAAGCAACTTTTTTATAGAAAAAAAAAAATTCTGGTCGGAAAAAAAATTAAAAAAAATTAAAAAAAAAAACCCTGTTGTAATAAAATTTAATGGGCTTTAATGCATACTCCAGAAAATTCTGTGAAAACATTTAAAATGTTGAACAACTTTATTTGAATTTTCACAAATTGTATATACTATGTACTTTTTAAGACAAAATTTGTACTTTTTTTTATTATACCTTGACACATTTTTTTGAAGGCTTAACTTTTATGAAATGAATTAATAATGGTAGACAAAAAATTTCTCTAAAATCGGAACAGAGATGTTGTCCTCCTTCCTCACCCCAAATGTTGTTCAACATTTCTTAAAATTAAATGCAATTTGCTTTTTTAATTTTTAGTATTAAAAGCAAAATTTAATGCACCCTCACTTGTTTGAGTTTTAAACAATCATGGCACTGCTAAAAAAAATTCCTATAACAAATGTGATTAATTTTCTTTAATGTCACACCTACCCTTTGAGATGACACACACAAATACAGGCAGACATGCATACCTCCACAAAACCACACGCTCCCACAAAAGCGCTCACTGCATAATTACACATCACATAACAACAAATATTAAAATTTTTAAATTTTCATGAAGCTTTTTTTTTATTTTTCTTTGCTAATATTACGCTTCTCGAGTTTACTGTTTGTTTTTTTTTTTTTTTCGGCTTGAATGTTCAACGAAATTGAGTAAATAACGTGTAATTAAGTAGCTATTGAGCAAAAAATACAGTCAATTTAATAAAAAAAAAAACGCCAAGAAAAAAAGTCAATTATTACGTAAAAATTAATAAAGTATTGTGTTGACAACTAGCTTGTCCATGGCAGTCTTTAGTGGGCAGCGGAGCTATAAACTTGCGCATTGCGTGCGTCAGTGTGTCTATGCGATTGACGCGTGGTATAAACTGTGTGGCACATAATTAAATTTATGACAGCGTTATGTAGTTAAAATGGGTGTGTATGTGTCATGTACATATGTACATATGTATGTATGTACTTGTTTGAAAGTAATTGCATTTTACAATGTGCTGCCCTTTTACTGTTAATTACTCATTTTAAGAGTTCACTTGTTAATGCCGCTGATTACCTACGCATATACATACAATATGGAGTGATGTAGAGGGGGTGTGTGAAGTGTGTAGGCAGGGGATGGAATTTTTTTTTTTTTTTTTATATTATAAGCGAATTTTCAGGATTTTTGCTTCGATACTTTGATTTGTAAAATTTTTTAAATAACTAAAAAAAATAGTGGGAGGTTTATTATGATTTTTTTTGAAAGCGAAATGCATTCAATTAATAAGAAATAAGCAATTTTTATTTTTAGAAAAAATTGTTATGTAGTTTTGAAAGTTTTTTCTGAAATCCTTAAAACGAATATCTAATCTTGCTTTTTTTTAATTAAGAGAATTTGCGTTTTTTGCTGATTTTTTCGAATTTATTTTCCTACAAGCTTTCATCTAAAAAATTCATAAAATTTTATGAAGGAAAAAACAGAAGTCCCCAATAAAAAAAATTACAACAATCAGGAAAATATGTACTAAACTTAAGAGTAACACTTTATTAAACTAAAATTAAATGGCCTACAAAACTAAATACTCCAAAACAAAATGTAGAAAAAAATTTTGAAAAAAATTGTCAATTTTTAGAATTTTTTTTTTTTCTAATTTTTGCGAATTTTGCGCACACAAAATTTATAGGCGTTGTATAAGATCTTGTCAGATGCTTCTATATAGCCTTTGTTAAAATGGTTTTACTGAATCCAAAGTTTGTGACAATGACTGAACATGACTGTACATTACGGTGGATTGACGAAAAAAGTGTTTCCAGGTGATTAAGGTAAGAATTGTGGTGGCTTCCAAGCCATGAACAACGGTGTACGGCTCATTAAAATCGGACTTAAAATGGCGACGTAGTGTCAAAAAAAGTAAATAGCCCATCGGGGGACGTGGCAAAAAAAAAAAAAAAATTTTTTTGGGATCGCCTTCAAAATATCTTTAATCCTAGGGGTGGACTGGAAACCCTTTTTTTTTTTGTATGGGAACCGATCCGCACTACTGTACATACATATGTACATTTTTTAATGCTGTTTTTTAGGAAGAAATTTAATAGCTATATATACCCATTAAGGTATAAGAATACTCACTTTGCATATCATTTTTCTCCTTCATCAATATATCCGCAACCTTTCCTGCTTTCCCCATTCTATCCTTTCTCTGTCTCTCTCGCTTTTCTCTTTTTTGCTATAGCAAGCTTCTCAATAAATCCAGCTCCTTAGGCATCGAGAATGAATATGTTAAGCGAACATGATTACTTTTTGACTAGAAATGGGCAAGAAAAAGCTCCCGCTTGAGAAATATGGTGTTAAAAAAATTTCAAAATTTTTTTCTTGGAACAATATGGAATTCTGAATTTTCCACAATCCTCTGAGGTATCAACAGAGCTTGTGATGAGTTACTAAATTTACAAAAGTATGCTCCTATATTTATTGGTACTCTTCTACTTAAGTTTTTATTGACTTGTGGCATTTCTTTTCTCGCATTTTTAAAGCCATTTTAAATTTCAAACACCTCAAAACTACGCATTTTCATTTTTAATTTACGCATTTGTTAAAGTATTTAAATAAATTTATTGCACAAAATTTTCCAACATTGATTTTTCATTAACATCATAAATGTGTGCGTGTAAACAATTTGTCGTGAGTTCCTTTTTTCTGCGAAAATTTTTAAAATCAGTTAATTTTTACGTAAATTCATTGACATTTCAATTTGTTCAGCACTTTTGCAAGGCACTTTTCATTAATTTATTTCATTATATTTTTAAAATTTTTTTTTTTTTTTTTTTGCGTTACAAGCCTGTAATTCATTTTGACCGAAACAAATGTGACCACATCATTTATTACTGCCACAAAAAAAAAAAAAACAAAAAAAAATTAAAATTAACTATAATGACAAGCAAGTCCCATGCACCAAAAGCAACAACTTCTACGACAAAAATACAACAAATTGGCACTCACTCATTTGTTGTTAAAATTGTGTCGATAGTTGAACTTGCTGTCATTTTTGTTGTGCTTCACGGACCATTATAGTCTTTTGTTGTTGTTCTTTGTTGTTTTTGTTGCATTGCCACTGCTGTTGTTGACTGTCATTAACATTAAGTGTCAATGGCTTGACAATATTCATGATTGCTTCACTGTTTAAAAGCGGTTGGAAAATTAATGAAGACAGAACGAGTGCACATGCACTTGCAACATTTTCGTGCAAAGTGTTAAGCAGTGCGCATCATTGTGTGCAAAACATTTTTTTAAATACTTTTTAAAGACTTACATTTTTGCTTTAATCGCTTGCCTGAAATTCAGTTTAATGCGCTTTTTATCTTCTCAGCAGCACTAATTTGGTAAGAGAGTTATGAAAGATGTTCTCTTTTCCACGAAAAGGTTTCAGCTTTGATATACCAAGTCCTCAAAAATGTGTTTTTTTTTTGCTTCATATTCGTACTTCAAATATTGTTCCCATCAACAGCCTCCTCTAGTGCTAGTGAACTTTGATTTCTTATTTTTTTTTTAGTTTCTAAAAATTTGCTCACCTTTCGTTTGCTTTTAATTTTGCTTGACTTGTCACACTTGCTCTAGCATTATTTCTTATCTTTTGCTTACACTTTGAAAAACAACAACTTTCTTCCCCGAAAACATATAGCTGACCACCAACTGTGCGTACGACTTACTTTATTTGCCAATTATTTGGCTTATTTGCTCGCCTATTTGTTGAATTTAGTTTGGTCATTTCTCTTCGTTTTTCCTTTGTTTTTTTTTTGTTTTTTTCATTTTTGACATCAAAACATTTGTGCTGGCAATTTGTGCATTTCTTTTGTCTGTTCGTCTTTCGTTCTTAAGTTTTTTGGGTTTTTGTTGTTTCCACACTTTTCTATCTGCACATAAGTTACTTTGTAAAGTAATCACTCTTTTTCTTGTGAACGTTCGCAATTTTATGCAACCATCTTCGAAGTTGAGGTGTGAAGTTTTGATTCTTTAGAAAAGGTGTTGTTATGTTTGTGTCTTTGTTTTTCAACGTGTATGTCCAATTTGTTTGTTGGAAGTTTCTTTATAGTTTTTGTGGAGTTTGTTAGTGTAGCTTGCACCTACATACAAATCTTTGCTTTTGTGGTCGTCTGAGCCATTCTGTTTCAATTATTCAACACGACACCCTGTAGTGGTTTCGATTTTTCTTTCAGAGAATTTAGCAAAGCTTAACAGTTTCCAGGAACAATAAATGTATGAAATTTAGCACATTCACTATCTCGCAATATTTTCGTCTATTAATCGAACTGAGAAACATGAGTACATTTATAGCATACTTTAAGGCGCATGCATAAAACCCAATAAAGAAATATTTGAAAAATTTGGAAACTTGATGAGAAATTTCATAGGGACTGCCAGTGAGGTCAATGGATATTGTTTTTGTAGATTGTAAATTCAGAGAAAGCGAGAAGAGTTTCCATGAAAACAAATATGATCCAAAGTTGAAAAATAAAAATGAAGCCGAATGAAAAAGCTTCTGCAAAAACAAGAAGTACAATTTCGAATAACTTTTTGGCTTTATAGCCAAGTATTGCTGATAAATTTGAAGATCAAATGTGATTCCACAAAAATGCATGCACCCCTGTTTAGGACTAGCTTTTAAAATCGGCAGCGTATATAAGCCGGAAACTGTAGTTCTTACACTTATACATTGGAAAACCCTCTTTTGGAAGGAAACGAAAGTGATTCTTTAAATTAGTTTCCTAAATGAGTAACCTAATGTAATCATTTAAGAGGCAACTCCATTAACCGCAACTATCGAGCTTACATGAACAACCAACAGCACTAAGAGAGATGCAACTGCAAGGTAGTGCATTCCTGTGACTTTGATGATGACAAAGGTTGAGGAAAAAAAAATATTTTGTTGGCATAAATTTAATATCCGGTGTGAATAAAAGCAAATACATTTTTCTTAAAATGTTCAAAACATGCTACATACTTCCGCTGACGTAAAGTTGAGTGTAAATCGAGAGCTGTGCCCATCAATTGAGTTGATAGAAAGAGAAACACAAAGCACAGGGTGTGTACGAAATATGAAAAAATTAGTTGCATACTTTCAGGCGAATAAAATCAATCACCCGGAGATAAGACTCCTTAAAGTATGCAGCGGTTGCTTAAGTACGTTTCAGCAGATATGGGTAACTATGCTTTTAGGCGCAGGCCATATCTTTTAAAATCATGTTCCAAGCTTACAGCTTTTATAAAAAAAAAAACTTAATACACAAACAACTCATAAAAGAGGAATTGTGAGCACAATAAATATTGCAAAAGAAATAAAAAACTTAAACGATTATATAAATGCCTTCCATTTACCAATTAAATCAATTGAATGAAGTGAAAAGCAGCTTTCGAATGCGATTTAAATCTGAGCATAATTTCAATTTGGCGTTGCGCATTGCCCACTGTAAGAGGATGAGGCAAACGAATATTCGCAAAAAAAAAGCCCAGCAAAGTGGTTGCAACTCAAAGGCTGACCTGCAGTAAATTGATCTGCTGTATAAATTAAGTAATATTAAAAAGCAGCCTTGCAGTCTTTTGCAGCTGAAAAATAACCGCTTACGGCATTGGAAGTTATTAATAAAAATGACAAAAAATGATAATGAATGACTTTATTGAATATTCGTAACGCGATTGAGTGATTCAGCTAGCTAGCAGCGTACTTACACTCAGGCACAAATACGCTATCTGATGCTGCTGGGTTACATAAATATGTAATTTGCATCTGAATATTTCAACCGCAAACTATAGTGAAGTGTTTATTTGCATTATACATAAATCTGCATTTTTGTTCAATTTACTTAAATAATTGCAGTTTACCTGGAAGCATATTAACTCATGTAGCGTGTACAAAATGCGTCATAACAGCTGTAGCTGTTTGTTTTAATTTATTTAATTTTTATTTTCATTATTAATTGAGTTGTAAGATTGATTTTGAAGGGTTGGTTGCATGTCGAATAAGTTAAAATATGAAAAGGGTAAAAGCATGGTTAAGTGCCTTAAAGTATGCAACGCTTTTTGTAAAATTTTGCTTCAAGTTATACACCTAAATTACTTGAATACAATTTCAATTAAAAGTTCTCTAGTTTAGCAATATTAAAAGCAGAGCTGCATGCCTTTCCCGAACTCTTGAAAGAGCCATTTTTGGAGTTGAAATTTTAAAACAAAACCGCCTCAATGTATGCAATATAAAATTTATAAATAAAAATCCTACTCATAGGAAATTTTTTTGTGCCATAAAAATCAAAAAATGCGATTAATAAGAATATATTTTTCTAGAATTGTTTGCCAATTTTAAAACTTCTACTGTCTATAATTTCACCAAAGTGCATATTTTTAGGCGCACAATTATTCATATTAATCCGAGCTCTAGTTATATCTGAACCAGATTTCACTGCTTTCTAATATTTTTCTTGAGTTCTTGTGAACTTTTTTGTACATTCTCAAAAGCAGATACAATATTTATATTCACTTAAATAAACAAATAATAAATGTTTGTGGGCAAAAGATAAATTGATTGATTGACTTGTTGTATTAAAATGCGTGACAAGTAGAATTCCAAATGTAACTCTCTATATTCTTGTTTAGCAATCATAATAAAAAAGAATTTTCTAACTCAGCATAAAAATATATTCGTTGTGTGAATAACTAAACGCAATTACTTATTTGCTGCCAATCCCTTTACAAAGTGATAAGAATCATTGTCTCACGTTAACGTTGGTAGTGGCTATGTCATCGATAATTGCAGTGGTGTTGCCAAAGCGAGTGAAATAAATTGCGAATATACTTGTTGGACATGTTCATTTATCTAGGGTGGTGAGAAATGATTACCCAGCGACAATGTAAATTTTATAGATTTTGGTTTTACGGCTCACAGGTGAAGTGGCGTTTAGAAGTGGAATTTTCTTGTTGTTTTATAGTTAGTAGTTTGTGGGTTGTAAAGCTTGTAAAATGCGTATGGCGAATGTGGTTTCTGTTTTACGATAACAATAAATTGTTTAAAATCTTTTGGACAAGACAAAAAGGAATTTTAATTCAACTTTTTAATTCTCGCTTCATGCACTTATTAGGAAGAGACATGCCTTCAGCCTTACCTTTGAACCTTGTAGAATGTAGCACAGCTGATATCAAGCATAATCCATTAATCTTCGATATATATTTTCTTCACTGTCCATGATGCCGTGCTATAGTTCAAAAATTCAAAATAAAATCCTACTTAGTTTCTCTTGCCTTTCACTCTAATACGACGGTATGCACCATACTTTTTAATTTTCATTCAATTTGCTAAAAAATTATATTAGCAAACATCCTATAGCCATACGCCACTTCGTCAAATAGATTGCTACGTAAGCACATATTTCCTTCCTGTCACAATTTCTTTTCTTGTTGTCCATCCTGTTTGCCAAACACTACCTTTGCTAGCTTTTCGTCCCTTATACAGACACCCACACACGTAAATGCACCCTGTTGGAAAAATATCTGGTTATGAACTGATATTTCGTCCTCTATCTAAAATAGTGCAGAAAAAGTTTCGAAAACCATTCCGAAAAACATTTGTAACGAAGCGACAACAATCTCGAAATGATCCTGAAAAGCCTCGAAATAGTTCCAAAACAATTTCTAATTAAACCCAAAAAATACCAAAAAATTGTCATGAACAAATCTCAAAAACAAAATCTAAATGATATCGTAATGATCACAGAAAAGTTGCCTAGAAAGATTCGATATGATCAAACAAATGCAATTGGAACAAATCCGAAAGATTTAGAAAAATTCCATTTATTTTGCCAAAAAATTTCTGGAAGATTCCCAAAGAGATCGCGAAATAATTCCTAGAGAACTGCGGTATTATCCTAAAAATGTCTCTCAATATTTCCACAAAAGTTCTGAAATGGTCAACTGACTTTCCCGTAAATTGTCCCTAAACCCTAAACAATCCCGAAAAAAATTCTGAACTGAGCACCTAAAATATGCGGAATGTTCCCGAAAACAACTCTTTGATTTTGACTAGTAAAAATCTGGTCACCTACGAAATGGTTTTTATGTTTCACTTTAGATCTTGTGCTGAAACAGAAATTTGTTACGGCGCTCCCTGCAGGTTACATCCTACTAATATTACATTGTTGCGACTCCCTCTCACACACACATTACACGCTTAGATATGTACCTTCATAAAATAAATATATTTACAAAGCATTTTGCTTCGGCACTTCAGTAAATTGTTTTTATATATTTACATAAATATATATACATATATGTAGCTGTGTGTAATATTTTTCCTCTATCATTTTTCTAAACAACCAACTGCCTAATGCGCCCACTTACACACTCTCACCATAGTTTACAAATTAAACATCCGTTTTCGTTAAGAAATCCATTTGTTTAATTGCTTAGTATGTTTTGAGTAGAAAAAAAAAAAAAGTAATTCATACAAGGAGTGTATGTTTGTTGGTATGCGTGCGTTGATGAAGATGAGAAACATTGTTGTTTATTTTGCAAAAACCTATCATAAGCAAACAATTTTCTTTTCACACACACGCACACACCTACACTAACAAATGAAGCAATCTTTAGTTGTGTTGAGAAGGCAAATTCTTTTGCGAAGTGAGTTGTAAAAGATCAGCAAAGTTCAGAGCAATTAAGCCTTGGATAGTGGAAAAATCTCATCACACAATTTACTCGCATTCTTATCCTCTCGATAGAATAGTAATTTGTAAGACTTCATCGATATCAAAGTCTGGGCTCACAGCAGGTCTGAAAATTTTGTCAATTGCTTCCGTATGACCTTCATATATTATCCACAAAAAATTCTGCCTCTTGAGACTTTCTCTAAGAGACAATAAGTAAATGGAATATAAAATTGCAAACCGGAAATAATTTTTTAATTCTTGTTTCAAATATAAAATTCCTCAAATCTGTATAGAAAATCGTATAAGTTTTGAAAGAAATAAGTTTTTGCAACTCGTTGACCAAAGAATTCCTCTTTCGTTTAGCTATGTGTGCGTATTTTTCTATTATTGCAAATTACATTCCAAGTTGTTGCTTTGCCGTCCATCATTTTGTTTGCTTGCATTTCTTCTTCTTTTTTCTTTTTTTTTTTTGGTTGTTATATATTTTTTTTTTTTTATTTTCCAACATCAATTCCCTACTTCTTTGTTGCGGTTGCACTTTCTTCTGCTGTTTGTGTGTTTATTGCTGCAGTAAAGTGTGAAAGTTAAAATTACTTTTTCTTTTAATTTTTCTCATGTTTTTGATTGAGTGTTGCACGTCCTTTTGCTTCTTCTTAACATTATTCACCTCATATTCCTTTCTACATTTGTGACATTTACTGTTTGTTGCAGCCATTTTGTAGAAAAATTGTGTCGATTAGTTTTTCTTGCTTGACATTAACTTCGATTAAAATGTTTTGTTGTTGTTATTGTAGTATACTTGAAATATTACAGCAAGGGTTGGTGCGCAAGGAAAGTTAAAGCAATTAATAAAAGTTGGCGCGTGGGGGTAGGATGAGATGGAACAAAGTATTTACTGGACAATCTAAAGCAGCTGACGCTTTGAAAAATTAAAAATTTTTGCTATTTAGAAATTGCTATGAAATGGTTTTTTATTGTATTAAAATTATTTTAAAGTTGATTAAGCATTTTAGTTTTAGGGGCAATTAGAACTGCAGCTAAATTGTAAACGATGCCAGATGCGCCTAAAAGTATACAAATAAGTTGGTTATTCTCTTTTGTAGTAAAGATCTGCTTCAACAGATGTTTCTAATAAAATTTTGCATACTTCCAAATTATTTTTTTTTTTTTTAGAAATGAATGAATAACAAATATTAATATATAAACATATATCATTAAAATTATATCACTTGAGATCTTCAAAAGATTCTTGTTAGAGCCTAAAGGCAAGCTATGCAAAATTGCATGCTTCCATTAGAATGGTGCATACTTTTAGGCGCAGCCATTTTTTTTTTTAAATTTGTTTTTTTATTTTTTTATTTCATCCATAAATTTATACTCATTAGAGACCTTCCTAAATATTGTGAGCCGATGTCTTGCAACAAAAAATATATGTCCAAAAAAGTTGATCAATTTTAGGCGCACATAATTTTATAGAAAGATAGTCTCTTTTTTCGATACAAATTATTTTAAAAAAATTTCTGTTGATTTCAAAATTAAAAAGTGTGCTTAAAAAATAAAAATTTCTAGTAATGCTAAGACTCAAAAAATGTGTTAATAAAAATTGTTGTTATGCTCACCGAGCTTTCAAGCTGTGAAGATGATCGTTGGGATAAGAAAGTTGTTCTCTATACCGAGAGCCATAGTACAGGAAGTACGATTGAAATTAGAATGAGACATGACCCATCTTCGGCCTTCGATGCTCTTAAATCGATTTGGTTGTTAAGGAAATCAATTATTTGAAATATAATTTGGGATTAAAGTAGAAGGGACCAAATAAAAAATCATCAACTTCACTGGATCAGAAAAATACTTGACAAATTAACGCCATTGCCATACTTTTTTTTAAATACTAGCAATAAAAGTCAAGCAAACCAAACCAATTAAACAGATATAAGACTTGAATAAACTTTCATTTATTTCCCCGCTCCCCTTCCCACCATCATATACACTTGTACACCGATACACGTATTGCATTACTCGAACATATTTGCCACACACACAAATCACAGATCACGTACAACAACCTTAAACAAATTAAATAAATCTTAGCCGCAGGTCACATACTACAACCACACACATACAAACGAATATTGGCAATCAAACACAGAGACAAGCCACAGACTAACGACCCTTTAAGCTGCTACAAAACACACGCCCAAACATTGAGTTCAACTCTCAAAACCACTCTCTGCATGGCATGCAAGCAGTAATTCTCAATATTGTCGCCCGAAAAAAAAAAATCAAAAAAAAAAAAAAAAACTAGAAAAGTAAATAAATTTTATTGCACTTTATCCGCAGGCAGCCAGCAGACAATTGCTATTTGGCTGCTGAGTAGATTAATCTATTATCGATACGTGTGATCCTTATAAAAATTTATAACCCAAAACGTAAAATGCAGGGAAAGCGCAAGCCAATGCTGGAAGAGAAAGTGACAGAGGCAACCAAGCAGCTAAGCGTTTGAAAAATAGAATAACAGCAGCTGCAGTAGAGCAAGGCAATTGCAAAATAACATACTTAAATAAATCGACAAAATTTGTTTGTAAATTTGGATGTGCATTAGGGTGGGTTGACATATTTTTTTTTTTTCGGGAAGCAATTTAAATATCATTCAAAAGGCCAAGAACATTGACATGAATGAATTACTAAGCTACATCAGACTTTTTCCAGCAATCCAAAAAAAAAACTTAAAAAGGTAACTTTGAGAAGTCAATGATTTAGTTATTAACAGTGACAAATCGTGCCATAAACTATTTTCTGAAAAAAAAAAAAAAATATCTGCTTTGGACCACCCTAGTTCAAAAGCACGCAAGCGAATATATAGCTTGTTGAGTCACTGATAGTAATCGTCGTGCCCGAAAAATGCCGCCGGACGCAATGATGCCAAATATTTGTGGTGCACAAGAAAACGAAGAGCCGCAAGTCAACCAATGGATAATGTGCAGCAGTGACAAAGAATAACAAAAATATCAGTGGTAACTTTGACATTTTTTTCTGCTTCTTTTTGTTCTTCTTCTTAGCAAAACAAAATATTATTACAACAGCAACTGGGAGTGGTTATCGAAAATTACATTTAAGTAGTTGAAAATCGTTTTCAATATTAGTATTTGCCAATAGCCTTTTTGAGCGCAATCAGGGCATTCACTACTGCCAAGCAACAAAAAAAAAACAAAAAACTAACAAAAATATATTCCAACAAAAGCAACGTTTGTTTACGTGACAGACGAAATACATTTATCTCTTTGGCTATACTTTAATGGTCAGTAGCTGTAAGTGCATGCGACAGGAAAAGTATGAGTTGGATTGCTTAAAAAATTGAAAATATTGACCCATACTAAAGGAGTTGGGACGAGACACAGCTGGGTTTGAAATTTGGAAATTGTTGCTGTGACTATTGCATTCTTTTTTTGGTTTGGCTGCTGGCCAGCATTCGTAAGTATCCGAGTAGTTGCTGCCTATCTGGTGGATGATGTGAGAGTGTGAGCACTACACAAAGAGATATAGCAAATCATTTGTTGCGCGCCACGAAATCCCAATTTTGTATTTATTTGTTATGTCTTTTAGTGTGTTTGTTTTGCTTTTGTCATATAGGGTTATGCCTTTCAGTTGTCCTTGCTTTCACTATTTTTGCCCTGCTTTTTTGCTACGGTTTGCTACTATAATCCACATTCGTAAGAGGATTTCAATTGTCAGCTTTGTTTGTGCGGTTCAACGCCTTCTAAATCATTAATTTGATGAACGTGTATTACATGGTAATAAGGAACTTTTAACTCGCGTAGTCTTTGATTTAAAGCTTGTTCTTGAAGCATGAAAATAGTGAAAACAGAAAAAAAGTATTGAACAAAAAAAAATAATTTTTGGCCTTGCAACAAGAACTTAAAAATGAAACAACACTTTTATTGCAGTTTCTTAGACTTTTTTTTAATTTTATTTTTTTTTTTAACTCCAATCAAGAGCTTTATGTACAATACGATTGCTTCTCTATGTTTGCTTGCTTTTTTGTAATTATTTTAAAAATCGAAATCTTTTGTGTTCTTGGCACCTTTTACAGACACATCGTGCATTCGCTCGCTTTCTAGCAAATAATTTCAAATACCGTATTTTTGAAAGTTTTCACTTTTCACTCACTTTGCATTGGCTTTTTGCTTATCAATAAATCATAGAAATAGTTTTTTAGCATGCATGGCTGTAAATGAAAATTAAAAAAAGGTAAACAAAAATAATAATAGAAGACAACAGAGACAGTCGAAAGTAGCAAAATGTGCATAAAAGCTCAAACAATAAGGTGAGTTAGCAGTCTGTGCTTCACGTTTGAATCATACAAAGCTTTCACATGTGCTAAGTCGCAGTATTTGTAGCCCTTACAATGTCACAGCTGCTTTGTGTAGTGCCAAATTTATTTTAGCAAGTCTGTGCTGTGGCTGCTTAGCTTTGTTGTTCCCACTTCCTTTTTGACAACAAAAACGTGCAAAAAAAACTGCCTTCTCTTTCTGATTGCTTATACCTTCATCATTTGTATTGCGCCCTAACATATGCTAACTGTCTTTGGGTTTTATTGAAGTTCACTGTCGATTTTCTATTCACTGCATATGCCACGAATTCGTATTGTTACCTCTACCCCAATCAATGCAATATTTTTCGATGCCGTCACTTGTTTACACTCTCAAATTGTTTGTACTGCAAGTCAGTGAATAGCAGTTTTTTATTTTTTTTTTTTAATTTCTTTTTGCATTTTTTTGTGTGTGTTCCTTTATTTTGGTTTGACTTTGCCACTGCTGCCTGCACAACAATGTTGTACCGCTCTCACGCGCTGCATTTTATTTCAATTTATTTCATCGTTTGTTTGCATTTTTTTTTTACTTTCTTTTTATTTTTGTTTACTGCCAGTTGCCTTTGGGCGTTAGAAATTGCCGGAATCGCGCTACACTACATCATTTCTCAAACGTTCATGAGCAAAAAGGAAATCGATCGAATTGACAAATTGAGCAGATAGCACATGTACCCAAAATGCAAAAAAGTCGAAAAAGGGGGATGTGATTGTGGAGCTAGAAATATACTTACAAATACACTGCAAGAAATATATAAATACGCGGGTATGAGTGCACACTGAAATGTAATTGTAGCAGTGCGCAAAATACTCGCTCATAATGAAATCAATGTCGCTTCTTTCATAGGCAACAGTCTTCGTGAAACTTATTCACACCAGCACCAGCTTTGGTTTACGTTTTGCCCCTTTTTTTTCTTGTTTTATATGTATTAAAATTCGCCTTTGCACACACATGCGGTCTGCAGCCTTTTATTTAATTTTATTACTCCACCCATATTTCGCAAACATTATTTATTTGTGTAAGATTTCGAAATGGTGTTTGAATAAATTAAATAACTTTTTCAAACTCAGTTTGCACATCAGAAACACCGCTTTAATACGAAAAATATGAAACCGACAAGCTTCCGAGTGTAAGCTTCCGCCATATTGTATTTTCAGTTCTGAGTATTAAGTTAGGAATACAAGCAAGTATTTTTTCCTATGAACTAACGAAATGAAAAATTATATAGCGAGAAATTTACTCGCCTTCACAAGAAAAATTCGTTGCTTCGAGTTCTGCGAAAGCAGCTTTAACAGGAGTCAAACTTTATTCACAAACGAGAATGAAAATAAAAGTTTAATGGAAAAATGAGTTAGACCCGCCAGAGAACAGAGAATGGGCTGGTTTAGGTACTCTGAATATTAACTAGAGCAAGAAAAGCAAAAGATTATAATTTTTTTCAAAACTTCCAGAGAGTTCCAGTATTTTCTGACTCGTTTCTGATGTCGTTTTAAATAATTGTGAAAGGTTTTTATATTTCAAACGAAAGGAAAGCTTAGGTTGAGGCCATGAAGGCCGGGAAATTTTTTATTAAAATCAAATTTTCAGGCTACAAGTTTTTTTTTTTTTTAAGAAACTAAGGCACGAGATTAAAAGTCAAATTTCAAGTTTGCAGTTTCAGTAGCTTTCTTTTCCAGAAAAACCTACATTTTTAATATACTTATTTGGTAAATTTTGCCAGCTTACCTTCAGCATAATGAATTTAAGTTCACTGAATAAAAGCTAGATTCCGTTTTAGTATTGAAAAGTTGTTTATGAGTAAGTAAATTTGGTAAGTTTTAGTACAACATAAACTTTTTTTTTTGGGACGGTCTAATATGGAAAGATAAGCATATTGTATAAGCGCACTTTCTTTTGGAACAATAATTCCTTTCAGTATTATCTACAGAATTTGGGAAGACGGAATACCTCTCTATTAATTTTATTTCCAAGAGCCATATCAGCCAAATTTTAATCGTATACCTAGACATATACTCGCATTAGGGCGGATTGAGAATTTTTAATTTTTTTCCCAAATTTTTTTTCCGCCGCAAAAGCATAAAAAACATTTAAAAAAATATTCCTAAGCTAATTAATTGGTTTAGTTCTGTTGCCTTCTTAAATAACAGAAGTTGTATTGAGTTTTTAGATTTTAACACAGATTAGAAAAATTATAATAATTTTTTGAACACCCTCAACTTCAACTGTTTGTTTTACTTATATAAAGGTAATCCAACAAAAAAAAAAAAGAAATCTCTTTTCAGCTTTTGTGTAATAAACAAATTGGCATTTTATCCCTTTTCGCAGCATTTCCGTTTCTATTGCTTTGTCAGCGCTAAATTGTTTTATGTTTACAGTATAGAATTTTATCAGCACACACACACCTTTACACTCACTATAAAGCATGTTGCAATACGCCCGCTCACCAAAGGACATGTTCAATATTGCAAAACTGCATTGACATGTTTGCGCATTTTATGAGCGCCAACGGCTATTTGTGCTGCCCAACATTCAATTTATCAAACATTGCTTTTTTTTGGGTTGCTTTTGCTAGCATAAATATATCTGTGCGTGTGTGCGTGTCATGATTTAGATTTTATTTGTTTTTCTCAGCTGTAAACAATGCTTCAAACGAAATTAATTTTCCATGTTATAAATGAAATGTGAGTTTTTGAAAATAGACAAAAAAAAAAAAATATTTTTATCTAACCAAAAATGGAAATGCAATAACGTTGCTAAAGCAAATTGCAAAAAATTTGTTTACCTTCAGCTTTTATGTTTTTATTAAAAAGTAATAATAAAAATATGTTTGTATGTATGTGTTGCTATATAAAATATTGTTTACAATCATATGCAATAACGATTTAAAATAAATTAAAAATTGCGCTCACCTGCAAATACAAATACAAGCATTGAGACAAAGTGCAACATGACAGAGAACTTGCAATAAATACGTTTTGTGGGCAATATTTCTGTATGAATAACAAATTAAATTGGAATTCAGAGAAACATCTGCATGTATCTATATAGATACATATGTATATATGTATGTAGGTAGTATGCAGATAGCAGAATTAAGGAAGAAGCCGAGGAGTTGTGTTCTATGTTGCATAAATGTATGTATATTTATTAGCAAAATATGTAGCCAGTGGTCGGCAATCAGTGCTGAGTGAAATTTTTTGATTTGAAATTATTTTATTTTAATTTAAACAATTTTTTTTTAAATTATTTTTTTTTTACTAGTTTTCTTGATTTTTTCAGTTGAAATTATTTAATTTTGATTTTTTTTTTAATCCTAGGTTTCTTGATTTCTTCAGTTGAAATTATTTAATTTTTTTTTTATTTTTTAATCCTAGTTTTCTTGATTTTTCAGTTGAAATAATTTTGTTTTTCTTTTTTATGATTTTAGTTTAGTTGAAATAATTTTATTTTTATTTTTTTTAATTTTTTAAATTACTTTTATATCTACTTTTATTGAGTTTTTCAGCTGAAATTATTTTATTTAAGTTTTTTTTATTTTTTTTTATCCTAGTTTTCTAGATTTTGCCAGTTGAAATTATTCTATTTTAATTTTTAAAACAAATTTTTTATTATTTTTATTATTTTTTCAGTTGAAATTATTTAATTTTTTTTTTTTTTTTATTTTTTAATCCTAGTTTTCTGGACTTTTTCAGTTTAAACTATTTTGTTCGTATTTTTTCTAATTTTTTTTACATAATTTGTTTATCCTAGTTTTCTTGATTTGATCAGTTGAAATTAGGTATTTCATTTTAATTTTTTTAAATTTCAATTTTTTAAATTTTTTTATCCTAGTTTTCTGGACTTTTTCAGTTTAAATTATTTTATTCTTATTTTTTCTAATTTTTTTTCACATTATTTTTTTATGCTAGTTTTCTTGATTTTTTCACTTGAAATAAGTTTAATTTTGTGTTTTTTTTCAAATTTTTTTTTAATTATTTTTTTTTAATATTTTTTTATACTAAGTTTTCTTGATTTTTTCAGTTAAAAATTCAATTTTTTTTTTTCGAATTTAAAAAAAAAAAATTTTTTAATTTTTTTTATTTGTTTTTTTATCCTAGTTTTCTTGTTTTTTCTGTTGAAATAATTTTATTTAAATTTTCTGTTTTTACTTAGTTTTGGTATTTTTAAGTGAAATTTGACAGCGAAGATAAGGTCTCTGTTGTAAAAAAAAAAACAGCTGTTGAAATCAGTGTTGCCATCTCTTAGTAGTAAACTAATAAATTCCTTCATTAAAAATACTTTTACCTTCATCTTCAGCTAATAAAGCTCCAGTTAGTAAACTTTTTTGCTGCAGATAAAATATTGTCAACCGCTGCAAAAATTACCAATACATATATGTACACACATACATACATTTGTAGCAACTTCAAACGAAATGTGCAATTGCAACTGGCAATGCCAATATTTGATTTTATTTACATAGTAACTGTCACGCAGCCTTACTGTAATATGACACTTCGTGTGTGTGTGTGTGTGTCGAGCTTTGTTGTTTGTCGCATCTTCGTAAAGCAAATAATAATTGCATATGTTCACGTGAAAATGTAAATAAAACATACATACATACATCTATTTGTACAATTGCACACATACAAGCGCACTACTCTACGTTTCAAAATTAATATTTTAATATAAAATATGAGCAATACACGGCAATAAAATCAAATATTGCTGCGAGGTAATACAAAAATATATCAATATGTATATTTATGTGTGAAGTTGCAGAAATATTCCAGTTAACCAGACAAGCAATGTTGCATAAAGACTACAAAATTTTATTTTCGTATGCTTTACTCCGGAAGCTTTCTAAATACCTTGCATACTTTTATGGCTATCTGGGTTATTAAACTAAAAATTCTTTTATTACCTTACTGCTATTCCATATCATTTCGGCGTATTCTGTCATATTACCTTCCATTCCATTTTGTTACTTTCTATTTGTTGTCGCTTTTAATATCAAAGTTTGTGATTGTTTTGTATTTTGTTGTTTTTGGTTTTGATTGCCACCTGTTTGGAAAACGCATAACTTCGCTAGACAATTTTGCTGCAGCTAACATTTAAGTTACATATTACTACTTTCGATTTATTATTTGATTGATATTTATTTGCACATCTACGATAAATCAATGTTATTTGAAAACTGAAGAACTTTGAGGGTAACTTTCTCTAATCACTTTGAGCAATATGTGAGCTCCACAAAATGAATTATCTTGAAAGCGAAGAATAGGCGGAATTAGTTTTGAAGAAGGAAACTGAAACTTTAACGGAATAGATATCCACATAAAATCGAAATAAAAATGGCGGGGAATTTCAACAGACATTTTTTAGAACAAAAGTCTGAGATATATCTCTAAGGCTTTGCGCGCCCGATTAGATACGAGCTGCTCTATCGGGGAAACCCTAAGCCCCTATTAACTTGATTTTGTGCTGATGAATTTGAAGTGAATAAAAGTATGTAAATTAACCTGGATACAATAATTTAATTTCTACTTTCCAACCCATGAACTCATCAACTCTCCTACCCCCAACAAATCAGCTCATTCCTCTAACGTTCTCCTTATAAAAGAACATTCTTCTCTCTGAATCAACGAACTTCTTTCAACCAATTTTTGTAATTTCTGCAAACACATTTGCTTCACTTGCACTTCATTTTTTCCATCCCACACCAAGCTACACCAGTATCCGTTGAAGCATGACATGGATGGTTGGAACACTGCAAACGGAATTTGTTTGTGGCCAAAGTGCTTTCTATTGCCAAACTCAAAAAGGAATCAACGAATGAATGGACTGAAGTTAATCGTCGATGAATGAAGTGATGCCCACTGGTTACAACAAATCAAGTATATTTGAGTGCATGAGTGTGTAGTACGAACAGAGACAGAGAGAGAGAGATAAAGAGATACTATGTAGTAATGCCAAAGCAGTATATTTAAAAGTGTGGAAAGCGAAAAATTTGCAGCTAAGTAGTGTGAGCACAAAAATTTTCCCAAAGCACTGAACAACAATAATAAGAAAATATAAAAAAAATTGAAAAAAAGTAAATGCATAAAAAACACAAAAATTTGTGTGTTGGTAAGAGCAGCAATAAAGTTAAGTGTTGAAGGCAGTTAGAAAATAAGTACAAAAACCGAAAAATACGCTTTGAAAGAAAAATACTCGGAGTGGTGAAAGCTACAAGTAAAAAGCATTAAAAAGTGAAATAAAAATCAGCAAAACAGTTGAACGACGTTAGTATTTTGGCTTTTACTTGGCAGCATATGGCAAATGCTCGAGCATGTTGGACTGTCAATGAATAGGCAAATAGTTACGTATACGCCGTGGTCCAATGTGTGTATGTGTGTGTTTGTGCGCCGCTGTTGGTCACTGCTTTGTTGGTGTGGGTTGTGTGCGGCATTTTTGATTACGAAATGTGGCTTGTTGAAATGCGCTTAGCTGGTGGGTGAGTGCTTTGGCTAGAGATTTGAAGTTTGTTTTGCTTGAATTTGACAATAAATTTCCATTTAATCGGATTCATTTGAATTGCACATCTTTTGTTGTTTTTGGTTTTGTTTGCATACTTTTTTATATTATTTACACTTGATTTACATTTATCTACAGTTGCTTTTATTTTTCGCATTCAAGCAAGTAACTGTAGCGTGCGTTATGGTTGTACTTTTTTCTTTTTTGGAATTTATTTAACCTTCATAAGAACGTAGTTAAAGCTGAATGCTGGGGGTCAAAAATGTCCCATAAAAAAATTTTGATACTTTCTAAGTTCAGTTACCATAATTTTTTGCGCTACCACTGCTCACAATAAATTGTATTGTATCGAAATTTTTACTAAATCACTCTAGTTTTCAAAAAAAAAATTGTTCTCTTAGAATTTAAGTTTTTTAATTTATATGAGAACTTTTTATTCATATACGTATGAAGAAAAAATCTTTAGCAATGCCCGCTAATACCACTCAAACTACAAAATGATGCAGAAATAATAAGAAATTCCACGAAAAAAACTTCTTTGCTGACATGGGTCAAATTAGATCCGAATACCTTATAAAGGTTAACATTTTTTTCATACTTTTCTGACATTTTCACTGATTTTTAATATACAAAATTTAATGTTTCGACACTATGAGTGCTCACAAAAAATGCCACCTTTTTTGTTTTAGTTAGCATTTCTTATCGAATTTTCAAGTGCTGTTGAAATGTTTACGTTTTTTTTTTCTTCGCATAATATTTATAAAATAATATTTGAATTTTATAACCACTATTGTGTCCATTATCGTCTGCGAATTTGCTTTCATTTTAGCTTGGTTGTGTTTCATTCTTCGTTTTGCTTATTTAGTCTTCATTTTTATTCTATGTTTGCCGCTAAAAAGTGCAAAGCGATTTCCTATGTAAATATTTTTACATTTTTAATGTGATTTTCATTACTGTCTGTCACCGTCGACCGCTGTTTCACTGAAGTGTTTAACGACTTTCTAAATGATAAAATTAAAATTGCATAATCATAGCAACGATCTCATTACTTTTAAAAGTTGTTTAACCTTTGTAAGGGTTTCGGGTTACATTTGACCCAACTGTGTCAATGAGACTTATGCTATTTTCAACATGATTCTCTTATTTGCTTACGTATTTTCATATATTATCGGTCATCTTAGAATATATTTCTTAACACTAGGTATGTCAAAACTTGAATAGATACATATTTGTGGACATCTGACAAAATATTGTAAATATTCTTTTTTTTTTTCAAATATAAAATATCTTGCGCACCTCATATATCTTCTTCATATTTACTTTTTGCACAAAAATGTCTCTTCATAAAAAAAAATGTTATAACCAAGACAACATAAAATCATAAAATTCTCTAATCATAAACTTTAGTAGCAGCTGTAAATGAAGTTTTCGTCATTTCCTTTTTTTAGTGTTTTGTTATGCATTTTTGAGCGCAGGCAAAAGTTTGACTGTTAACATTTTTGACGCACTCAAGGCTGCACTCTTCTGAAATCGAATTGCAAAATGTCCAAAATCTGAAAGCACGTAAAAATAAAATTAATGAAATAAAATGAAATAAAATAAAATAAAATAAAATAAAATAAAATAAAATAAAATAAAATAAAATAAAATAAAATAAAATAAAATAAAATAAAATAAAATAAAATAAAATAAAATAAAATGAAATAAAATAAAATAAAATAATATAAAATAAAATAAAATAAAATAAAATAAAATAAAATAAAATAAAATAAAATAAAATAAAATAAAATAAAATAAAATAAAAAAAAAAATAAAATAAAATAAAATAAAATAAAATAAAATAAAATAAAATAAAATAAAATAAAATAAAATAAAATAAAATAAAGTGAAATAAAATAAAATAAAATAAAATAAAATAAAATAAAATAAAATAAAATAAAATAAAATAAAATAAAATAAAATAAAATAAAATAAAATAAAATAAAATAAAATAAAATAAAATAAAATAAAATAAAATAAAATAAAATAAAATAAAATAAAATAAAATAAAATAAAATAAAGTGAAATAAAATAAAATAAAATAAAATAAAATAAAATAAAATAAAATAAAATAAAATAAAATAAAATAAAATAAAATAAAATAAAATAAAATAAAATAAAATAAAATAAAATAAAATAAAATAATATAAAATAAAATAAAATAAAATAAATAAAAAAAATTTAAATAACCATATTTTTTTGGTAAATCCTGTCTATAAATATAAGAATTTGTTGTAATAGATTTCCAGGAAGAATTTTGTCCTGTCAACGGCCCAGCTCTTTTTTCAACTCTACTACAAAAGAAATCGCTTTCATGCAGCGCGCTTTGCGTTTGCCATTGGATGCAACAACTTAAGTTTAGTTTGAATCGCTTTTAGCTTTTGTAGTCAATATATACTCGTAGTTTGTTGTTATTGGGTTTCATGAAAATTTTGTTATGCTATAATATTTTTGTATATAGCGCTAAAAATTTCACTGAACTCTTTTTTATGTTGTTGTTGGGGTTTGCTCTTAATATAATTAAATTTGAAATACTAATTATGCGCGCCAACATGCATATCAGCAACAGATGTGACGAGCAAGCAAAATGTTGCACAAACAACTAAAGTATGTTTACTACAATTTAAAAACCAATAGGAGAAAAAGAGTATGTGCAGAATAAAATTTGATAAACAATTTTAGAATATAAAAACAAAAAAGGAAACTAAGAATAATTAGGTATCAAGTAAAATCTTGAGTTAACTGACGGGCAAGTTATCAGTATCAGTCAAGTGCAAGAAGATTTCATAGTAGAATTTTGTCTTCATTCGCCTAAATAGCACACACTTAACATGAAATTTCGCAAAAAAAAATTTCCAAACTGTCAACTTTTTTGTCGATAAGTCTTTTAAATTTTCCCCCACTTGAAATATTTATTTTTTCATATATTTCAACATTCGCTTATACGGATACCAAGAGTGACAATAAAAAAAAAATTCTCAAAAAGTCCACAACCAGTCAAAGGATTTACAAAACACACTGAAAATTGGTAATTGTGAATTTTTGATTTGCAAAAATTTGTTTCATGCATTGCTAATACTACGAATGCATAGCTGACTTCAGTAAATGACTTTGAGCTAATAAAGTTCAAGTTTCGTTTTATTTATGCGGCGAGTAATAGAACACTCATGCATATGTTTGATAAGCTACTACAGTGAATGTCTAGCAAATTATTATGACCGCTAAACACATACACACATATACATGCGTATGTATTAGTTCAATGCATGATATCTGTTCGGTGCCCAGCAAAAAAACGTGCCGTAATCTTTAAAGAAGGAAGTCAGTTATCTATCCTCCGTCTATAGTGGATAGGTAAGATAATTTCAATTTGTGTAGCATACTTGTAGGCGCAAAATGTGAACTTGTCCGACAGTATACTTTTGGGCATGAATTCGTATAATAGGTCGATCGATAGAATATTCTAGACAAATGGGATAATTTTAGTCCATATAAAGGGATCATTACTTTTATTATTTATATAATTACCTGCTTCCTCAAAATTGCATACCTTTCGTAGTTTCACATTTTTTGTTGGGTACTTACAACTGACCATGCATAGGGTCGAAAACTATACTTGATTTTGTTTTTGTTGCCTTGCTGTTATTTTGTTATCGTTATCATAGCAGCACTTCTATGACATTTCTTAGTATTCAACATTATCTATAGGCGCAGCTGTTTCTATAGCCTAAAAGCATTTTGTTTTTCTATTTTGGTATTTTGCCAATTTGCTTGTTGTTGTCGTTGTTTGCTGTTAAGTCAATTCTTGTTGTTATTTTTGCCATCTTTCAATGAATTTTAATTAGCATTGTTTTGCCTTCATATCGAAATAGAATCGAATTTCATTGGATTAGTGGCATTATGTTGCCCATTGTACTAACGTGCATTGTGTATAGTAGCATGCCCTTGTATGTATGTATGTATGTGTGTGTGCTGATATGTGCACATAACCCGAAAGCTGCATAAGCTGATTTGTATGCAAACATGTGAAGAGATATATGTGCGTATGTATGTATGTGTTTGCATATGTATTCACGGCATGTACGCTGTGTGTTGTTATTGTGTATGATGGCTGCGTATGCTAATGATGTGCATTGTTCTTTGAAGAAAATAACTTTTCTATAGATAGAATTGTGCGATAATAAGCAAATCATATTAAAGTGGTGATGGGTGCCGACGATGATCATTTCATGGGCTTGACTAACAGTTTTGCTTTAATAGAATTGAGTAAGACTATATTAATGATGGACGTCACTAACTTCAAAGTCCACTCTTAGACTTATTTCATTTAATTTTCATATAATAAAATACTTCTGATTTTTTTCATAGTGTTTTTTTTTTTCAAGCTTATATCTAAATTTTTTTAATTTAATCTAATTTAATTTTATTTTTATACATCATTTTGATTTTATTTTTATTCATAAAATTTTTTTCTACGAAATCTTAAGTAGGAAAATCTCGAGCGTGAAAAAATCGTATAGCCGATGTATACTCCTCCCTTTTATTTTGTTTATTGGCAAAAATATAAAAAAGTCACTTTTTCGTTAACTGCTCGCCATCGGTTTGTAACTTTTCATTCAACTTAGCGCTCGCAAAAAATCACCTGTTGCCAACAGCAACTTACACACCATGAAAGCAAAGTAGCCAATTAAAAAGTACTCACCTTTTCGCAATCGCAACGCATCAACACAACTTGCAAAAGGTCAATGAAAAAAAAAAAAAACAAAACAAAAAAAAAACGAACAAAAAATTGTTTTGAAATATGAGTGCGGGCAAAGTTATGCTTTTTTCTCTTTTTTTTTTGATATTTTTCACAATTTTAAAACTCTGCTCATTATAATTTTTAAACGAATGAGCTCATAGCGCCATACAACAACAATTTCTTTGTAATATATACAACAGTTTTTTAATACGTAAATAATTTTTGGAGCACTTCAGTTTGTTGTATGCGGATTAAAATGCTAATAAGCGTTGTCATAGAAACTATAGCTGCTGAGGTTAGGCGAGAAAGTTATACACAAAAAAAAGGTTGAAATGTGGAAAAATAAGCGTACGCAGTTGAAGTGCATAGATAATACAACAAAAAGTGGCATGCTTTGATTTGGTTTGCTGTTTTTTCTTATTAAGCAAGTAGCGTATGGATTAGCTGATGTGATGTTAATGCCTTTTTGGTTTGAGTGTATTATACCAATGGTAGCTTTTGATTATTATAGATGATAAAACTTTATAAAAATCTCATGAGATGAAATATCATAAGGTGATGCTATGATAAAACAAATTTCTATTAAATAATTTTCTGTGATGTGATATCATAACGTAGATATGTACATTGTACATACATATATACATATGTCTAACTCATACAAATAAAAAAAAGCATAATTTGATACGATATCACAATACAAATTTATAAGAACTTTTGTTAATTTGTTTTTTCAAAGTCTTATAAATGTCGTGGCATGCGAAAAAGTTGATTTCATATCATGTGATGTCATATCATGTGATGTCATATCACGTGATGTCATATCATGCGATTTCATATCATATGATATGTTTCTGAAAATTAAAATGCTAAATACTTTTGTATGCTACACATTTATACGCACACTGCTTCATTTATGTAGATATCAAAATAAATAAAGTTTCGTTACACCTGCAAATGGTAGCAGAAGAACACCGCCCATTTAAAATAATTCAATTACAACATGTAATGTGAATAGCATTTAATTGATAGGATTTTTGTGAAAGTAAAAACTTACAGTTAAACAAATTTTACAAAAAATACAAAATTTTGCATTCAATGCTGCATACACCTTAATCAAATAAACAAATATGTGAAATTTGTAACTTTTAGAAAAATTACGCATTTAATTGCAGTTGATTGAAATCTGAGAAAAACTTTTCATATGCTCATGGTAAAATGTTAACCTTTTAATTAAAATAAAAAATTGTAAGCCAATATTTTGTAACTAATTTAATATTGTAAATCAAATTAGAGTAAAGAATGAATGAATAACAAACAACAAACTTCACAACAAAAAAAAAAAATCCAACGAAATGATATGCCAAATGGAAAAAAATATGTAAATTAAACGAGCAGCTAACATGAAACCGCACGTATGCACTTGTGGGTGTATGCGTGTGTATATATATATGTATGAATAGCGGCTTTAATTTGCCAAATTAATATAATTAAAAAGGAACTTTTGCAGTGCATGTATGTATTTAGAGCAGCAGCAGCACTAACTAGTGATTAATTTGCAAAAAAGCGAAAGAGATATTTTTTAGTTAATTACACGTAAACGAATATTGCAGATTTTTATTTTTTTTATGATTTTCCAATTTTTTTTTAAAGAATATTTTTAATTAAAATTTGTAATTTTACACATTTTTATATTAAAAAAAAAAAAAAAAAAAAAAATTTCAAATTTTTTTTTTTTAGTTTTCACACTATACTTTAATTAATGTTAAGCTAATAACAAATTAATAAATAGTCCTTACAAAATCTTTGATTGAATTCCTTAATCATAAAGCAAATGCTAATATGGTAAACTTCAATCCTTTTCTAATAACACCACATTTGACACAAGTTCAAAAGCAGGACATGTGCAAACAAAATTTTAAATTTCAAAACTTTTCAATGCACAAAGTATCAAATGGTGATTGCAGTAAGACTACATCGTATGTACATTAGCCTGAAGGCTTCTAATTTTGAACATTTTTGTTATAAACATATCTATTGAGTGCTTGTTTGTTGAGCAACATGAGTAACACAAACCAATTGCTAAGTGCCAAAATCAAGTGAAAATCATTGGCAAAATATGAAAATCTTTGCAATACCACCCCCCTACTGCAGACTGTATAGCTCTGCTTCAACTGCCAATAGCGTTCTCATATGCAAAGTTAGAAGTAACATGAATATTGCAAAGTCCGAGTCGTCAAATCAACATACATACATAAGCCTTATGCATCTAGATACACAAGAATGTATGTATGTATATATAACTGCATATAGTCTTGCCACTCATAACTAAGTATTTTGTATTTTTTTGCAAGCATCATAACGTTGTCATATCCTAACTGTCTGCTTGATGAATAGCTGCATTTTTGATGAGCCCCCTGCATCCCACTTTGCATATGCTTTCAGTTGTAGGAGTTTGGTAGCAAAACAAGCAAATCGTTATTTGAGTGAGTGGCATGTTGAGTCGTGTAGGCGCCCGAAGGCGTAAACAATCAATAAGAGCTTGTCAGTGTTTTCGATTTTTTTTTTTTAATTTTCATGCAAAACATGTACAGATTTATGAAGGTAGTATCATTCGGTTGACCGCTAGGAAAAATTATTAAATGTATTTTTTTGGGGTAAAGTGAAGATGGTCTTTCAATAGAGGATGATATTAAATATGCATTATTCGAATTCCGCAATTCCTTTACATACAGCACATATCTCTGTACATTTTTTTTCATGCTATGTTGTGTTATGTTATGTTGTGTTATGTTATGTTATGTTATGTTATGTTATGTTATGTTATGTTATGTTATGTTATGTTATGTTATGTTATGTTATGTTATGTTATGTTATGTTATGTTATGTTATGTTATGTTATGTTATGTTATGTTATGTTATGTTATGTTATGTTATGTTATGTTATGTTATGTTATGTTATGTTATGTGATGTTATGTTATGTTATGTTATGTTATGTTATGTTATGTTATGTTATGTTATGTTAGATTATGTTATTATATGTTATGTTATGCTATGTTATGTTATTTCATTTTATGTTATGTTATATTATGGTATGTCATGATATGTCATGTTATGTTATGTTAAGCTATGTTATGCTATTAAATTTTATTTTATGTTATGTTATGTTGTATTATGTTATGTAGCATGCTTACTTCTCTCTTTTACTTTCGAATCGTATTTGGAGTGAATAAAAAATTAATTTTTAATACAATTTTTAGCATTTTTAGCCTTTTACGAGTATCTACACTCAGTATTGACGTGCATATGTATGTAGCACCTTGTAAGTAAAAATGTTATCACACGGCCATCAATATCATCATCATCACTATCATCATCACCAACGGATGAGTGAACTGAGTTAGCTGATAAATGCATGCATGCATGCAAAGTAACTGACATATTGCACACACCAACACATACATAATGTGAAACTCGTAACTTACTCGTACACTAGTAACAGTTAATAAAAGCACTCATGCTTAAGAAAAAGAGTTGAGTGCTATATTGATCCATACACATGCAAGCGTTTAGGTGGTTATGCATATGCATGTTGTGAGTTCTAAGTTGCAAGTAATGGTCGAAACAAATGATCTGTGCCATGTTGCCATATTACTTTTAGATATTTTGTACTTGTACATGGTTCCATGCAATTACCCATTCAAGGCGACATCATAAATTCTTGACTATCTTTCTTTTACGTGTTCGCAATTTTGTAAGTAAGTAGTAAGGGTAAATGAAAATGCAGATATGTGAGTAAAAAAAAATTAGTTGGGTCGATTTTGAACTTAGTAGTGACTAGTGGGAAAGATTGTGTTTGGTATAAAAAGCTTATTGCGCTAAGGTGTGGAGTTGAGAATCGCAGCAATATTTTTTTTTAACTTGAACACTGTGTGGTTTCGCGGCCAGCCGCCATCTTTCGCTTGAAGTGAAGGTAATTGAAAAAGAGACTTTCACAGTGGGTGGTAAGACAGTTTATGGAAAAGCGCAAGATTGTTCCCGAGTCTGAAAGATTAGCCTAGTTTTAAGGTAGAATAGAAAAATAACTATGCCTACCTGCTTCAATGTTGTGGTTCCTAAGAGCCACAAGCTTTAGAGCTTTCATTAGAAATATACAATTTCCTACACCACACAAGGTGCATTTTCCGTAGGAATGGATATTTTTTGGCTATCAACAATTACGGGATTTTTTAAACTGATTTGATAATCCCGGGATTCTGGAGTATCGTTTTACTAAAATATTTCATTTAAAATATATATAAAACAAATAGGTGTGACCCTTTTTTCCCACATTTCTGAATAAATTTTTCGAATTGGTGGGTCATATTTCATATGGAACTTTGATAATCTCTCATGCTAGGAACTAAGACTTTTTTGAAAGGTTTCTGTCCATGTTTTTGTAAAAAAAAAAGCTTTAATCTACACTTACAAAAATTATAAAGCTTCAAAAGTATTTTTTATGTTTTTTTTTGAATATGTGACTTAAAACAAATTATTTTTCAAGAAAAAAAATTCCAGAACTTTTCATTTTTGGTATTGGCATCAATAGCTGCCACTTTTTTGTTGCACTCACCTACTGCATAGATAAATCTCATATCTCTTCTTATTGTTGTTTTGTTCAAAGCACACTATCCACACTCCATTAATTCATCCACGCATAAACACTTTGCTATTCACTTTTACGCACACACACATACATAGGTACATGTATGAATGTGTGCACTTATCGGCTTTGTTGCGTATGTGTGCGTGCATTAGTGTGTTGTGTAGTGATGGCGTTTAGCCGTTGCTGCGTGTGAAACTCAATTAACGTTTTGGTTGCTGCAGCGTCCGTAATAAAGTGAAGTGGTTTTCATAGCATTTTGCTCGCAATTATCGACAAAGCAAAAGTGCAAACAACAACAACAACAACAACATGACCATTTATGGTATGCATGAGAGGCAACACACTTCTAGCAACAAAAGCAACAATGCTTAGATATTTGTTTTGCAACATAGAACTTTGCTAGCCATTGCAAGAAAATTATACAAATTTTTTTCATATTTTTCTTTGCCAAAGCGCGTTTTTGCTGTTGTTGTAGTAGCACCTTGCTCATTTTCTATTTTTTAAATTTTTTTTTTTGCACTAGCTTTTACTTTTTTTAAACTTTTGTTCACTAATAAATAGCATATCAAAGCCAACAAAAAAAAATATGCAGCGAGCTAATTGGCTTTGAAAAGTTTTTAATTGCTTTTAGCTGGTATGCAGCCAAGGCTAAAAGTAGCAAAATTTTCCCCTTTTTTTTCAGGATGGACAAGCCAAGAAGTGGAATGGAAGCTAATAGAAAAGGAAAGTTCTTTTGCAAAATGTTTTTCAGCTAAGCGAAAAATAGTGGTAAGGTGTGAAAAATAAGAATGTAGAATTCAAAGGAGGAATACAATTTTTTCTCGAAAAGCATATATCTGCAAGCTTTTCTGTTGCATTCGAATTTCAAAAATATATCGGAGTAAGGAACACGACTACAGCCACAAAGACAACAACAACAAAAATTGGAACCTTTGCAGGACTTTTAAGTGATTATTAACCAGCTTTTTCTCTGATAATTTTGTGATGGTTTTGGTCACTTTTTTTGATTTTTTGTATACATACATTTTACAATAATTTTTTAACTTTCTCAACTCCTGAGTGGGTACAGGTTTACGTGAAACTACGATGTGATTGCGTTATCGGTCTCAGCGTCTTCCTTTTTATTTTTAAAAGGCTCTATAAGTGGGTTCCAAGTAGTTTCCCAATTATTTTCACCTTTTTCTTGAATATACAGCGAACTTGTTTATTCAACTCAGCCGGCTATTATTCCTGACTTACAACTTAATTTACATTTTTTTTTTCATTTAAAAAATTGTTATATTTTTCACCGCTCATATTCTTTACTATTTTAAACATTATTCTTTGTTTTCAATTCTTCCTTCACATCTAAGCTTTTTGCTCTTGCTCGCCTCACTCCAGATACGCGCCAAACAAACACCAACGTATTGAGTGCTTTCTCTTGTAAAACGTAAATGCAATGGCTTTATTTACTTCTTTTTTTGTGTTGCCATTTTTGTTACTGCTTTTGTTGTTTTCCAACACTAACTTTTTTCAAAGTACTGCTTCACACTTGCCTATCAAAATGACCTTTTTCCTTGCAGCTTTGCAACAAAAGCACTACTGCCTCACATACAATCAACACTATCACTAGCTATCTAAGCTACCTCCACACCTCTCACACTCTTTTTTTGTTTATCTTTTTTTGACATTACAAGCAAGTCACGTGCAATGTTGTGGCTACTGCGCTTACGATTTTTTATGTTTGATAATAAAACACATTTTTCACTTGTTTTAGTAAAAATATTTTTTTTTTGTTTTTTTTTTTTCATTTTCAGCACCCTTTTTTGTGCAACAGCCAACACATAGAAAATAGCAGTGCAATGTGCATTTTTATCTATAAAAATCGGCTCATAAAAGTCATTTAGTTTAAAGCAAAAACAAAAAGGGAAAAGTGTGAAAACGCGCACTAACAAACGAAAAGAGTTAGCCATTCATTTAAGTGCTGCTGACGTTGGCTATTGAAAAGGTAGTAAATTTTGTATATATATAACGACAGTGTTGCATTTTTTAAGTTAGTACTACAAAATGCAACCCAGTAAGGTAGATTGGGTGAAGAATAAGTGGTGGTCGTGTGTGTGAAACCTCTTTTTATAAGTAACTAACCCGAAAAATTTTTTAGATATTTTACTTAATTTTTGAAAATCTCGAATCCAGCTCTACAAACGCTAACAATTTTTTTTTATTACCGAAAATAACTTTCAACTTCATATTTTCATTAATTTATTATGTTAAATTAGAATTAATCTAGCATCGAACTAGTTCTTATCTGCAACTTCTATTTTAGTTTTGCATCAAAAGTTTGTCTCCCTAGCTTTTGCGTTCCCTGCAGGGTATTGACGTCATTTGTTTGTCTGAATTTAATGCTGCCCTTTCGTTGCTTGGCTTTCGGCAAATAGTGGGATTATTTAGTTGTGTTTGTAGTAGTAAAACTTTAAGCCATGTTATTTAGTTAAAAGCACGCGCAACATGTAGTTTCCCTTTGTTCCTTGTTAGGTTTATGTATTTGGTGCATTTTTTATATTCTTTTTTTTTTTTTGTATTCTCGTTTATGCTGCAACAAGTTAGCTTTAACAAAATTTAAAGAGCTTTCTGACAAAGTAAGTTGTATTTTTTACAACAAAATAAAAAGTAAATGTATTCAAGAAAGACTGCATTTCTATTTTTCCGCCTAAGACAAGCTTCGGAATGATTTTCGGGATTTCTTGAGTATTAGCTAGGGATTTTTTTCAGAGAGATTTCGAAAATTTTTAAAATAAGCTCAGGACCATTTAGGATATAAGTAACAATCACTCAACTGATGCTCATTAAATAATGCAACAGATTCTGACATCTCAAGCCCTTAGACCACGACGGAATTTCCAGACTGATGCTAAAATTACTTAGGTATGATGGTACCGTAGTGAGTCTATGTTAAGCTTGATGTCTTAATGGATAATCCACTCATACAGAATATCAAAAAAAAAAAGAAAAAAAAACAAAGCCATTAAGGTTTTAATTACGCATTAAAAGAATAGATACTTTGGCCTCTCTTTCAAAAACAAATAACCTTTTTTTAAAAGCAAAAAGCCAAAAAATCTTAATTTTAAAAAATTGTTGCTCATTTTCTGACCTTTTTTCACTTCATTGCTTTTGCTAAATTTTATTTACTAAAACTTAAATCATTCGATTTGTTACACAGATTTGTCACGGAAAACCCACTCACATTATATAAAAATGTCTAACTATAGATGTCTATGCCTAAGTTGACATGGTTAACACTTCATACGACCTTCTTCAAATTCTTAACTTCCATCCACCCCAACTCTCAACTTTGTGTTATTTAATCACTTTCACGCTCAGTGATTTTTGTGTTGATTACAGATTAAGATTTTAAGCAATTTTCATGCTTACAACAAATGAAGTCGAAGATAATGATTATGATGTTGTGGATGACAAAATGAATAAGAGGCAACAAGTATATAGTGTATAATGTCACTTGAGTGTAAGCATCTGATGGACAAAACAAAAAAAAAAGCTGAGTAGTGAACGTATAATGTCAACAACCGCATCGAATCGTGCCAAATCACCAGTTGCTTACTCTTTACTTAATCAACTAGTTGTGTGAGTGTACCCAGCCATGACGATTAGAAAGGTTTTTTAAAGTCGTAATTGATCCCGATATGAAATATAAAAACTCCTGATCTATACAAAATAAAATAAAATAAAATAAAGTAAAATAAAATAAAATAAAATAAAATAAAATAAAATAAAATAAAATAAAATAAAATAAAATAAAATAAAATAAAATAAAATAAAATAAAATAAAATAAAATAAAATAAAATAAAATAAAATGAAATAATAATAAAATAAAAAATAATAATATGTTTTTATTTCTTCAAAGCTTCCATCTCAAAGTATATCCTCATAAATATTTTATCTGTCGTTTATATGGAACAAGCAGAGTGACCTGCCTAGAGTGACCAACAGCTGTGAGATCGTCCCTAACTACTTTGTTTGATACTGTTAGTTTCTGCTTGGCATTGTTTTCAATTTTCTATAATCTAGCCAAAGGTTCAAATATATATTTCTATTAAGCTGTCAGCTGCGTATGTGTGGCAACGTTGTTGTGAGAGTCAGTAATGGTGATGATGATGAGTAAAGCCATTCAATTTGATTGTTTTGAAATGATGAACAAAAGAAAAGGACAATGTCCTTACGTTGAGTGTTTGCAAGCGGCTGTTAAATCTTCAGTCATGGTTGTTGGTTATTTATGCTGTGCTTTCAATTTAGTGCGCTCTATGTGTGGAATAGATTTCTTTGCATTAGAAAATGAAATTTCTGCAAGTCTAAATAAAGTGAGAGATTAATTAAATTTGTTTACTTACTACACAGAGCTAGAAAGGTGTTTGTTTAGAATCATCGATAGTAGTGCGAAGTACTTACACAAATTAACTTGCAGCAGTTAAAATGAAGTAAAAAATATTAAAAGCATGTAATAAAGTGAAACCGCTGGTGAGTTATAACAGAAGTGATGCAACAAGAGCCTTTTCTAATTCAATTACATAATCAATAAAAAAAAAACGCCATTGAGACGTTTGTATTATGCAAGGCTTGTAATTTTTTGTTGGTATTGAAAGATTCATACTCGCTTATTTGCTGCTTCCCTCTATTATGCAAACATTAAACGAATTCTTGAAAAACTTGTTGAATGCTTGTTTTCCCTAGCGTATTATGCAATGTCTATCGTTTTTCAATTTATCTGATTAGTTTATATGTATTACAAAAGAAAAGTAAAGCTAGTTGGAAGGTGCTTGGGAATTACAATGGACTCAGTGCTAAGAACGTTAATATTTAACACAATTCTGAGTATGTTTTGGAGCCACTCAAGCTCTCACTGCAGGAGGAAAAAGTGTTATAGAGCTAATACTTTTTTTCCACGACTTTAAAGTGGCGCTTTAGCGACATTTGTTACTTTGTAGTGAGCACAACTATTCCTCGCCTCTATTCAAGTATTATAACTTTGAAGTAGCGCTGTTTGTTGGATGCGGCTTCAAAGTTATTTTTTCTAAGATATCGATTTTTTTACGTTAAGACGCAGTTACCACACCGGTACTTCATTACGACGTAGCCGCTACGTCAGTGGAACTTTCGGTGTATATATTTTAAAGGATCGTCGGTGAAACGTGGCGCTCAATAAAAAAATGATACCCACTTTTAGTTACAAGCACGTAATAGCTGCCTTTCTGTTACGTGCCGGTTACCAGTGCCTCAACACTTTAAAGTCACAAAAATGGTCGCAGTTACGTTCCAATCACTTACAATAATAAGCTTCTAAAGAATTCTAGTTTCAGCTCTTATTCTCGAAACTGTTTTAATTTGTGCTTTTCATTTTTATGAATTACGCCACAAGCTACAGACCACTCACCAATAACCAAACTTCTTCAAAGCTAAGTTTGCAAGCCAACAAGCAACATATGAAACCACCAACAAATAGTGGCTTCTATCAGAACTTGTAAATGCTATAGATGAGTATATGTACGAGTAAGTGTAGAGAAGTTCATTTACAAAGATTTCAAAGATTTTCTATTTTTGTTTCAGCACTGTTTTTGTGAGCTTACAAGTAGATTTTTTATGCAAACGATTTTTGTGGTAATTTGCACATACAAGTGCTACAATACCACACACACACACACACCCACACAGAAGCGCATGTGATAGAGAATAAACAGTGTAAGCAAACATATGCGAATATATGAATGTATTTAGAAAACGACAGCTGCTGGATTGCTTTACTAGTTTTTGGTGAATTGTAGCACGCTTAAAATATGGAAGACTACAAACAAAGCACATATCCACATACTCACACACATACACACAGAGGGGGAGAGACCTTCACAAGTGCGCTTACAATTGAGTCTGTTGCATGCAACATTCATAGACTGCTTGCCAATATTAATGCCAACGGCTACAAACGAAGAGTTAGTAAGGATGCAAGCGGGAATTAGTTGGGTTGCACACACACGCATACGTATTGAGGGATATTCGTAGTGGTCTAGCTTACATAGCTATTGCAGGGAAACAAATCAACTCACATGCATATAACAACAAACAAATCACAGCAAAGGGATTTTGTTATTTACATTTTTTGCTCCCTATTCAGAGTTGCTAATCTTCGTACTTCTTTTATTTATTTTTTTTTTCTTTTCTACAGTCAATGTTTTTTACGCTTCCCTTCATTGCTATTGACTCTTTTCTAAAATATTTTTGTTGTTGTTGCTATAGTTGTTACTGTTGCACAAACGGTAATCGAGATTTCCTTTTCAAGTTTTTTCTTGTTGTATTTTACATATGTTTTTGGGGATGCAACGCGTGTATGAGAGATGTCGAGTGTTTTGCGTGCCTTTGATTTGCACATTTTTCCAATTTTCTCCCCATGTGTCCAAGGCATATGAATAGATATATGTATGTGAGGAGTTGTGTAGCCAGTCATTTTTTTATGGATTTTTGTAAAAGCTTTATTATTCAAAAAAAAAATTTTGAATACCATAAAAAAAATAATTCTTCAATAAGAACCGGCATGTTAGAGAGCGGTCAAAAGTAGTGTCTAGCATGTCGTAAGTACTGAAGATCAATCCTGCCACAGTTGAATCGCTCCAAAATATTTCAAACGTACGCTTTCTTTATGTTAAAGTAAAGAGTATTTATTATTTTTTTATTTGTAATGACATCTCACTATCAAATATAATCGCTGGAAAGGAGCGGTGACTTTATATTCAAAGAAAAACCACATAGATAAAATTTCTATATTGCAGTGCGCCTAAAAGTAGGCAACAAATCTCTATGAACTTTTACTCAACAGATAGTTCCATTTCTCCTATTTTTGAAATGCAACTCATGATTTTATAACTCCTCTGCAACAAACCAGCAAAATGCTATTACATCAACACCATCTACGGCCCGGCCGCATGCCACTCCTAATCTCGCCACTCATTTTACTTTTATATATTATATAGCATAATTTTGTGCGCTTTTTTCTTAATATAATACGAAATTTATTCATAACTCAAATTTTGTTTTTTTCTGTATTATTTATATACCTTCTTCGCGCTGCGCATTTTGTGCTTTGCCTTTGTTTGTGCCATCATCAATTTTGTTTTGCTATCGACTAATTATAAAATGTTTGATTTCCCTTGGTAGCAAAGTGTGTTGATGGCGAAACGGTTTGAGTGGCTTGGGAGAGTTGACAGGCACCTTTCACTGGCTTTAGTTGATTGTTTTGCTATTTGCGTTTTTTACTCATTTTGTATTTGCACTAAGCGTTATGGGTGGTGTGAGAGAGCGTTAGGGGATTTTATGTTGAAATATTGAAATGGAAGTACGAGTGGATCGCTACAAAATACAAAAGAAAAAGCTCAAATTTTTTCAAACCACTCTATAGACTAAAAAAGTAAGCAATGGACGCAGTAGCTTTGAATTTTCTACCTCAAATTTCTGAATGATTTCGATTGTACGCAAATCAATAAGAAAATTGGAGTCAAAATTTTGGAGCACATAATCTGATATTTTAAAATGTCTCATAAATTTATTAAAATAATATAAAAAATTAATACAATTTTCCCCTAAAAGTATGCAGTCTTTAAAGCGTGTTTCCAATAATTTCTTTCATCCTTACATCTCTCAGAGTTTACAATGGGCTCAACACCTGTACCACATGTTTTGCTAATTGATTTTCGAAAAATTGTAATCAATGTGGTTTTGCTTATGAAAAAATCGGATTTGAATTTTATAATTACATAAATAATACAAAGCAAGTTATTGTCACGGTATATTAGTGATAAATAAGGAAAACATAAAATGGGTTTGAGTAAACCGCAACAATTACTGAATCAATAGGAAAGTAATAGAAAAACAATTTTCATCAAAACTGCCTACCGTACACTTGAATTAAATGTCTATAGAAACGCACAAAAGTGCATACATACCTATGTACATTAGACTGGCATAAAGTTTTTAAATAAATTTTCTCTATGAATTTTTGAGTGTCAAATCGTTGGAATATGCCCTTTCCGATCTTAATAATATTGGAAAAAGTTTTCTTTTACCATAAAAAAAAGATCTGCCTGAAGAAAAATAAACAAACAATTTTTTTCTTGAAAAAATTAACAAAATTTTTTTTTCTTGAAAAAATAAACAAAATGTTTTTTTCTTGAAAAAAATTTCTATATAAAAAATTTTAAATTTTTCTTTTAAGTTAATATTTTAAATATTTTGTAAACTGATTTAGTTAAAGAAAAACTAATTTAGGCACTTCAAAAAAGGTATAAGAAATATTTCGAAATAAAAAAAAATAAAAATTTCTATTTTAGAAAGTCTTCGATTTACAAGGTCTTACTAAAAAGGACAAAAAAAAATTTTGGACAGAGGTTTTCTGAAAATTTTGATTCATATAAAAATATCTTGGTTTCTTTTTTTTTTTAAATGTGATTATTAAATTTTGTTCCAATTTTTTTTTTCCTTTCAAATACCTAGTCTAGACCTTTTCCAAGTGTACTTCAGAATGCGTAAAATGATTTTCAGAAACCGTAAAATGTACTTCAGAACAATCAATTGTACTTCAGAAATGGTAAAATGAATTTCAGAATAGTCAATTGTATTTCAGAAACTGTAAAATGAATTTCAGAATAGTCAATTGTACTTCAGAAATGGTAAAATGTACTTCAGAATTGTCAGTCGTACTTCAGAAGCCGTAAATTGTACTTCAGAATTGGTAAAATGTACTTCAGAGATCGAAAATTGTACTATGGTTGATCAACCAATATGGGGCCTCTCACCCCTCAATACCTATCTTACCTTCCTTAAGATCCTAGAATGTTTCACTGCTCATTAAGCCAGTCGGGAAGTACCGGGGCGAACCGGGTTCATATCCAGCTAAGAACGGTCCCTGAAGTACAATTGAAAATTTTAAAGAACATGTTACAGCTTCTGAAGTACAATTTACCATTTCTGAAGTACAATTTACAGCTTCTGAAATACAATTCACAATTTCTGAAGTACAATTGACTATTCTGAAGTACATTTTACTGTTTCTGAAGTACTCTTGGAAAAGGTGTAGTTCAATAAATTAAAAAGAAAATTACGCAATTTGGTCATTGCAGAAATTTTCCGTGATGGCCAAAATAATTACATAAACATTCGTAAAAAAAATTAATTCTTATGTCTTTATAATTTTTATTCAAAATATAGCTTTATCTTTAGCAACAATAAGACAATAGTTATAGAGCACGTAAAATTATTATTAAGAGCTAAAACTTGAAAAAAATATTTTTTTTAGCGACAGTCTAATGTATTTATGTACATATTGTCACCTTACACAAATTTTCCTACTCACACGCAATTTTCTGCAGGCCGAAAATATCTAAATTCACAAAAGAGAATAAAATTATCTATTGCACACCTTTGACCTCTACGCATACAAATTAACATGTAAGGCATATTATCAGTTAGTAGCATGCAGGCAATACAAATGAGTACAGTAGTGGTAGTAGGAGTAAAGCAGTTGGTTTGAATATTTAGTCACAATGTCCGTGGCAGCACTCAATTAGCATGAATATAAACGGAAAATCTAAGGAATGGCGCTTACCTTGCTATCATAGGCGAGTTTACAGAAAATACTTACACAACAACAAAATCTTGGCAACAAAATATGTAATCGAAATGCTGAACAAAAGCTACGAAACATAGCTGAGGGGATGGCGCAGAATTAAGATGATAGCGAAAGGTGCAAACAAGGTTGCAACAAAAGTGCTGACTGATGACAGCAATGTATGTTGGCAAAAGATATTTTCAACACCTTGCTGTTAGTGGTGACTTAAAATGAAATGACAGTGTGGGGAGAGTGTTGAAAGGAGAGTAAGAGTGACGGAGATCAGATTGGGACAGTAGGGATATAGAATAGTTAGAGCACCAGCAACTGCTGTAACGACTAGAAATATTTTTGTTGATGGTGTGAAAGAGACAAGAAAAAAGGATAATAATAAAAAAATTTAATTTTGATAAAAATGCGGAATTACTTTCAAATCATTTGGGGTCCTTAAAAAAATGTATAATAAGCTCAGATTCTACTTTCAAAAGTCTTGAAATATAAAAAAAACTAACATGATGCTTGTAAGATATCACTAAAAACCAGACCTAACTGATAGCAAAAGAATAGTAAGTGCCTATAGTAGATCAAAAAAAAAAAATCTGAAGAATGACAGCCACAGTAGCAGCACAGAGGTTAATGGGATAGCATGCAAAAATCAAACGAATCACCTTCTGTGACGACCACAGACTCTTCTTCGGACGACTAAATTCGTTAAAAATAAAATCTGGATAACTTTGTAAAATACAAGCTGCACAGCCTACCCCCTACACCCCCAAAAACTCACACCAAAGTGCCTGCAACATGCAGTCAAATGCAAGTCTTTAATTATTTATGCATGTCAAAGACCTTGTCACATAATCAAGCAAACATGCAGGCATTGTGCAACCAAAAGTGTATGCCACGCCCCCCGCCCCCACATCATAAGCAGCAAATGTGGTCAACGTAAGCAAATTTACACTTCAACATCGTGTCTGGAGTTTATGAAATCCTTTTATCTATGCGTTGCACAACAGAATTTGAGTAACGAAAAGTAAAGCAACACAAACAAAGACAACAATGGCAACACTAACAAGAAAAACAACAAGAAACACAATAACTAATAGCACAAACAACTATAGCCATCATATTACAACAACATTTGCAACAAACGTTTGTGGTTTATGTATTCATCACAAAACCAAACATGTCACAGCAGCAGGTAGGCAAGAGGCCCCAATAGCCTTCAGTAGATCTTAAAAATGAATGAATTTAGGAGCACTACAATAACAAAAGTGTGATAATAATGACAAACCAAGTTGCAGGCAGGTTGCATTATGACGTCAACAATTTTTTGATTAAAAGGTGTGCATTTAGTAGCTTTACAAATACAAGCAGTATTTGTTGTTGTTGCTTGTGTTGCATGCTGCTTATTTGAGAATATTTTTGGTATGTGTGTTTGAGAGTGCATCAAAGAAAAAAAGCGAGATAAAATTGAATGAAGTTTTCATCGACGCATTACTAAATGACCAACTTAAAATATAGGGTGCCTGGTATTTTAATATGTCGGTCGGTTTTAGAGTAATCTACAATATGTACAGAAGCAAATGTGTGCTTCAATAAGTGGTGTGAAGAAATTTCATACCTTAACTGGTTTTGGAGATACATATAATGACTAAAATCTTTGACACACAATTTTTTGTGCAGAAGGAAATTTTTTATCTTTTCAAGCGAGGTTGGTTGGTTGGTGCAGAGAGTAGAGAAGTGAGTCATAAAGGACTCGTTATTTCACTCAACGAACTATGAGACTATGAGAAGTCATATTTTTTCGAGCACAAGCAAGCTGCCTATAATGGCAAAACACAGACACTATCTAAGCAAAATCTCTTAAAACTTTCCACTCAACTGCACCCACGCACTGACTGTAGGATAATCTTAGCTCCCCAGCCTATCATCAACGCCTTCCTTGTGTTTCGAAAATGTTTTTATTACCTTTAATTTGCGAGTTCATTGCGCTCTACCAACAAATAACACCATATCTATCTATCGATAATTATAATAATTCAAAAGAATTCTAAGGTCAATATAACAACAACAAAGTATTTTGCTTTTACATTATCAACACAACAACAACAATGTGGCACCAAATTTTGACACATGCACAATGTCACAGCGGATGTGGTTGGTTGACGCTAGAGACGGAGACTATGGCGTCTAACAGTCGTGGCCACTATGGCGCGACAAAATAGTCAACTAACCAAGCAGCTGTTATGACGCGACCCCAAGAGACAACTGACAACAGAAAACAATGTGACAAGTTAAGGTATATAATTCATAAATATGTCTATATGTATGTATGTGTGTGTGTGTGTCATATTGCACTAGACGCTTTTACTCGAAATGGTTTTGAGGTGAAAATGAGCACCAAAGCGCAAATGAGTTTGACTGCTTAGTAGGAGTTGGAATGAGGCGAATACAGTCAGTATTCATTATTTGTCAAAGTCAATGCGGACAAATGCCGGTGCTGGTTTACGCTGACGTTACGAAGCTCAGTAAAGGTGTGGGAGTGGTGCAGTTGTGTGCAGTTTGGCAATACGCTGTGGACACGCTGCCACGTGGACAATCCAAGTTACACTGTCTTCCATAGACAAAACCAGCTTGGCGTTGACGTATGGCATGTGGCAAGCGTAAAGTCATTGTTTGGCATGCAACAAATGTGCGCTGTTGGAGAGCGCGCGCACTCATTCCCTACAGGCTGACAACTGCAAAGCTTTTTCTTGTTCTTGTTTCTTTATGACTTCCATACGACGTGTTTGACGCTTTTGTCGAAATGGAAATGAAGAAAATTGTGAGAAGTGAATGCAAGAGATGGAATGCTTTTGCACACAATAGTCGTCCAATAAACAGCAGGTTTCGAATACTGTACGTGTTTCTTTAGACAAGAAATAGCCACCAGAGGAGGCCAAGTAATGAAGCACTTGTTTTATTTTTTCAAGTGCGTGAATACCTCCAAAATCGCCTTTGAATGGCAACACTGCTGGGTCGGAACAACTTCGTGCATTCGCATCGAATGAACGTTGAATCTTTTCGTCTTTGGTTCAGGGGACTTTTAAGTTGTCGTGTTTTCCAGGTCATTTTAGGATAATTTCGAAACTATTTCTTGTTTGTTTTCTTGAATTTTCAGTATCATTTCGGGACTTTTTGGTTATCATTTCAAAATCATTTTGGTATCAGTTCATAACATTTTCGGGACCGCTTTGAATTTCTCTTTTGTCTTTTCAGGAATATTTTGCTATTTTTCAAGTATACATTTTGGAATGTAGTCGCATCTTTTCAGGTTCGTTTTGGGATTATTTTCTTCAACCACATCGGAATATTTTGAGGATCTTATTCGACTTTTTTTGCGACACTTTTGGCGTCATCTCGCAATGGTTTCGACAACTTTTCCGGAACTGTTTTGGGTTTTTCCGAGGTTATTTTGAACATTTTTTGTGAACGATTCCGGTGTATTGAGGGAATGTTTTCGAGATTTCTTAGAAAACATTTTTGGGTATTCTTCTGGACCAATTCAGAATTGTTACCGTGGTGTTTTCGAAATTTTATCTTTATAATTTATCTCATAAATGAAACACTTGATAGGTTCAAACTCCATTTAAATTTTTCATATTTTTTTTTTCATAATTTAAAACATTTTAATTTGAATAACCTTCCACGACATTGTGGCATGTTACACCTCTCATTCAAGTATAAATTAACTCACCCTTCCTGCGTACCTTCACAGCACCGGACCTTGGTTTAGTTGATGCCCCTGTGTCGCTAGCAATGTGTCAGTTGTTTTTGCTATACTCATTTTTGTTCAACATTCACATTTTAATTCGTTTTCATATTTGCCATTTGCTTGACGTTGCGACGTGCAACAATTTCACAAAACTTCATACAACTGGTACCTGGCAACTTGCAACATTGCTCCCGCACTCAGCATTTAACATGCAACATTTCTACATTTCAACTGTTATGCATATCTTTGTAATGCCATTTCTAGTTGTATGTTTTGGTATGCATTTGTGTCGCATATTCTTGCTTGTTTGTTGCATGTTGCACGTGCCGATCATTAATAATGATGACACTTGGAAATTAAGTTCTGCGCACGCGGTCATCATGTGATCCCTCCCTGTGAGAAGGAAAGTAATTCGAATTTGCTGGGGGATCTCCGGAAAGGGTGATGACTCTTAGGAATGTCGAGTTGAGCGCGTTATCTTGAATAATATTTTTAATTTGTTTGAATGTTGGATATGTATGCATATCCCTCTTTGAAATGGGAAGAGTAGCTCAAATCCAAGTAAAGTTAATTTTTGTAAAGTTTTAAAATGGGAGTGGACCACCTTGAATTAATAATATTTTGAGCTACTAAAGTGAGCAGTCTCCTCTAAGACTCATTTAAAAGAGCTTGATTCTTAACAGCCCTACACTCTTTGAAATGGCTTGTTTCCCAGAGCTTCGTTTAGAGGGGCTTGTTGAGGTTTCTTTGTCTATATACGCTAATTAGGCATACATTATTGTGGCACCCTTTATCATGCATGTCTCTTTTTCGCTTGACGGTTTCCTTTTTGTTCTTGCTTTTTTTTTTTTTTTTGTTGCTAGAAAACTAATTACTCATAAAACGTATTGAAACGAAATGCGATTAAAATCATAAACACGAAATCATAAAATCGCATTGCTTTGATGTTGTGTCAGTTCTATTGAGAACCAAACTCGTTTCACAATTTTTTTAGCCTTGAAAAAATAAATAGCAATTCAATCAAGGCACATTTTCTTGTTGGCAACACTAGCTGCTTTGTTTCTTGTCATAAAATAATATTGCTTGGATTGTCGCAATCAGAAAATATTACTTCGTAGGATTAATAAATTACGGAAAAATGTATTAAGATTGGACCAAGATCGGAGTCGAAACAAGTAAATTTATTTCGAAATCACAGACTGCTGATAAAGTCAATTCTAGAACTGTACTTCAGACCGAAAGAAGTACTACAAGCGACTTCGAGTTTATAACAGAACTATAGCGAGTATGGCGAGGGCGGAATGAAAGCTCAATCGAGTATGGAACCAAAAATTAGTCTTAAACCTATGCAGGCAAAACCCTATATACTTAATTAGGTTGTAAATATGAATGGACTAGGATTCAGATAACGGACTAGAAAAAATACGTATATCACATTCCTTTGAAAGTCCCAGTTACCACGCTGCTACGTCATTGCTACGTAAAAATAACAGGAATGGAACTTTACCCGCTATTTTGCAGAAACGTTGCTGCAAAGTTCTGACTACCAAATTCTACATTTTAGGTTGCTAGCAAGTTATAGATGCACTCCTTTATCAACACTTTAAAGTCACAAAAATGGTCGCAGCACCCTTTCCACAATAAATTGTGCACTCAAAGCGCTTTTACAAAAAATTACAAAAGATTTTTTCTGCTTAACTGCAATCTTTGTTTTCTAAAGCATTCCACAAACGCATTCATTCATACATGAGAAAGTTGAAAAAAAAATCTGCTAATTAACGTAAGTTTGATTAGACATGACTTGAAAGCGGATATTTTGTGAGCAGATTGTATGCAATGATGGGTGGAGAAGCGTATGTGTAGAGCTTTAAGACCATGAAAGCTAATGAAAAGTTTAGTGCTAAGGTGAGAAACTCTTCTTTCTTTTTTTTGCTTTTCAAGCGCTTTGTAAAAAAATTAGCTGTCATGCTTATCAGGTCATCGGCGTGCTACTTGCACACATACGAACATGAATATGCAAATATGCATTCAGAGATATCCGTTACTATGCTCAAAGCGCATTTGCTGTATGAAATATTTTCCACGTATGTCAAGTAATTAGAAATGATAGCATGATCTCTGAGCTTTCGTATTTCCGTACAATTTTCACACTTTTTGAAAATTTTAATATTACAAAATCGCTTTGAATCAATAACAAATGATATGCAATTTGATAAATATTGGGGTGGTGCCAAATTTTTAATACACAGAAAAAATTTTTTTTTTTACGAAATCAAATTTTAAACTTAGAAAATACTTCAAATGTCAAGCTTTTAAAAAAAGCAAAATTTTAGAAATTTTTATTTAAAATATACATATAACATACATAGGTACTTAATAGCAAAAACGTCGGTTTTTCTTTTTAATTTTTTTTTTTCTTTTTTAATTTCAAAATATACATTTACTCAAAACATAAAAAAAATATTGGCATTTTAGTTTTGGTATATTATATATTTTAAAAAGATCTTGTTATAAAAATTAAAATTTATATTTAAAATAGTATTTTTATTAACAAATTTTTTTCAGTGTAATATAAAATTTTTGTAGTACCTTTCGGTTGAGTCGCTACGTAGTAATCACAGCCTCGAAGCACCTATTGCCGTCATTTTTCAGATTTTTCAATACCTTGCCACGCCCACAATTTTTGAACAATGCATTTTCTAACAATTGGGTCGTACTCGCATCGTTAAAATGTAGTTGAATTGCATCAAAATCTGAAAGTGTTGTGATCAATTCAAATCACTTTTGATATGAAATTCATCATTAATCAGTTTGCAAAATTCACATTCGAAAAAAAAACTGTACAAATTCTAGCCACCCTAGCATGACTGCCTGATTGAAAGCGATATGGTTGTTTGTTTGTCATTTAATTAGTCATTGATGTGTTAATATGACTGATTGATAATATAAAATTGTGATTACATTTCAATGAACGAGCAAACATTATAGCCTTTATAGAGATTTTAGTATAAAGAGTGCAGATTTGTAGAGGAGGGGAAAGGGTATGACTTTTGTTTATAACTCGCATTTATTAAAAGCTCTTTTAATATTTGAAATTCAATGGTTAGCTGCTTTTTATTAAAATGCAAATTTATTGGTAGATTGGGTTATGTGTATAATTGTGGTATTGCGATTATTATTAGATGTGGTCATTGATTTCATGCATTTACTTCTATTCATTTATTAATATAACCACTAGCAAACTTGGGTGGGTTATGGGAGGACTATATTTTTTATTAACATGCGTATTGAAATTGCATAGTATTATCAATTCTAGGCAATTTCTACATATTTTTGAGAGACAACACTTTCCATAGATCTGACGGTCCATGGAACTTAAGGCTGTTTTTGGTCTAGAACAAAAACAATACATAATATGGGGTTGCAATAATTTGACTATGGTACCAACCAATAAATCCACCTAAATACTGCTCATAGTTAGTATCTCGGTCGTAAATATTAGCCAAAAAAGTCTCTGACTACTCTCTATAGCAAGTGATCTGCGATTGATCTCTTCAGTCTAGAGTGAACTATAATTTGATATATGTGAGTAAATTTTTTTGTAGCAATCTCAAAGTCGTAAAAAAGAGGGTTAGTTCTGTCGTACTCCATTCTGGTATAGATGTGTATAATTGATGAATCAAATAGAAAAATAATTAGTTCAGCCCCTACAGACATTAGTCGCTTACTTAGATAGTTGAGGGAACATAGACGAAGGAACATAGATGACAGACTGAATATAGGTGAGGAAATATAAATGAGAGTATATAGATGGGGGAATTCTTGACTTATGTATAAATGATCCATCTCAGACAAATCGCATTTTTATCAGAGAAAAAATACAGTTTGAAGACCACTTGTAGCTAATTTTCGAACGAATTTTTAGATAGTTTGCAACTAGTTTTAATATAACTTCATATTGGCTAGTTTGTTATCGGTTCAATTTCGGATAGTTTAAAGTTAGTTCCTGATGAGTGCAGCTCAAGCCTGAATTTATGGTAAATTTGTTCGGTACATCCTGAAACACACACACACATACACAAACACACCATTACACTTACATTATTGAATGTGTGCGACGTTTTAATGCTGTCTATCTTCATCGTTCTTATTGTCGCTGCTGTTGACGTACATATACATATGTATACAATGTTGTTTTACTATCCACCTATGATTTTGTTGTTGTAATTTTGTTGTTACGACTGTAGTCATGGCTGCTGTCAAAGTTCACGTGACGTTACTCAAGTGAGGAAATTACAAGTCGTGAATTAATGGCAATTTACTTGGTGATGTTGTGCCAACTGCTGATGATTTTCATGCTAGGTGAGAGTTGTTGTTGTTGTTGCTGTTGCTGCACATTTGCTATACCTTGCTACCGTGCATTATTTGTCATCAACACATAACACTCACACATACACACACACACACAAACACACTTTCTTATACGCAGCTCAACTTTCACTTCGGTCACCGCTTGCATGCGTAAGCCTTAATGCTGAACGCTTACTTGATGCGCGCAGCTTGTTAACGGGATTTCCGTCGTAAGCAATTGCATTACTTTGTCATCAGCGTAGTGACAAAAGCAGCAGCATAGCTATAACACAAACACAAAAGCTCGCAAGACAAGAAAACATTTATGGGAACCCGGTAGAAAAAGGAATTATATTAAATGAGGAGTTTGAGATCTCAGATGGGATAGAAGAAGTGGTTTGTTGAAAAACGTGATCTTGTGATCGTATACTAGATCATGAAGTCTTTCGTACCACCTGTCGATGCAAATCTTTAGCTTGAAACAATTTTTCATCTCTCCAAAGTAATATTATTGTGGAAGTCTCTGAGGAATGGCCAAACATATAGCACAAAGGAGTGTCTAAGCTTCATGAAGGTTGGCGAGGTGAGTGCCTAAAGTCACATCTTGATTCGACTAGGATGTATTCCATTCTTCGGAGAAAATATTCACGGTTAAGATCCGCTCTATCTGCAGCCATATCATTTCTACAAAAAAAAAGTAAAAAGTAAACTAACTGGGGATATCCAAGTGACCTGCCATTGAGCTTGAATAGTTTTCACCCAAAACAAACTACTCTTCTTTCTCACCTTAACTACAAGAACACTTCCCAGGTAAATAAGATCTCATTCTGGTGAGATTTCGTTGTCCTACTGGGTGCTTCACATATGAATTCTTTGCCTTGTTGACTGCTCGCGATTCATTTTAATTTAAAATTTTTTTTATTTCATCTTGGCCACGCTCATAATCGTAAATGCTCGCATAGTACCTTCAAGTTTTCGCTCGCTTACTTCAGCTGCTTGCCTCTCATATGTGTGCTTATTTGTTGTTTCTGCTTTTGTTGTTTTTTAATTATTTATATGCGCTGCGTCTTAGCCTTTGCCACATGCGCTTACTTCCGTTCACTGTCACATGCCAAATGCACTCACTCACTTGCATTCGTATGTAGTCGCACTTCTTCCTCTACTTTATACACTTCTTGCACCACCTGGCGACTAAAGTTTGCTTAACTATACGTGTCTTTGTTGTACATTGGCAAACAGGAAATTGGTTTCCTTGTATTTCCTTATTGGAACAGGTGAACTTACAAGTGGAATTGTTAATGGTAATTCGCGACGCTACGCCACTACGCAAACTCTGACTCTGTCTGTCATGGAAGTGTATATGTGTGGGGTTTTAAGAAATTTTCTTTAAAAAAATCTTAAGTGGAGAAGTCATGCAATTAATGTGACTACTATAGAGGACCAGCAGTTTGCTTCTCGATAAACGTAGCCAATTCGAAAGGTCAAGAGCCGCTCAGGGTATTACGGAAGCAAGATTTTTGTCAGGAAATGTGTGCCTGGCTCAATACACGACCAGAATCGCTCATCCCTACAGTCGTCGCCTTTATCCCAATCACTCTTGTATCATTCGGTCTTAATACCTCAACAGGTCAACGTCGTAAAAAGAAACTTAAAAGGGGGCGAGTTGATGCTAGCAGATACATTATCCGGTCCGTGCTAGTTTCATAAGCAGCGGAGAACTGAACATAGTCGTAACAATCCACTTTAATGTGAGCTTGCAAAAACAGTCAGCGTTAGTCAGACCATAACTTGTAGGGATTCAGTTGTCTCTAACCTGCTTCAAAGCCACTTAAAGACAAGGAACGACGTAGATTTTACTAAAAAATTGCAGAGATTTAGTGAAGCCTCAAACTATTTATGATTACTAGTATATTCCGTTGTCGAAATTCGACCACCTTAAATTAGTTTAACTTATTAAATCCTCTTTTCTGTTTAATCAAAGACTTTCAACACTACCATCAGCGACATCTATCGCCCAGTAGACAAAGTATCTGATTCACAATGGCGTTGCAGTACAAATTGATTTTTTTGTGCATTCACAATGGTTTATTTAAACAAATAAATTTTTATAAAATACGCTTAGACAAAAGCACTGCTGTAATTAATATATACATAGTTTTGCATGTAGAGATAACCCACACCTTTAGACGATACCTTATTTATTTATATTGGTTCGAAATGAGAGCAGAAAATTAGGAGCAAACACAAAAAGACCTTACAGAAATAATATATATGATGATGATAACCGCTATAAGTTGGGTTTTCGAGAAATTTCAGTTTTTTTCTTTCTCCTTCCAAAAAACTCTACTTACTCACCCCAACTCTCTAAAATGTCATCAACAACTTCAATTCAACAGCGCAACTTCACACAAATACTCGTAGATATGGTGCGTAATTCAAGGCGAACTACAAACTGTCATGGCAACCGATTTCCAATTCATTCCATTTCATTTTGTGTCATTTCGCTGGTCATTTGTCCAATGCAGTGTTGCGACATTTTTCAAAAACTCATTGAAACGGAGATCACTTGCTGTCACACAGTGCGTATGCACACCAACAAACAACTCACATGCGCGACGCAAGAGCGAACTCATTTTAGAAAACTAATACAATACGCCTGCAGCAGTATTTCCACTCAACGGATGGATGAATTCTGTCACAAATGTCGCCACATATTTGGCTCAAACGAAATGAAATGAAATGAAGAAAACTCAATGCGTGTGCGTAGCAAACAAGAACAGATGGTAAATGGTGGCAGACGTTACGTGATCAACACCAAGCTTGCGCTAAACATAACTAAGACTGACTGCTACACCAACACAAAAACAAAAAAAAAAAAATCAAAAACAAAAATAAAATCAAACAAACAAACACAACGTGCATTGAAAGCCCATTTAACATTTTGTCATTTACAGTTTTGAAAACTATTTTGAAGTTTGACATGAACGTTGGCCGTTGGCGAAAAACCAAAAACAAAAAACAATAGCAACAAAAAGTAAGAGTAGCCCATTTGCAATAACTACGACCAACTCTAAAACTAACAACACAAATATGTTACACAAGCAAGTTGCGGCAACAACAATAAATCGCTGCTGCCGCACAAATAACCAACACAAAAAGCAACAACAACAAAATACAAACAACAAGAGAACTTTTGATGACAGGAAATGTTCGCGCTTTTGCAATTGCAATGACATATAGTGGAGATATGAGTAAGAACAACAAAACAAATCAGTGAATATGTTGGTTAGGTATGTGTGCGTGTGAAAGTGGTTGTCCACGTGTGTATTATATGTAGGCGACTATTTTATGTTTTTGTTGTTGCGTACGTGTCGAAAGCGATAAACTTTTATTGAGCTTAACTTAGTGCAGCATTACAAAATGAAACTGACAAAGTGCGAAACAAATAATAAAGTACAATTGTATGAGAGAGTAAGAGAGCATGTGTAGTGTTTTGAATGTACTAAAATAGAACAGTACTAACAGAACCGTTCACGTTTCGTTGCGACTTGGAACTTAAAATAGACTGATTCCCACCTTAACTCTTGCATCTTAAAAACCAGTTGAGTTAAGGCACTAAATCACATCACTCGTTCCAGCACTCATTAGCAGCTTTCATTTGATACCCATATTATAGTTAGTAATAAATTTCGGTTCACCTTGGTCCACTTGTGGACCGATAACTCCCAAACTGGTCCAAGAATTGTATTCAAAAATATCTCAAACTTTAAGTTAAACAACTAGTAATGCAACAGCTAGGTATGCGTTCAATTTTATTCAGTAGTTTTTGGCTGATGCGCGTTCAAACATACATACATACAAACAGACAAAAAATCTTAAAAATAGTTGCTTTGAATTTTGTGAACTCAATAATGATCCCTACTCTCAAGTTTTATTGAATACCCGCAATGTACGTCGCCAAAATAATTAAATGCAGACAGTGCTAGAAATTGCTTTGGATTACGAGAAGAATTCGCAAGGCGTGGTATGAGGCGCTTCTAGGTATATTTTTAATATTTTTATTTTTATGTCAATTAGTATTAAGAAAAATATCCAACTATCTGCTCTTTTCGCTCTATAAACTCGCCTTGTTTCAGTGTGAAAATTCTAGTACCTAAAGCCTTGTTACTCTTAAACATTTATATTTGTCTGAACTCTTATTGGCGCTTCAACCCTCACTTGAGTGACATAAAAATTTATTATTTTGCCACCACATTAGTTTTCATTGGTAACCCCTAAATGGACGTTAGCTGTTAAAAGTCAGCATGCAAGTGCATTCGTGTAAAAAAAAAAAAATTAAAAAAAAAAATTCAATTCAATGCAATACACAAACTTGCTCACAGTCTGAATGGGACAATTAAATTAAAGTTAATGTTTAAAGTTATTTAAGAAATTTAAAAAAATTAATTAATTTGTAAAATACAAAAACAGAAAATTTTCGAGAAGAGGAACACAGTGCCACAATTTTTTTGGGGGCCGAATCTTTACAACTCAGAAAGAAAGTCATATAGTAAAAGGTCATATATACCTGCGAAGATTTTTGTACTTCCAAGAAAATTTTTTTTTTTTAATTTGGTAAAAAATGTTAAAATGGCTTTAGGATCGAAACTTTATGTTCGGCAGCTTATAGTAAAATTAAACAAATAATAGCTTTTTAGAATGTTCCAACCAGTTGCCTCTCATAAAAAGTCTTTTTGGAAATTTTTACGAAAAATTCGGTGAAAGTAGTATTTTTGGGGTCGTGAGCGGGTTAAAATATTTCAGGAAATTATTCAACCCTAAAATTTTACTCGCGGTCTTCTCAGGTCTAATCTTTATAAAAAAGATTTTTAAGTGCCCAGGAAGCCATGAAGAACAAAAAATGCGCCTTTAAATATGCAACGATTTTTAATATTTTTTTCTATTTAATTCAAAAGCTTTTACTTCACGGTTAAACATTGCTTCTACGCCATTTTGTAGTGAAGCTCATCAAAAATATACACATGCCTTCAATTATCTTTCAGCTACTGCAGCTTGAACTAACTTCACTTGTATATGTTTTAGAAAATTAAAAAAAAAATTATTTCCCATTTTGGCTGTGTACGACTGTATGTAGCTTTACATTGCGTTAGCCCAATTGTTCGAACTATATAAACTGACTGTGACAATTCTCAACTAGTATTCTGGGGTGTGTCTATAATTTTGATTATCACAGTGTTTTAACGCGAAAGCTTTTTTCTTACGAAGATTCAGACACATTTCAGTTTCTGCACGATTTTTTAGCACCATGTTTTTTTAAATATCTTTTTTAACTAAACTGCTCTCACACTCTCTCTATGGGGACTTTTATTTTTATATATAACTAGACTCAGACATGAATACATGCCACATATTTTTTTACAGTTATTATGCTTTTGTGGCACTTCATTTAAAGCACTTTTCATATTTTCACACTACCGTACAACTATAATTTCAGATTATTAACTATTTATAGTCACTTTGTTCGCTACTATTAAAATTGTATTATGTCATAAAAAAATATGCACACATGTTAAAACTTTTATATTTTTTTTAAATTTTATTTTAGAGTATGTTTTCAATAGTTAAGCAGCAGATTAGGGGAGTAACAGAGCAATATGCTATATCAGGGTGAATGGCTCTATATATGTAAGCAGGGAAATTAAGAGTTTTTTTTTCACATTTCCAAAATAAAAATTGTTAAACATTTTCGTTAATTAAGTAGACAAATTCAAGTATGAAAGCAAAGCTTATCAAATGCAGGCATCACGAACAAACGCAACATCATAAATAGCAGCAACAAAATATCAGATCATTCAAAACAAAGCCGCAGTCGTATGAAAAAATTTAAAAAAAAAAATCCGTTCATAAAAAATGAAGGCTATACAACAAGCTACATAAACACCCAAGCTTCAGCTAAACTTGTGTGAGAGAACATTGAAGTCAACCAAAAATCATGAACAGAACAGTTGATGAGTTGCATAAAAATGAGTGAGCAAAATGAGTATGACGTGGTCCAGGAAAGATTGCCACAGCAAAAATATAAAAAGGACACTCACAACTACTATTTAATAAATGAGCGTATAACCACACATACATACAAACAACCATACGAGTATGCAAACATACAATTTTACCAAGCAATATGAGTAAACGCATGATTGCCCAAATAAACAATCAAACATACAAAAGCAACAAGCAAATTAAAATCAAAAGAAGAGAAAAGGAAAGAGTTTTAGTGTGAAATGAAAAGGCAATTGATGAACACTCTCATCATGCACCTACATATGTCAATGTTAGTGTTAGTGTGCGTATGCAAAAAAAAAGTTGAAATTTTGTTTTTGTTGGTCAAATACATGATAGACAGCCTGACGAACGCGCAAACTTATAACTGTTGCCATCAAAAGTGTTGGCAAAGAGCAAAGACGGTAACATGAACGGTTAATGAAATTGAAGCAAGCGAGCATATGGGGCACGTACGAATGAGGGGAGGGTGCCATACAGGGAGAAACAGCATAAACAAGTGTTCATGGTACTCATTTCAACTAAATAAAGTCCCTGCTGTAAGTGCGTCTCTCTCGGTGCTGCTACTGTTGCTGTTGCTGTTACTGCTGCCCCACTGATGAATGTTTGTTCATAACAAGGATGTACACCGATTGAAAATATTGGTTAGTTTTCGGTTAAATTCTTTCAAATAATTTTTGTTTTTATTGCGCTCAGTCCCTGCCAAAAAGCAACTAGTTCAGAATGTATCCCGGTTGAGTCGGAAAGGAGCATGAGTTCAGTGCCAGTTTTAATATCTTTGTGTGAGTGAGTTGATTTGATCCCTTTTGTTTAAGAATGTCTTATGAACCGACAAAAGTGTGTGTCTTAGCTTAGTTTCAACCCCTAAAAGTAGGCTAGAAATGTTAAAATCGATTTATCCCATATATGATTGTAGTGGAATAGTTGGGATCAGTCGGAGCAAGGAGAGTAGTGAAATTTGATTGGATATCGCACTTTGGAGGACTTGGAGCGCCTGAAGTTACTTTTTTCAAGATCAAGATGGAAAATCACGAGACCTCTGCGAGACACACTCTGTGAGCAAAACAAAAATAACCTGAAATTTCTTTTTTGATTGAAAGTGATCTCTAGGATCAAAATGAATTTGGTTTCGGATTTTTAAAATCAATGCAAGGTTATAATTTTGAATGATTTAAAACTTAAAAAAATGCGGCTTCGAATTGGTTTGATTCCTTGATTAATAAGGGCGATATTCTTTTGTCACTGGGTTGCAAAAGAAAACTCATTTGAAAAGCAAAACTCGTGAAAACAACAACAATAAATCTTGTTAGCAAATGAAACAGAGCCAGACTGAAATAGCAACCCTTAGCAACCAATCCTACTGGTAAGAAGACTAGTTAGGCTATCGTGATATGTAATAAATTAGCAAGAGCTTGCTGGTGAAAGTGCTCCAAAACTTCGGGAGATACCTAAAAAAAGAGATTTGAAAAAAGAGATTTGAAAAACAAATTTCTATAAACCTCAATTTTCTCTAATTTTTTGTAGCACGACTGCTAAAAGAATACCACTCAAGTTGTTGCTGTTGGAGTTGCAAGCATATTACTTGCACGTACATACTTTATTTGCACTTATTTGTATACACACATACACACATACACATGTGTAGGTACATTTGGGTTTGGTCTATTTGTGTAAGCGCTGGTAGTTTGAGTGTACTACCGTGGCAAGCGGATGTGGTGGCAATGTTGGTAAATTCATGTCCTGTGGCAACTAATTAAAAGAGTCATTCATCACTGATGTGTGATGTGTGCAAATAGACAGTCAAAAAGAGATGAAAAAAACAGTTAACTTTATATGAGTGTTTGTAAATGTGTATGCGTTGAAGAGCCAATGTTTTTTTGAAACTAGTTAAAGTTTATACGGCAAGATAAGTTTTGGTTTAATGCATATTTGAAATGGAGATAAAACTTATTTGTCGGTTCCAAGAAGAGCAAACATGTGCCAGTTATCGTGAGGAAGGTTTGCTAATGTGGAATACTTGCTTAGAAGGATATACCAGCTTCCAGTTCTTAACCTGTATTAGGTATTCATAAATTCAGCTACTCAAAAGCTCGATTGCAAAGACGATCGGTCTCAAGATTTTAGGTGGTTTACCAGAAATATTAATAATTTGCATTATTTTTAAAGCATGGACGCATCTCTTGGACTTGCCTGAAATCAAAATTTTTTACTAAAAAAAGATTAATCAAGCCGGGAAGACCCAACTTTCCTCCACCATCAACTTAAAATTAATTTATTTTAAATTTATGTAAATTATATCAGGTGCAAGTTGTCAACCAGTTGGTTTTGGTAATTTATATAAAAAAAATATATTTTTTTTTGCTGATGCTCCCTTTTGCTTTTGCTGTGCTATAAATTAGAAATCTTACAAAACTTAAATTTTCTCTAAAATAATCAAAATTAACATATTTGCAACTTTATATATTTTGCTGGATTTCAAGCCACGTTGCGCTTATTTACATGTTGCCCATCACGTCTATGTTTACGCCTAAACAAGTATCTATTCAAATTTTATGCAGCACAACAACAAATATGTAGACAACAATAAGCCAAACGTAAGTAACCATATTAACCGATGCGTCGGGGTCACTGACGCGCTGTCGCTGTCGCTGTTGCATTCAATGTGTGATTTTGATGAATTTGACAATTGTGGGTGTTAATGCTGACAGTCGCACGTCAATGAGTTGTTATCTATGCGCGAACAGACACAACAGCGTAGGCTGGACAATGGCAATAACAGCGACCGCAAATTGTTATAGCGTTAGAAAGAGACAGAGCAAATGCAGAGAGAGTGAACAAGCGAATATATGTATGATAAATGTTGTATTGAACAATAGAGCCATTAACATCAAATAAAAAATATGTATATGACAAATAACTCAACAAAATATATGTATGGTGCTTAGAGCTTATAGTAGTTAGCTGCTGAGAAAAACAGGGTGATTTATATATTCATATATTCATTTATTTTCACCACTTCTCAAAGAATATATAATTTTGCAACCAATTGTTCTCTGATTATTTTTTATCAATTTTATATCATTTTTTTATAGGTATAGAACTACCCATCAAAGAAAGAAAAGTCACGCTGTGTTGGCTTCTAATTCTTAGTTTGTTGTCTTTCTAACCCTTTTCTCAGTGCATTAAGTGGAAAAGTTGACAAGTTTAATATTGCTATATAAATTTTCCAGGAAATTATTGTATTCAGAAATTTTTGGCATGTATATTGTGTTGTTGTTGTGGTACCTTTTATCCATTTTGCTCCTGTAAAATCCCTTCTTAACTAATTTTGTATACTTTTTTCTTCATTTACCTTTTTAATCAGTATCAGCTGTTTAAATGTCTCATTCCATTGGCTACCAAACTATTTCAACTGTCAGCGGCGTGTCCAGTGGTTTCACAGTTGTTCTCAAATTGTCGCTGTCAGCAGTGCATATCCAGTGTCAATCAAATGTTCCCACATAAAAAAAAATTTGATTTACTTTTTTTTAGATTTAAAAAGAAACTCAAATATGAGCCATCCTTATAAACACACTACGAAACAAAATTATATTCTAACGTTAAGTAAAGAACAACTTTTTTACTTATTCCTGACACATTTAGTCATAGCTGAGTTTGAGATTTTTTTAGCTTGACTGCAGATTATGTTGCATAGTGTAATCTGTCACTCATACATACATACGTCGCTTCGCATGCCTGAGTTATTACCTTCCCCAAATGTAAAATATTTGCTCGATACATACATACATATATATTTATTGTAATACTTGCAAATTCCAATGAAGCATGAATTTTCAACAACAACAACCAATTTAACAGGCGTGCACACAAATTTTTGTTTGTTTGTTTGCTTGCTTATTAGTTTATATAACTAATATATGCATACAAACAGCGTAGTCGCTAATAAATTAAAACATTTTTGAGTTGTGCAACAATGTAATCGATGCTTGCAACTTCGACAAGCGCAGCAACAGCGTTAGCACCAACAACAATAATAACAACAAATTTCCAAATATTCAATTCTGACAATGCTGTGGCCTGCGGTTAGCTGTTGAGAGAGTAAGGTGCAATGGGGGGCGTGGGTGAGGGCTGTGTGGCATGCGGCTTGTTTTGCTGAAATAATTATAAATATTGTTATTGGTTGGCCTGTCGAGTGCACACAATACAAAACTCACTCAATACACATACATACATACATAAATACATCCATGCAAAAATACATTCATAGAAAATTTTGAATGCTAACAAATTGTGGTTTTGCCATCATGTCATTATGGCCATTGTCCGCAGGCAATGCAAATTGTATTGATATTGAGTATGTATGCAAGTAAAACAAAAAAAAAGTTATTGTTGTTGTCAATTATTGTTGTTATTTTCAGCTACCAACTATTGTTACGCGCTCATGTTGCATATCATTTTCATCAGCTTTTGTTTTGTTGTAATGTAATACTATTATCAGCGCTTGCTGATAGGATTTAGGAGCTACAATTTCGTTTCGATTTGTTGCGCAAATTTTGTTGTTTTCATGTTTTATTGGCGCTGATTTGTATTGCGGTGATTTTGGCCTCTAATTTTATAGTTTTTTTTTGGAAATTTCTATTGAATTACACATATACTTAAATTTACAAAACAACTCTTCCTGCCCTATGAAGTATTTGCAATTTCATTTTGATATCAAATGCAATAAACCGCAAAAATCAAAAAAATAAAGCATAAATTTCTACAATTCATTGCACAGGGTAATAGCATTTGTAACTCAGCGACGAGCATATGTAACACCTTATTTTGTTTAAAGTAATGTGAATACCTCTTTTATAAGCTTTAGGTTACTTCTTAAGTTATATGAAACACTCTATGATCAATAAAGAATGTAATGCTAACCGACACGGATAACCCTATGACTTACTAAGAATTTAATATGAAGTTATATGAATCACCCTTTGATTTATTAATTTTTTTTTTAATAAGTTAAACGAGTCACCCTATGTTTTAGTAAGAAGTAAATATTAAGTTTTATGAATCACCTTGTTATTTATCAAAAGTTTAATTTAAAGTAATATCAACCCTGACTTATTAAAAAGTTAATATTATGTGATATGGATCACCCTATGATTTATTAAAATTGTAATATTAAGTTACTCGAATCACCCTATGACTTATTAAGAATTTAATATTTACTTATATGAAGCACCCTATTATATACTAAAAAATTTATATGAAGTGATAAGAATCACCCTAATTTTAGGTTATATGAATCACGCTATGACTTAATCACCCTTATCGCGAGTTTTATATTCACCCGAAAAGATTCACATTTTTTGTTCGCCTTATCGCAGACGGTGGCGAACAAATTTTTCGTGTTCGAAAAACATTCCGCCTTATTGCCAACTCTTTATTCGGGCGAAATGAACAACGGAAAATGGCAAATTTGTTCACTTTTATTTTAGAGGCGAACAAGAAACAAATTGTAGGTATTTGTATGTTTTGAATATTAGATATTTTTTTAAAGTAATATACTTTTATTTTTAATAGTAAATCAATAAGTAAAGTCCAAAAAAGAGCACGAAATGATTACAAAAGTGCAGTTTAACATTCGCCATTTCTATTGCAGAATTGATTTATGTGTGCTGTAATGGATGTTTTGACGTTTACGTCATAAGCGCATCCTAAGACTTCCAGAATTGGCAGCTTCATATAAAATCCCTACGCAAATTGGCGCTTCTCAGGGAATGCAAGCTATCCACTGTACAAAGCGAAGTACTCCAATTTTTTGTTTCAATGACTCCAAGGAGCTACCAAGAATATCTAGAAAATATTTAAATGCTGGCTTATTTAGGGCAAATTTCATAAAAGCTGGTTAAGCCGTACAAAAAAAGTCAATTAAACTCCGGTTAGCGGTTACCGGTTTTTACCGGAAAACTAGTAAAGTAACAATTAATTTGCTATTGAAAACTGCAAAAAAACACAACTTTTTTCAACGCACTTAGCTCCAAATTGCCTCCGGATTGTTCTCACACTTGCATTCTTCTCGCGTTCAATCAGTAACAACCTAAGGCCAACACTATATATGTTTTTGAATAATTTTTTTACTTAATTTTAGTAAAATGTACAATTCTTTACAAAATTCACAAAATAGCACGCAAATTTATTTGTTCACTATTAATTCGAAGTAGGGCAACAGCTGATTCGAAGTGAACATTCGTTCGCCCGAACTTGACGATAGGCGGAACTAGTTCGCCCGAACAAAAAAAATGAAGGCGAACACTTGTTCGGGCGAACTCTGCGATAAGGGTGATTAAGAATTTTACACGAATCACGCACATCATAATTTACTAAAAATTAAAAATTAAGTTACATAAGTCACCCTATGATTTCTTAAAAATGTACTCTGCTATGTCATCATATATTCGCCATTACCTAAAATTACCGGAACTAAAACAGCTTTAAGATAGAGCCCGAAAGAACTGTCATTTTGAGCTCTACCTCCCTTTTGTTTTGTTTTCTAGCACCCATTTTATTTTTTTTATTTTTTAAGCCCTCTTTCCCCATGACAACACAATTTTTCTCTTTTTTGCAACAAAAAGACGCACCCTGTTAACAAAACATTCTTAAAAATAAATAAAAATATCTCTAACCTTATCAAAATTATCAGAAAACCATTAACTCAACAGCATTCTTCCTTGCATCTATTTAGCCTCGAAACCTTATAGTAAACGAAAAAATCAACCACGTGTAAAAGAAAAATAAAAATTTTCACATCTGTTTTTATTCCCAGCAGCCGCAATATGCGCTAGCTCATTTATCTGAAAAGCGCTATCAACGCATTTAAAATACAAAATCCAATTGTTTCGCCAAGTTACACAAAAACAAAAGACACACTGCATAAACTTCAAATATAATCATGATTAAATGATAAACATTTTAATTTTAATTTTAGTCTACCTTTCGCCTTTTTCAATTTCGTGCAAACCTTTGGCCTTTTTACAGTGTCACACGCCTGGACAGCTTTGCTGTTGTCACCTTTTTTTAGATGTGATGACTTAGCGAAAACAAGACAAATAATAAATGAATGGTAAAAATACGGTAAGGTCACCAAAAAAAAAATTATTCTTAGAAACAATGGATTATAATGTGTGAGTGTTAAAATTGAGAAAATATTTTAAAGTTTATGAAAGAGTTCTTTTCTTTGCTTGGAGCAGTGTATTTAGTGTGGTGAAAGTTGAAGAAATAGCTTACTGTGGCAGAATTTGACAGAATTCGAATAATTTTGTAACAATCCCGGACTTCTTCACTTTTATTCGGGTACGTTTTCTTGACTTTTTCAGTATCATTTCGAAATCATGTTGGTCCCTTTTCGGGATAACTTTGTGTCTCTTTCGGTATCATTTTGAAATCATTACAGGAACATTTTAGGATAGTTAGGGTCTCTTTCGATATTATTTTGGAAGCATTTCGTGCTTATCGTTGGAACCACTTCCTTCATTTCACCAATGTGCCTTCATTTAAACCGAGTTTTAATAACGTTCTGATGGGTTTGCTTTCTCACTGCGCGTTTTTTGTGTAGTCAGTTGCCTTTCTTCTTTGTCCTTTTTTTTTTTTTTTTTTTAAATCTACCTCTCCATTTTCTTTGCGCAATCATTTCTCATACTTCGTTTCTTTTGTAAAATCATTCAATTGAAACAAACAATACGAAAATTTGCATGCTTCGACAATTATTTGTTTTTCCACTTCAATTCCTTGCACTCTTTTGTTGTTGTTGTTTTGCGAACTCAAGCTGCTGTCAGATCTTTTCAAATGCTTTTGTGTTTTTTTTGTTTGTTTTTGCTTTTCCGGTTATTTGATAATTAATTATTATTTTAACACATTATCAAGTGCGTCCCATCTACATTTTCTTTTATTGTATCATCCTACTTTGTTGTGTCCTTACTTTGTATACATCCGCCCTCTAATGCTTTAAACGCTTGCTCAATTAATTTTTGTTTTGCGACAACATTTTTGTTCCGTTGAATTTTGTTGTATTTTTTGTTGTTGTTGCTTTCTTGTTTGTTCTCTCTTTTTATTTGTTATAGTAACGCGTTTAACTTAATTTACATAATGAAAGTCCTTCCAATTACCTTTTCACCATTTATTTGTTCACTTTTTCGCTCAACTCTCAATACTTTCCATTTAATCATTACAAAGCTCACTTGACTTTCTTAAGCCTGTTTTATTTCTTATTACTTCTTTCGAAATCTACCTTCATCATTTCGTTGGTATTTCTCTCACTTCGTTTTAAAAGCTTATTTCTTTTTCTTTTTTCCTTTAGTTACGGAATTTGGAAAGCTCTAAGCCGCAAATTATTTCCAGTGATGTATACAAAGTATGTTTCTATCATACGAATTTCCCTGGTAAGCTGACACACACACACACACACACACATGTTTAGCGAACCAAACGACAGTCTGGTGTGCTTTGTTCGTAGGGTTTGATATTCGTGGGAGTTTCATGCGCTGTTTTCAGCTGTGCACATTCCACAGGTTGTTCTTAGCAACACTACCTTCTACTAATATTTAACACACATATAAAGAGTGGCGGCAGCAATATTGGAATCCATACAAAAACAAAAAGATACGAGTACCGTTTCTTCAAAGTGGGTTGCCATATCGTCAAAAATTCATTCATAGTGCGTTATTCATTTCGATTCCACTTGCTGAAGTGTGTTTCATGTTCATCTAATTTCATTTCCATCTCATTTCGTTTTCTTCGCATTTCGTTCGCGCTTCCTGTTAGCGCTTAAATTTATTTCCATGTCCAACTTACTTTGTTCTCACTGTGCTATTGTTAACAAATAAATATTTCCCACAACTGCATACAAGTTCTTCTTCGCCCCCAACACCCACACAGCCATTTTGAATAGTGTCCAAGGTTGCATAAATTTACAGGTGAATGAGCAAACAAACATTAAGCTTCTTACAATTTATTATCTTCAAATGTTGAAACAACAACAACAGATACAAAATGCATAACAACAACAAATATAGTAAGCTAGTAATAGTAAAGCTTATAAAAATAAAGGTGCGTTTCCACCAATCGTAATAATTTAAATAGCTACCTCGAATGGTATTACTAACGAGCACATGACTTCATGTGAAAAAATATTTTCGTATTGAAAATAATAACAATAATAATAGTAGTATTCGTGTACTTTAAGTAGCAAATTAACAAAAACAAAAATTTATAACAACTTTTTATAAAACGGTCAAATAAACAAAATAGTACTGAGTATCGTTCGTGCGAAATTTACTTATTTTAGCAAAGTTGGAGGGATTAAAAAAGTTTTTTTGTTTTAAAATTTTAAATTACTGTTCTGAAAAAAAAAAATATTTTAGTATCATTTTGGTACTTTTTCGGGATTATTTTGGAACTTCTTCGAAATCAGATCGGGACTATTTGGTTACTTTCTCGGCACTGTTTCTTGACTTTTTACAGATTATTTCAGAAATGGTTTTACGAACCTTCTGGGATGGTTTCGCTTCGATTTTCGGCATCATTACACAACCATTTTAGTGACTTTTTCGGAATTTTATTAGGCTCATTTCAGGATAACTCGAAAACTGCTTTCAAGAGTTTTTTCTTTACTATTTTAGAACATTTTCGGGAACATTAAGACACTTTTCTGGAATAACCTCGGCATTATTTTAGCATTTTTTTCGATTTGCTTGGGGACTATTTTTTGGCCTTCTTCTACGTTTTCTTGGGATAGATTCAGGATTATCTCAGAATCGTTTTCGAGACCTTTCCGAACTTTTTGAAATTATTTTAGGGACTTTGTCTATACTTTTTCCAGATTACTTCAGGTTCCTGTAGGAACGTTTTCATCACTTTTTGATTTAAAAAAAACTATTTAAAAAAACTTTTTGTCCGTGTCGGAATTTGTTCCAATTAATTTCGGGATTATTTTTTTACTTTCTCGGTACCGTTTCTTGACTTCGGATTTATTTTTTGAACTTTCGTTTCGGGACTATTTTAGCTTATGTTATTACTTGGCCCAGAATTGTAACCCTTGGACGTTGGTGCGGTATTCCAGCAACACTACGCCCAACATCGGAGACCACCAAACTACAGTTTAATAGCCACTATTATCTTAAGTGAATACATACATATGTATTGTATTGCAAATTTCCTTTTAATTTTTTTTTCTTATATATTTATATACTAGTTGTTATAAGTTGTGTAAAGTTCTAAGCAACTTTTCTAAAAAATATTTTAACAAATCATTAAACTTTATTTACTTTGAATAAAAACAACTCAAGAAAGTTTATAAGCATCTTTTAGCTATTTAAAAGTCATAAGAGCTTAGTAAGATTCTTCGTGGTAATTTTCTAGTAAAACCAAATGGTGGGTGCACTTAAAATTTAATGATGTTGAAATAATAGGAAAATACAGGAAAGCGATAAGTTTCTTCAAAATATTTTGAGGTAGAGAACTTTGGACCGAAAAGCTGAGATAAGGGAAAATTTCATGGAGCTCATAATATGTGGCACAATTTCGGCTCCATATTTTCTCACAAGGAAATGATTTTGGAAAAAGTATGAAGTATGGATTGTTATTGACAGTATATTTCCACTTTTCGAATGAAAATTATTTCTTTAACTTTCACTTACATCAGAATATATACTTCATGATAGATTTAGATATATGTAAATATATTAAAATGGACTACAAAATGAAGCAAAAAAAAAATGTAAGTAACATCCTTAATCCTTTTGCAAAATAAATATTTCTCACTACCTCCAATATGAATATGTGTGTAGATACTCGTATTAGCAAAAGTAATACGCAAAAAGGTTTCCGTCAGTGGCTGGTGTTTAGTGCAAAATTTTGGCACCACAAACGGAAGCACTTAAAAATTATATGAGAAAATCACACATGAAAAGTATAACCCATACTTTCATATAAACATGAATACATGGAACGACTATACGTCACCACGAGCAAGTACATTTTTGTAAGCATTACGAATGTGCTTATGTGGTCAAACTGACCGGCACTCAACCGGTGTATGCTCAAACCATTTTATTGAATTATCTCAGATTTTAGTTGGATGTTTATATGATTTTAGTTTTCAACTACAATATATTTAGTTGTACGTATGTACATAAATATGTGTGAGAAAGTGTTTGTGTTAGCCACAGCAACCGAGAAAACCGAGCTAAAGTGAAGTTTGGTATAACCAAAGCGACACATTGCTTCCGTTTCCGCTTGGAAAAGCTTCCGTTTGGTTGACTACAAAGCTGGTTTGAATACTTCATGCTTATTTGGTATGTTCTATTGGTGAGCCAACTATGCAACCAGCTGGCTGATTAGCAGTTATGAGAGTTTGAAGTTGAGTTTATTGCTTTGTTGTTGTGTTTTTGTGTGAGTGCAAATAAAGTGAAAATAAAATCATTATAAAGCTCAGCATTTAAATTAATAATACAAGAATAGAAATTGGAGCTGAGAAGCATGTGTGTATATTCAAAACTTTCAAAAACGGTACGTCAGAGCACATCAACATAATCCGTAATAGTTAATTTTACCTTTCAAATCTTCGCATTATTTTATTTAATTTAATTTTTTTTTATTTTATTTTATTTTATTTTATTTTATTTTATTTTACTTTATTTTATTTTATTTTATTTTTTTAATTTTAATTTATTTAATTTTATTTTATATTATTTTATTTTATTTTATTTAGTTTATTTTATTTTATTTTATTTGACTTTATTTTATTTTATTTTATTTTATTTTATTTTATTTTATTTTATTTTATTTTATTTTATTTTATCTTATTTAATTTAATTTAATTTTATTTTATTTTATTTTATTTTATTTTATTTTATTTTATTTTATTTTATTTTATTTTATTTTATTTTATTTTATTTTATTTTATTTTATTTTATTTTATTTTATTTTATTTTATTTTATTTTATTTTATTTTATTTTATTTTATTTTATTTTATTTTATTTTACTTTATTTTATTTTATTTTATTTTATTTTATTTTATTTTATTTTATTTTATTCTATTTTATTTTATTTTATTTTATTTCCTTTTTTTATTTGGCAGGTTTACAATATTTTTATATAAGAAGAAAAATAATGAAACATTGCACACTTTTTTCATGACCTTTCCTTAAGTCTGTATCAGCAACTGGGTATACATTTTTTTTGTGAACTCAAACATGTGCTCATGTGAAAAGAATTGTCACATCAATATGTTCGCGCACTAATGGCTTGACAACTGTCACTATTCAAGTGCTTCAAAAATATTACCAACGCTACAAATTGATTTGATTGTGCGATCAACACGCATCTAAGATATACATACGTCAATTTATTAAGACATGAATGTAACTATGTACTCAACAATGCAATAAGAGACTTCAAATTTATACAGAAATACTTACAAATGCTATCGAGTATATGAAAACATGATAGGTGAATGGAAATATTTTTGATGGCTTCATTTGGCATACAGGCCTCTACCGTAATAAACAACAATAAGAAAGGTATGAAAAAATAAATATGGTCGTGCTTTTACTGCACTAACAATACAAAAAAAAAAAAAAAAAAAATTGTAAGCAAATAAAAAACACCCACAAGTAGATGGAAAATTTACAGAAGAAAAAATGCAAAAAAAAAAAAAGAAAACGCTCTGATGAGCAATAGCAAATGTAGTAAAGAAGTGTCTCTTATGTCATTATTAAAATGAACTCAAACACGCAGACAAATACTCATACACACATGCATACCATTTGTTGAAGTCCTTTGTCCATTTGTACCTGGATATTTGTTGTCATTTGTCCGTTCACACTCGGACACCCACTCAGGCGTATACGCAACATTTGACACCCAATTACGATGGCAAATGAAATGGAAAGGTTTGACAGTGTAACTAACGACGAACATATGTATGTATGTATGAGTATATAAGTGAGTATGTGTGTGAATATGTGTAGATATGTGTGTACTAGCGTATGACAACAAGGAGTTTGCTCACAATAATCAAGCATATGTTGGGTATGATTATTATGGCGATAGTGACAAATCCAACAACAAATGCATTGGAATTGGTTAGAATTGTTACAAAAAGTGTATGGAATGACTCAACTGAGGACTGTTGCTGTGTGCTTTCAATAATATCAAATTAAATCACTGCGTGTCAATGCAGAATGGATGGCAGTTATTTTGTCAGTAACCTTAGAAATAGACATATGTACATACATATATTTCTATTGGTACGAGTATATGTGAGATGTACACAAGCGTGAAATTTATGTGCAGTGGACATTTTTTAATTCATACATTACTGCGATTTGTGCTATTTTCTAGGTTTTTTAGAATTTGGTGGTGAGTTTCAAGTGCTTTCGGGGCTAGGTTATAGTGTCTAGGCAGCGCCAGTAAATTTCGAAAAATTTCCATATCTGCTAGTGTACTAAGGGAGCATCAACAGCTCTCTTTCTCTAAGACTGTATTCTCAAATTAACAAAAAGTAATTTGTATTAAAAAAGCAGACGAATCTAAATAACACAAATCGTATTAAAATTAGTATCCAACACAAAATTTGTTGCTACCGAATTGAAATAATTTTCTACACAAATTACGGCCTAACAGAACGAAATTTACTTTTAATGGAAATTTATACATTCATTAGTGTTTATTGTATTTGTGTTAACCTCATCGTGTCTACCATATTCATATATGTACGAGTATGTGAGTGGAGCTGTACAACTTTTTCTACACAAACAAGCATCCATAGTTATTTCAGTTTGTTGTTATAAATTGCACATTAAGTGGTGCACACAGACACTTCTAAGTTTTCGACTTAATTTTTCATTATTGTGTTTTCTTTTTGTATTTATTTTGTTACTCTTCATGAGCGAAAAATTCAATTTATGCTTAAATAATTTAGGTTACAGGCAGCAATTCATACACTTAGTGGTATGTATGTATGTTGATAAAAGTGTGCATGTAGCATACTTTTAGGCGCAACAATTTTATTAAATTTATTTTGTTATTCAATCAAGTTGGTGGTGGATTTGCAAAGTGTACTCATGCACAGATATTGTGATGCTACGACTTTTACTTTTTATTTTTTGTTTTTGGTTAGGCATGCAGTATACCAAGTAGCACTCGTGAGTGTGGCCTGTGGTGGTTTATAAATTGACTGCTCTCGTGAGAAGGTGGTTTGTGATAGGAAGTTCTCCCATCAAATTTATTCACTATCAAACAAATTCCTTTCAACCTCCTTTATCACACAAAAATTCCTATTAAAGCTAGCAAATTTTTTATTTCTCACTGGGGTTGTAAACACTTCAAGCTTTACTGGGTGCCCGCTCAATTTCAAAAGCCTCTAAATTCTTATATCAACTTTTGCACTTAGTGTGTTAGGTAGAAAATAAATTATCCATGTAATTTCGCAATTTGTCGTGTTTAATGAAAATGAAATGAAATGCAAAACGAATCAAATAAATTAATGATGAGGCGTACGAATATATTATTATTTTTTTTTTTTTTTTTTTTTGGTGAATTCTAACACCCAATTTATCCAATTTATAAACACCAAAAGCCAACAAGGAATGATACGCAGCGAAGATTTGTTAATGATGGAAAAACAAATACAACTTTTATTTTTATAAATTGGTTTCCGGAAAAGTATCATTTATTCTCCTGTCAAAAAGTGTGCGTCCTCTTATTTGCAATAAATTTGTAGACATCGGATAGCTTTTTAGGAATAAAGCTTTTTTACTGGTTTTTCACTTTCTTCAACATTTCTACTAAACATAAAATTTTGAAATTAAATTGTCGGTGGAAGTTCTAAGGGGAAAAGTGTATCCAATAATATTTTGTTTCAGATAATAATGCTGATTGGTTGGTACTTCAATCCGAGAAGCGCATTTTTTAGCCGAATTCGGATTGGTTTTGAAAAGAAAAAACATTTGGCGTGTTTCAAAAAAATATTTTATAGGGCGATCCCTCACTCAGTCAGTAACAGTCGGTCGTTCTCATATTTCATCAATTTACCTATAGAAATCCTTCCTTATTTGCAATTAATAGTGTCTCCTTTTCAAGCAAGAAGTCGCCAGTTTATTCGCCATTCGCTTCTTTTCAGAATATCAGCATTTTGAGCTGAAACTCTCAAGGTCAAGTGCACGCAAAGATTAAAATTAAAAAAAAAAAGGATGGACCCTGCAAAGACTAAAACTTCGACTTTCGGTATTGCTTTTAAAAATTCTTTTATAAAAAATTATCGAAATTATTAAAAGTAAGTAGTTCTTGCTGAAAATTG